>JBBPDA010000041.1:2731477-2745393 GCA_037974385.1 Arnoldichthys spilopterus
AATATTTCTAACAGCATCTGTTATACAGACTATTAGATACATCTTGTATATCATGGAGTGTTATGCAAGATTGTTTACATTTTTTATGTACATATTGAGTACAGATTATAATGTGCTCAAAAATGAAACCTTGGTAAACGAAATCATCTTAAAGTCAAGATATGGTATATGTAACAATTATACAACAATTCTAAGATAAAAATATTATGACTATTTAACCTGCTTCCAGATATTTTAACTAGTTTATCTAGTGAAACTGCTTTAATTTTCTGGCAGTATCTTTCACATTATAGTACTTATATACCTTTACCATGAACAAACTGTATATATGTCTGTAATAATAATAAAAAAAACATTAAAAATAGCATATCAAATTCAATCAGACTAAATATCAGCTTGAAATCACACTGAAACATGCCAAATTCTGATTAAACTATGCAGTGCATCACCCATTTTCTTGATTCAAAGGTTTGCCTCCTTTGAAAAATGTTCACCTTTTCTTTTCAGTGAAGTAAGAAAAAAAAACATCCCTAAAGATTTTGTTAGCATTACACAGTTCTGTGCTCATCTTATGGTCCAAGGGCTGCAATTGTACTTATATCCAATATTTTTCAATCAATATTGACAATAATTAAATTGTAATGCAGAACTTGTGAATTGGCTCTCTGTCACATTGCATTTAGTACTGAAGCCTACAACAATAAAGAAAAAAAATGGTCTGAGTGGGGAAAAAACAAGATTAATTTAAAGAAAATAATCACATTTAAAATGCAGTCGAAAAACTGGTAGAAGACAAAAAGCAAGGAAACATTTCTCCTGAATTGTTCAGCTCTAAGTTACTGACAAATAAAACATGCTTTTAAAATAATTTAAAAAGCCTGGAGACCCATTCAGACACTCTCCTGACCCTTTTCAGTGTACATTTATCCAAAAAGGTCATCACCATTAGTGCCCAAACAAGAATCGCTGCAGTCTGGGGACCATTGTACCACTGCAGTAAATATCAGGTGGCTGGTGTTGGTCCGTGTTCTTTGTGCAAGTAAATGAGCATTTCTATGTACCACATCCAACAGGATCTGTCATCAGGACAACACAGTGGTGAGGACACCCCCTCAGATCCATTCGGCCCATGTTTACCAGGCTTTGAAAGCTTGATGCTGTTGTGTTTTGAGTGTGTGTGTAAGTGAGACAGAGAGAGAGAAACAGAGAGAGAGAGAGACAGAGAGAGAGACAGAGAGAGAGAGACAGAGAGAGAGAGAGAGAGAAACAGAGACAGAGAGAGAGACAGAGAGAGAGGCCTTTTTATACACATATATATGGCTTACAATAAAGGCTACAAAGACAAAATATTCATGTAGGTTTCTATCAGTATGGGAGTGAAGCCTAAAACACTGTTCTTGTCAGGTCTACTTCAATAAGAGTCATTCTAGGGATAGAGTAATTTTTGGATAAAATGGTTCATTGGAATTTAAGAATTTAGTACTTATCATCCCAAAAGGGGCATATCACAACCCTACTCACTGACCTGACCTCACTACTTCTTGCATTTTGCATCTGCACCCATTTACACTAACTCAACTAATATGGGCTTATGCTGCTTCCCGCACAAGGATCATTGGCTTGCATTACCATCCCTAACAGTCCAGACTGTTTGTGGTCCCTTGATGGCAGAATGAGCTACTATTTGCCATCAGAGCAGCGTTGCCCTGTTCAAATAGCACCTCCTCTCAAACTCACCAGCATGTCTACTGTGCTTCTAATTACCTGGCCTCCTGCTCTTTATCTTGAAAGATTCGCTTCATTGTTTATTTATTTTTTGGTTTTCCTGCTTTGGATAAAAGCTAGTTACAGAATCACGCTTTTCATTTGTAAATAATTCCTACAACTTAAGAGTCCTGCCTGCTGTGCAACTTTTTCCCTCACTCATGATTCTTTGAACGAGGAAATTTATTGTGTGGAAAGAGTAGCTTCTACGCTCTTAATCCATACTGCATTTGTGTTTGTGAGTAGCTTACCGGGCAAACAGCCTCGAAGTTGCCTGGGGCAAGGCCTCGCGCCCTTTCAATATTTTATGCGAATGATGGGGAAAAAAAAGTCATCGTCAATGTTTGCTCGGCTCTAAGAGCTCGCTACAGTTAAAACTACTTTTGTGTTGTACTGTTTACCCTAGAATGGGGTCTGATGACGCTCGTCCAGGTTAAGGTGGGACACTACAAAAAAAAAAAAAAAAAGAGGGGTAAGGTGTCCAGCGGCTGCTTCTCTTTGCACCTGAGGTTTTGAGCCAATAAAGCGCTGCGTTGACACATGGCCTCAAAGGGACACGCTGCCCATTCAATGGTGGCGGTGAGAGACGCGGGCAGGTGAATTGTTCAGCGGCGGATACAGTGTATCAACACCCTCTTTTAACTATTGCCTCTCTCGCTCGCTCCCCACAACTGCCTTGATGTGTTTTCTTTCGTGTGCGTGCTGTTTGACCACTCGCTTATGAAAAACGATACTCTTTTTGTTCCCGTCTTCTTTTGTTTTTTGATTTTTTAAAAGTATACACCGCTCGTGGGCTTACTGCGCCACACACATAGCCAAGGGCCACCTGCTGCCTTTTATTTGGGTATGCATACATGTGATTAGGGCACAAAAGCTGCCTGGCCAAGTGCGTTCGATGCCCAAGCTGGGTCCTGCCCTTTTAATGATCGCAAAGGGTGGCCAGGTGTTGGATCGGCTGGAGGAAAACAATGTACAAGCTCCACAGCGCTTTAGTGAACCTGCAGTGACCTGTGACCATGAGGCCTTGCCCCCCGGGCCAGTTACGCGCCTGGTCAGCTGGTATTTAAATAATAAGCCTGGGTAAATATTCGGCCTCAGTGTTTATTATGTACCACCATGTTCAGCTTTAGCAGAAGTGGATGAGAACAAAAGCAGCTCCTCTGCTTGGTTTGTTTCTCTCCTGACCAATAGATGGCACTAATGCCTAGTGAGGGGGCTTGACGGCCTTCCATGCATGTTGATGCATGTTTTACTGCAATTCTTCTTCTTCAGTTTTTTTCTTTACAGAGGGGGTGTGCTGGGGGGTGGGGGCTCTGTGTTCACTTTTGTATGTACAAGTCTGACTCAGCACTGAACATTGTAACTATGTCCAGAGACTGCAAAAACACACACACACACACGCAAAGGCAGTTGGCTCTAAGACATGTAAATAAAGACAAGGATAGCGCCGACTACAAGAAAGATTTTCCGCCTTTCTTTCTTTCTTTCCTCACTTTCACTTTGTTCGTGTAGCAGGGACAGCCAGCAGATCTCTATCTCATTACCATGAGGGCACAGAGAGAGAGAGAGAGAGAGAGAGAGAGAGAGAGAGAGACGAGGGCTGGCAAGAGAGGTAAAGGCAGAGAAAGAGAAAAGAGAGAGAAGGAGAGAAAGAGGTTGAGAGCGAGCAAGAGGCGGATTAAAAGAAGGGGAGAGAAAGAGATGGACAGAGAAAGAGAAAGCGAGAAAGAGAGTGGCAGGGGGTAAAGGCAGAGAGAAAAATATATGTAACTGTAGAGATAAGAGAAAGTGAGAGTGAGAGAGAGAGAGAGAGAGAGAGAGAAACAGAGATAGAGAGAGAGCGCGAGAGAGAGAGATTTAAGCAACCACATTTCAATGTGACATTCATTTCAGAGACTTTCTGACATTTGTCTTACTTTTCATTCTAGCAGAATACACAAAGCTCCCTCACACACACATAAAAACACACACACGCTAAAGCCCAGTCTCTTCACGCACATGGAAACATCATACAGTATATCAGTATTATAGGTTCTGATATACTGATACATTGTTCTGCACTGCCAGGATTGACATGCTCCATAGAGGAAGGATCTATGTATGACTGGGAGGGCAGAATCACACCTGGTGTCTGACACTTAGTCTGACGCTTAGATCAAAACCCATCAATGCAGCATTTCAGATGTAAATGTTTATTAGTTTCATTTTAAATTCATTAAAATTCATTTCAAATTATCTTTCCTGTAAAAAAAGTCAATAAACGAGATTTACAACACTATTTATTACATATAATTCAAACATTTAACAAATTATACTTTAGGTTAGCTAAATGGTAGGGTAGGGTGAACCCTGTCGTGCAATCTTTCATTCCAGCAGAGCATCATTGCCACTGGAACTTGTTAAGGTGATATCATT
The DNA here is from genome assembly GCA_037974385.1 of Arnoldichthys spilopterus. Classification (NCBI taxonomy): domain Eukaryota; kingdom Metazoa; phylum Chordata; class Actinopteri; order Characiformes; family Lepidarchidae; genus Arnoldichthys; species Arnoldichthys spilopterus. The sequence goes on from JBBPDA010000041.1 coordinate 2,735,657, forward strand.
GCAAGTGTGGTGGCCTAGTGGTTAGGGACTTGCCTTTGTGGTCAAGGGTTACAGGTTCAAGTCCCGGCCCAAGCACTACTGAGTTACCTTTGAGCCATCCCATTACCGTCCCATTACACTGCTTCCTGGGTGCTGTTGATAGTTGCCCGCTGCTTCACATGTAGAGGGGTTAAATGCAGAGGTCACATTTCATTGTGGTTCACTTTATGGGGTGTGTTCACAGGGACAAATATTCATGCCACTTTAAACTATGGGCAAAAAAAATTCCTGGAGTGTTTTCAAAAGCCCAGACATTCCACCAACCCTGATCATGCCACTGGCATGTGGAGGCTATATGCAAATTCACCATAATCATAACGTAGGCCATAGACATAAAAAAAATTTATTGGTGTCCTTGATGAGGTCCACCCCCAAATGAGATTATTAGAAAAACATTCCATCAACCAAGCCACAGCTTCAGTCTGAATTGCCTGAAATGTTTCCTATGGAGTGTTAGTGTGTGTGAGCTCCTGGATTTTGCAATCATCAGATCCTCTTGCCGAGTCCAGAGTGACTGAGGTGAGTTTTGATGGACAGGAAAAGAGCAATGTCAGGTTGGTTTTCCCCTTCTGTCTCTTTGAGATGTGCCAGAAGCGTTCTTGTCATAACAGCACGTAGCAGAACCCTTTGGTCTCCTCAGGCTGCGCTTGTTCCTGTTCCTTGGTGAATCAGCCTGAAGAACGCAGCTCAGCCTAAACTCGGCCAGGTCTAAGAGTGGCATTAGGCCGTGTCAAAACAAATTACAGCCTGCCGCATTGCTCTTAAGGGCTCCAGGTCTTCACAATGTCAGTCAAAGTGACAGGCAGGGAGATACTGTCTGCTGGGGTCATAGTGTTGGCTGGACAATGTGCAGGAGTCCATCCAAGGCCTTCCTCATGACTAAAGGCCTTCAGAAAAGGTCATGCTACCATAGCACTGCTGCCTCATACACTTCCTGGCTATGTTTTTATGAATGAACGTGTTGATTGGTTGCAAAGGAACATAAGTTAAAATCACAACTTTGGCAATGAAAGTGAAAAGATTGTTAAAGTGACTACTTGTCATGGTGAAAACACCCCATCACATAAAGTGCACCACAATGCATGTGACCTCTGCATTTAACCCATCCACACATGGAGCAGCAGGCAGTTTTCAACAGCACCCGGGAAGCAGTGTAGCGGGACTGTACCTTGGTCAAGGGAACCTCAGTGGTACCTGGACTGGGACTTGAACCTGTGACCTTTGACAAGGGCAAGGCCCTAACCATTAGGCAACCACTTTCCAAAAAGCCAAAGGCCATAAATTTTATGCTCTTGTTGCAAGGCAAATGCTCCATACTTTACCTACTTGTTGCACTTTGCAGGTATTTAAACTATCTTTGGGCCAATAGACCTTCAATCTGTGCTTTTGATAATATTTTTCCTAAAACCTGCTTTTGACACCAAGGAAGACACTTTGATGAACAAAGCTGAATACTGAAGGCAACTAACTAAAAACTAGCAGTGAGAAACACCCAGCGCTGAAAAAAAGGTGTCCCAAAACATTTGGCAGGTAGTGCATATGTGATTGAGGAGTTTGGAAATGTAAAGTCAGGGAGTAGACAGCAGGAAAGCCTAAGGGTATGTAATGTGAGAGGTGGGGGCGTGTGCCGTGAGGCTCCAGGTATGCTGCTGCTGGCGTATTAGATGGAAGAGCTATTGTTCCACTCAAGGAAAAACAAACAGTGAATTTGTGGATTAGAATAAATACAGCCTGGATTTTCAGTAGGATCTGCTTCACCACTCACCCGAGATCAGACAATGGAGAGCAAGGTCAAGTCTCAAATGCAAGTCTAGTTTCTTTCAGTAGGGTCCTCAAAGCAAAGCTAGGAAGTATTTCTTTTTGAGCGCAGGTTCCTCTCAGTGGTTTTTCCTCATGGTCTTCGGGAGGTTCTCCTTCTGAATTTTGGTTTCTCCCGATGCTTCTTCCTCATTGTCCTTGGGAGGTTCTCCTTTTGAGTCTCCTCAGTGGTTCTTCCCCAGGCTCTAGGGAAATTTTCTCCTTCTTAGCCCTGGTTTCTCTTAGTGGTTCTTCTTCCTGCCCTAAGAGGGGTACTCAGTCTGAGTTTTGGTTCCCCTCAGTAGTTCTACAACTTCATGATTTAACTAAGCTTCTTCTTTTTTTTGTCTTGGCTCCCTTCAGCTGTTCTTCTCCATGGTCTAACAGGGCTTCTCCTTTTAAGCTTTGGTTCTTCTCATTGGTTCTTCTTTATGCTGTAAGGGAGTTTTACATTATGAGTCTTGGGTCCTCTTAACAGTTTTTCCTCATGGTTTTCTGAAGGTTCTACTTTTGAGACTTGGTTCCCCTTAATGGTACTTCCTCATGCTCTAGGGGAGTTTTCTAATTTTTAGTCTTGGATCCTCTCAGTGGTTTTTCCTTGTGGTCTTTGGAAGTTTCTTCTTTTGAATCCTTAGTGATTATTCATGCTCTTGCACAATTTGATCAAAACCTGCTTTAGGTTGTGGATAATATCTGTTTATGGCAGTATAACAGAGGACTGGCCTTCATATAACTGATAGTCAGTTCTTTAAAATATGTCTCGCTCAGATCCAATCCCAATCCCATTACAGTTTTTTTTATCTGTTAGCCCTCTATTAGTCCATATGTAATAACCTGTAGTACATGTCATGGAGCTAACACCTGGCTCAGAACCCCCACTGTAATTACTCTATGAGGCATTAGAGTCATTGCTACAGAACCTCTTATTTGGCTCCCTTATAAGAGGCAGTGTGTCCTTCAATGTCCACACTTACATACCTGCAAAGCATATTTTAGTCTTCTGCAACCAGATGTTTGTGGCATAACTAAACTAACAGTACTATAACTATAGTCTTACGATTATAGTAAAACATACACAAAACATCACAACTTTACAGACACCACTGCTTTTTACACACACTCGCCAATCACATAAATGTGTGTGCTGTACTTGTGTGTGGTTGCTAGAAAGTCTCAAGAATGTTCAATCTTTTCACATGCGTGAAAGTCTTACCTTTTTCAAACTGTTCTACAATGGCCTCGGCCATCTTTCAGTGTTCTGTATTCATACTGTCCTAAAATGCTCCCAAATGCTAGAATGCCCCCCACCCAATGTTCTAAAATTCTCTCCTATGTTCACAAAGTTGTAGAATTGTCTGCCCTGTTTCACAGTTCTTGAATGATCTGCATGTTCACACAGTTCTAGACTGGTCTGCCAGGGGCTTTTGAGTGGAACAACTATTTAAGCATTGGCCTTATCATTGGAAGTTTGGCAAGTTTGAACCCTGGTGGATCCATCTTTGGCTGGTAGTCCAGGAAAGCACTATTGGTTTGACACTTTCTGGGTGGGTATGAAGGCCGTTGCTCTCCCTCCATAACTCAACTTAATGCTAGCTAGCAAAGATGTCTGCTAGCTGCCTCTAATTAAAGAAGTGCTCATAATTACCCTCCCAGTGTTTGTGGTATTGTTTACCTGTGGGAGGCCTTTGTAGCTAATGGATGGAATTGGAGATTAGAAAATTTGAGGAAAAAAAAGAATTGTACACCCTGTTCACATTGTTCTAGAACAGGGGTCTCCAACCTTTTTTCTTCTGAGAGCTACTGTAAACAAATGAAAGTGGCTGAGAGCTACTCATGTATATTATTTATATTTATTAACATAACATAGCAAACAATAAAACTAATCAGCTGAATGAAGCTGCTTTTTTACCTGCAGGAGAAACCTGTGCAAATTTGCCATGGAGTAATGCTCAGCACTGTTTTTATGGAATGAAACGCTGGTATCACCGATAATGCTCATTAACATCCAAGAAAAAAATTTGCTTTCCCATTCCTAATGGAAATAGTGTGCTTTCAGCCTTTACTTGACCTGCACACTTTCTTAACTTACCATAAATATGGCTGCTTTTAAAGCCAAACTGGCTCACTAATGCCATAGAATTCTATCAGTCCAGCAATATTTAACGCCATTGGGTCAGTGAGCCACCAATCGCTGTTTCGTAAAATACGGAATTTTTCAAAAACAGAGACCACAAAACAGTGAAACCGGCCGTTATGTTCATGACTGAACTGAAGCTAGGGGAAGTAAAATGTCATGTGCTGACATTGGGTGGGATGTGCCTTACTTGTCAGATTTTTTGGAGACTCCTGTTCTAAGATCAAACTTCATGCACAATGTTCTAAAACGGTCTACACCATTCACAGCATTTTAGAATCTTCACCCTCAATCAATCATCTTTATTCTCATCCTCACTGTTCTACAATGTTTTCCAGCAATGTTTTGCCCTATTCCCACTGGTTTAGAACGTTCTCCTCTGAGCTTGTTAGGTCTTTTACTAGATTAAGGCATTTTGGATTGGTTATTGCCGAAAGGTTCTCAGCTTCTCTGGTGTTGTGTGCAAAGAGGGAGCAGAGAGATGAGTCATTAGCAGTAGCTTCAGCTGAAACTTGGAAGCGTGTTTAGAGGGCATAACTGTCATTGCAACAGGCTTGACTGGGCAGGAGTGTGAGTGTGTGTGTGTGTGTGAGAGAGAGAGTGTGTCAAACAAATTGGGGCGAATCAGAGCACTGACAGACGAATCTCTGTGACAGGCTTTCCGTTGGAAAACAAGAGAAGAGTATATAATGAGGATTTAAAGCAGAAAGGATATCTTGGCTTATTGTCTGCCTTTATTTCACATGTACAGCTGTAAAGATGGATCATTCAAAAAAGGTTTATAGAAAATTAGTTAATGTAAACCACTCATTACTCCTAACCTTAGTCCATTTTACTCATGAGACAACCACCCAGACCTTTATGAACTGAATCACTGGCTTCCCTACTCTAAAAAACAACTACATTGCATACAGTAAAATTCTAATGAAAAAGGTCATTAAAAGAAATTCCATCAGTTTGTTTTTAAAAATCTTCTCCCTAATTAAATGGGTAACCTTTAGCATGTAGCCTTGCACTAGCCACTTTTCCTTAAAGCGTAGCAGGTCTTCAACACTGAATGTTTTATAGTCTTCAAACCCTTCACATAAAAATAAAACAACAACAATAAAACAAGACTAGAAGTTAATGGAAGTTCAATATTACAGTTGATTTATGTGTGTACACAGCTGCTGATGACAAAGTTGCCTTTGAAAGCTTTATTTTTTAGGTTTGTCACTATTTTCCCATCATCAACACGGCATATAAAAACTCATAAGACACAAGAGTGTAGGTTCACTGGTGGTTACGAATAAAACAGTTATGTTTGCATTGTAGACATTGCCACCCACCCTTGCTTCTTATCAGCACCACTGTAAAGAGATCAAAGTCAAAATGTTTCCTCACAATCCACTATTTCACATCAATTCAATTATTGTGCAGATAACACTCTTTTTAACTGACATTGTCACCAAGACAACTTTACAGAATCCAAGCCCGAGCCCCTAATGAGCAAGCCAAAGGTGACTGAGGAAAGGAAAAACTCCCTAAGCTGAAGAAAAAACCTCAGCAGGAAGGGGTTCCCTTCCTCCTCTGCTTGACACTGGAGAGCAATAACAAACCAAGGGACAATAAAAAAAGAGTCTCAGTTTATAAAGATGGCATCAACCCACAAAAGACTCTATTTAAAACTGCCAACTGCCAACACAATTTGAGAAAAATCAGTAGAAACCTCACTTTCATTAATCCCCGAACAAAAGTTGGTCTCTAAGCTCTCACTGACACGACTATGTTTCTAACTTCGGCCTATCACTTGTGAAGCAGCTACCCACACTCACCTCAGCTGCTTCACAAATGGCTGAAGGAGATCTATCTTAAGTAGCTAAATGAGATATTCCCAAGGAGACGGAAGGCCACTTACATAAGGAAGGGAGTGTCAAAGGTATAAATAAGTGGAACCCACAATAATATCCAAAACTGGAAAAAACTATTAAAAGAGAAAACCCCATCAGCCACACAAGGCATGGTAGATCACCAAAACTTAAAGCTTTTATTTTTTTCTTGCTTTTAAAATGAAGACCCACTTCCACTTTAGATGTGAAATAATGATGTGAAATAATTCTGTTCATCAAATTGAGAAAAGTGGACTCAAACTTGACATCGGAGATATGGTTACTTGAACATTGAGAAGTAGTGAGGAAATTCGAACTTTACGAAGAACTTTGGAAGACGATTTCTGCAGAAAACAATAGGATAGGAAGCTGTAATAAGGGCAAAGGGCAGACACACAAAATTCTGAAAAATGTCAAACACTTAGTTGTTGAGGCGGTGTGGCCTCTGAATTTACAGAATAATGTCGCAGTAAAACCACTGGAATAAAAGCCTGTGCATGTGCAGGAGTGATGTAATGGTTTAGTGTTTTATACTGACTCAACTATGGAAGCAAGGACGCTCAGACAGGATGGGCAGTAGACTCAGGGTGAATCAGGCAGAAGTACAGGTCCTTAGGGAAGCAAAGACAACAGACCTCACAGCTCTACAATAAGACAGGTGTCTTTCAAATGACCAGCAGACAGCACAGGCCTGAACCAGAGCAGCTTCCCTTAGGGATCCATATCAGGATCTTATTACATTCCTCTACCCTCTGCATTCCCCAAACATACCACCCCAATCCATGACTCAGGCAAGCAGTATATGTGAAGAGCTTTACCAAGGACTAAACAATTATGCGTTTCCTTCCATTAGCTGTGCTAAGGGATTAGCTCCCTGCAGGTCTGATGTTGCGCTGAGCCAAAGGGCTGGTTTTGATCACCACCCCCTGGGAGCTTTGCGGAAACTGATACCAAGGTCCTATGTTACTCTTTTTAAGCAACAGACATCTACAAAATTCCATTTACAACCACATACACAAACAAAATTTGACATTACAAAGCAACTCTTTGGTTCTTTCAAGGAATTCAATTGTTTTTTATTTGTACAGCACTTTCCACAAAAGATACTGATGCAAAGCAGGTTGTCCAGAAATGACAGTGCAGCCACCAAGGGCATTGCCAGGGGTGACATTGGTAGAAAAAGTGCATGAGGAAGAACTATTGAGAGGAACTAAGACTCAAGAGTAAAACACCATAAGAGTATGAGGAAGAACTACTAGAGGAACCAAAACACAAGGAAAACATTTAAGAACATGGGGAAGTTTAGTAAGAAAGCATCTAACAGGATGAGGAGGAACCGCTAAGGAGAATCAAGATTTGGTTAGAAAAAACACCATAAGAGCATGCCAAAGAACCGTTAAGAGGAACCAAAATATAAAAGGAATAATAGCATCCAAAATCATGAAGATGAATCACTTGTCACGTCCTGTCATGCCATGTGTCCTGTCCAAGTTTTTTGTTTTGGTTTTCCATGTGTTTCCTCGGTCTCGTGTTTACAATTATGCGCTGACCCGCCTATGTCACCAGAACGTCATGGCTTTCCCCTCCTTTGTTCAGGTGTTCGTGCTTACGTGTCTCTTTATTGTCTCGCGTGTTTGTCCTAGCCTTTGTCAGTTCTCAGTTGTCTTATGTGAGAGTTAGGAAATAGTCTGTTGTATTTCTGCCATTTTCACGTTACGTTAGTCATGTCATGTAGTATTTTGTTTCTTGTGTTAGTCTGCTTATCTAAAAAAACCTGGTTATAATCGCCAATCCTTACATCACTGAGAGGAATCAAGACTTCACATTTACAAATACATTTATTCATTTGGCTGACGCTTTTATCCAAATCAAACATTAAAGATGCACAGGGCAACACTGAAGTGAGTTCTACAAAGAGTCCAACACATTTCTCTTAGTTGTAAAATACAGACGGTAGGTGCTACAATACATACAGATGGCAAGTATTACAATAAATACAGATGGCAAGTGCTACAATAAAAACGTGGAACATTTAAAAGGAAAAATTCTCCAAGAGTATGAGGAAGAACCATTGAGAGGATCCAAAGTAAAGATGAAAAAACATCTACAGAAGAGCATAAGAAGAACCACTGAGAAGAACCAAGTCTCAAGGTAAGATACGGAATTTTTTTTTAAAAACAGAGATCACAAAACAGTGAAACCGGCCATTACGTTCATGACTAAACTGCAGCTAGGGGCAGTAAAATGTCATGTGCTGACACTGGACGGGATGTCTGTGTTTTTGACTGGATTGAAATGAAAACGCATTTCCAGAGTGCATTACTTGTCAGATTTTCTACACCATGCACGATGTTCCTTCTCCGACACCAGATAACAGAATTGTGATAAATGTAGGACGTTTATGAGGGAAAATACAGAGGAACTCAAATAAATGATAAAACAGAGGATCTTAAAAAAAATGAAAGATCCACGAGGAGAACATCTCATATTAGAAGCCATCCAAAACTGGTCAGAAAAATGTATATTAAGGAACACCAATTGGGGTTAATATGTGCTGTGTTAGTTATGATCACACAATTATGTTAAGGAAGAAAACAGACGTGGCTGCTAAAGACCCTCTCTAACAACATACAGCTCATATGGAGTTCCCCTTGACCTCCAAACATCCAGCTTCCATTAAGGGGCCCCAGAGTCCTTGTAGGCCCCTCGAATCCCACATCCTCTCCCTAACCCAGACGTTTGACATTCCGGGACAGATGGGTTTGTTCGTGCCCCCTCTCCGCACCTGTGAGACCCTGAAACCGAATCTCTGAGTCCAATCATGTGCCACCCTGCCTCATAATGCAGCCATCCACTTCTGGCTGCACTGTTGCCCTGGAGACCAAATGTTTTGACGCGGCACTTTCATTTTCCAGCTCAAGTCATCGTGGAGCTGCATCAGTGAGAAGCATTCAGATCCATCTGCCATGCTGCACCAGGAGGCCTTGACTAGCCCAATTCCTACAACCTCAGACCTAAAGCCTTATCTAAGGGGAAAAAAATTAATTTACACAATTTTGCTTTCTACCCACATGTGGTTGATCAACCAAGACATATGTTTGATGTTCAAAGTCTGTTTTTTAAGAAGATAATTTTTATTTTAACTGATTAATTCAATTGGCAAGATGTAAACAAATGCTTGCCATTAAATATGGTTGAGTGAAACTTGTGATGAATGTTGGTTTCGAGCAGCAAGCGCAGATGGATTTCTTTCAGTAAACGTGTTTATTAAACAAAAACGTAAACGTAAACTATGAGAACGAGAACAGACTATGAGTTACTGGGAATACACAAGGACTATGAGAAGGGTAAATACAACAGGATACAACAGTTGAACGACAAGGACAGACCGGAAACACAGGGTTTTAAAGAACACATAAATGACTCCCAGCTTACAGGTTAGATGAGGGCGGGGCTATGAGACACAACATGGGAAAATGTCACAAAACTTACCAAGTCAGTGGTGGTGAATGGAACCAGACATCTGAAGTGTTTAACATCTCTAAAATATGTTAGAGAAGTAATTATGAATGCAGTGCCTAATCATTTCATGATTGCTTTACCATTTTTAACATGATATACACCGATCAGCCATAACATTAACACCACATGCCTTATACTGTGTAGGTCCCCCTTATGAAGCCAAAACATCTCTATCTTCTATCAAAGCCAGCATTAACATTCTGGCTACAGGAGCTCCTCTGTGGGATCGGACCAAACAAGCTAGCTTTCATCATCCACATGCATCAGTGAGTCTTGGGTCTATGTAACCTTGTCACAGATTCATTTACATTTACATTTACATTTAATCATTTGGCTGATGCTTTTATCCAAAGCGACTTCCAGGACAGAGGCAACAA
>JBBPDA010000041.1:2758154-2768736 GCA_037974385.1 Arnoldichthys spilopterus
CATCAAGACACAGAACTACTGGCAGAGTTCATGACAGACCCAGGAGTGGAGCCCCACGAGTGACAGACCGCAACGACAACCAGTACCTAAGGACCTATGCACTCATAGTGCATGCAAGTGCCACACAGCTGCAGGCCCGTTTACATGATGCGAGGGGTTTCCAGACAAACCTTTCGTAGATCATAGAACCATCATAGAACCCATCATCATCCCTCAATTCTGCCAGCACACCCCCAACTTTCTGTTCATGGATGGTAATGCTCCACCACATCGTGGGAGAATTGTCACAACTCGACTTCAGGAAGTTGGAGTGCCTCAAGTATGGCCATCAATGTCCCCTGACCTGAACCCCATAGAGCACGTCTGGGACACAGAGACTGCATGATCGTACCCCACCCCCACGTGACCTGGCAGAACTGCATGTAGCACTTGTGGAAGTGTGGAACGCATTGCCTCAGGACAACATCATGAGGCTAGTGAAGAGCATGAGACTTCACTGTCAAGCTGTCATTGTGGCAAATGGTGGAAACACCCGCTACTGACATTGTCAATTTTTGTTATTTGGGGCTATCCCCGTTATTGTCTAAATTTTTGGGGTAATAAAAATTTTTGGTGTTTCTTCTAATACATTATTAGTAATATCAAAGGGAACTTTTACTTATTTTATTAAAATTCAGAGCAAATAGGAAAAGCAAATAACAATATCCCTAACTTATTGTGAGTAGTGTATATGTGTAATATATATATATATACACACACACACACACATATAGTATAAACATACAGCTAGATCAGTAAGCGTTTCTAAAATTGTAGGAAAGTGCACACACAACACACATCCGCATACTTATGCGATCCGAGAGTTACTCAGTTTTTCCCCTCCACGCATCAGCTCTAAGCCATGCTACAGAGAGATCCAACAGCGCTCTTTTCTGTGTTCTGAGACAAAGTTTTTATGCTCCACTTGTGTATTTCTGTGAAAGGTAAAAGAGAGCTGTGGTGAGAGACTGTAGGCAGGGCCCAATGATGAATGGAAGAGTGGAAATGGGCTGGAAAACAGGAGTGTGCGTCAGCAGCACAGGTATGGCCTGTTCAACCACCTGACTATACATGGACCACCACATTCTTTAGATTCATTCATCACAAACTGAGCCACTTGCTTGATGTGGTGAACAGCCTGTAGAATCGTACGCCTTTCATGAAAAGGAAATGTGGCGAAACAGTAAAGACTTCACAGTTTGTTGGGGGTTTGGATGGTAATTATGTTGACAAGTAGCATCAACTGGAAAGAAAAGGAATGATTTACTAGGACTGATTTAAACAGATTTTTTGGGGGAGATTGTAGGATTTATTTTGTAATTGTTAGTTTGGTCTCTGGATCAACTGATAGTTAAAGTTGTTGTGATGGTGTAAGTACTGGAAAGAAAAAGTAGGGTTAAAAGTGTTGGAGAGGAAGTGCTGATCTTTATGGCAACAGGCAGAGGGTGGGTGTGGGATGTGTTTATCAATGGGTTTATGGGGAATGGTGGTTTGAAAAACTGCTGGGGATTAGATGACCCTCAACATAAAATAGCGGGGACATGTCCCAAGTGTCCCCAGTCTAAATGATGCATGTGGACCAAAGTAAGATGGAATAGCATATGGAAGTTGAGCTTTCTTTTTCCCACCATGTTTGAAAAAATATGACTTCTTTTACTGTCATATAAACTGGAATAAGTGCATATTGACAATCTTTGTTTTTTGGACTATGCACTGAGGTTGCCATCTCCCTGCCCCTGTCAGGTGTACCGTTGCACTGCTAACCAATGAAAAGTTTGAGTAGTGGAACATGCTATGACAGACATGAAGGAAAACAGTAGGGTTGCCATACAAATGGTCATGTTTCAACCTGTAAGGTTTACTCTTGAAAACCAAGCGCATCCCATGCCAGTGACTACTGTACTAATATATTTTAGTTTCAAATTACAAGATGATTGCGTAACTGGATGGACGGCAACCCTGTAGTGAACATCTCTGGCGCACCTTAATGTAAACATCACAAAAGATCCCTAAAATTCATCCATTCTTCAGCCATCCATCCCATGCATGTCCATCCCATCCACCATCCATCAAGGTAACAAGCTATTTCCCAGCTCATCCCGTTCTGGATTCTGATCACAGAGGACGAGAGCGATTATAACCACCTCTGCTTTCTGCCCCTACATAGCTCTTAAGCCAAATCACTACTGTTAACGTTTGCAAACACGTAGCTGGCGTCCTTCCACCTGGTTCAGCTGCTGAAGATTACAGTGTTGGGGAATGGGGAAACAGCTACTTAATAGAGAGCATGCATGGGGAGAGTGTGCGCATTGGGTGGGTGGCATAGGTGCATGTGGTCAACAAGAAGAAAACCGGAAGACCTTAATGTTTACCACTACTTTAGGAATAATTCCCCAATAAAAGGGCACCTTTGACCCCCCACCCCCCCACACACACACACACACCCACACTGAACATGTACTCCTGTCCTTCGGAAAATCTCTCTGCAGTGAAATTCTGTGCTGCTTCAATGTACGGGAGATTAGCCGTAATCTCTCATTACTTAAGGAAGGGTGGGGCGGCTTCCATGCTAGGTGTCTTAAAAAATCAAATTCCACTGTCAAAGCGGCTTAGAAAGCAGTTTGCTCATGGATTCGCATCCCAAGGCTGACATGCCTCATCCGCTTCTGGGACGATTGTAAAAGCTTTCACACAGACGTAAAAAGATGTTATTGTCAACAACTGCATGCAACAAACATACATGCACACACGGCACGAACACAGGCTCATGAAGGAGAAACAAAAAATGAGGATATACTGTCCGCAAGCCTCAGCTGAATGAGTGGTGAACATAGATTACTTTATACAGACAGGTAATATGTATCTATGTGGCACCCAGACTATTTGTGGTTTTGATGTGTAACACATTTTCTGATTGATAACAGAAACAGGTCATAATGTGAAGGGTGGTGAGGATCTCTAACCAATCTGAGAGCTTGTTACATAACCCCATGTTTAAGTGGTGGCCTAGTGGTTAGGACATTGTCCTTGTGACCTGAAGGTCGTAAGTTCAAGTCCTGACCCAGGCACCAATGAGGGACCCTTGAACAAGGTACAGTCCAGCTACACTGCTCCCCGGGTGCTCTTGATAGCTGCCCAATGCTCCATGTGTCCATGTGGGATGGGTTAAATGCAGAGGTCACATTTTGTTGTGGTGCTTGAGCGTGTTCACAATGGCAAATAGTCACTTTCACTTCAATTTGCATTGTTATACCTCATTTTATCATCACAAGGGCTAAATGAAGAGGCTAATGCCTTGTTCATGCCTTACGATTCTGAAAGCGGTCGGATTACGGTACTGTTTACACTACACAACCTCAGAAAGACAGAAAGTTGTGTAGTCTAACAGAGCAGTGAGAGGGGATCACCAACCACACCATCTTTTAACTTGACTGGTCCGCCTGCTCTACAATGTCCTCCACCCCCTTCCGTTGGCTCGTGTGCTGCACTCTCATTGGCTGTAGCTCGCTGGTGACTGGCCCAGTTGTTGAGCAGGCTAGATATCTGTAGGTGACAAATCTTTGTAATGTAAACACATAGTGATTTTTGATCTGCAGTAAAATGTGAAATGGCGCCTGATTTAACACATTTGTCAATGTTCTATCAGCGACTCAAAAACATTAAAATTAAAATGGAAAAGGAAATTCCCCTTTTAAATGCAAAATAAAAATATTTTTAATTCAGGGTTACGTATTTCAGTTTGAAAACTGCATTTTTCAAAAAGATGATTAAACCCCGCTCATATCAAGTCATAATTGCATTTTTAAAATGATCCATTTATTTAAGTGTTTGATGCTGTTTTTGTAAATCTTGGTTTAATTTCAGCAATTTATTGATGGAATAATATTCATGATTTAAAAAAAAAAAAAATTTCTATTGTTCTTAAAAATATGCAGTTAACAATGCTTTATTACTATTTCTGTGATCCTCTGTTAGCAAAATCTATTTTTTACCATCTTTTATTTCTTGAAGTAGTTTAAGGCTTATTTTAATGTATGTTTTGGATCATTTTCCAAAACATTGCCTAATCCACTTCATATCCTTGTTTCTTCTGTAGGCTCTTCACTGACTGTAGGGTATTAACTTTCAGGATTTGATGATATGTAGCAGAATCCCTTCTTCCATTTATCAACTCATTCTGTGCCATTTGGACAGCCAGTTCACTGAAACTTCTCTTCCACCTGTTCTGTTGTGGTTCATGCACCACCTTAAACTTTGGTTCCCAGTTGGGCATGTCATTCTAGAGTTTAGAGTGGAAAAGACTAAGACAATGTAAAAGGATAAAACTTGAAAGTAAGTACTGCAGTGTCTCTGTGGATGACACATCCTTGCTTACAATGAGTGGAAACATGTGCTGGTTAGAAAGATGGCACCAAGGTTCTAATAATTTTTAATGGAAGAACAAGAACTTCTGTCCCAGTTGTTTTCTCAGTCTTCTAAATCTTTTTTCAACAACTCTCCTTTATGCCCATTTCTAAATGAGTTGACTGCAAGCATGTAGATATTTTATGGTCTTCTCTTGCTTTGTAAGCTTAAATTATCTTTAGTTTCCCCCTAAGAGGTTTGCAGGCTCACAAGGTCTAATAAGCTCAAGAATTTCTTTCCAATAAGATCTGAGACCTTTACTTTTTCAATCAATTGAATTCAGCAAACAAATGATTACTGTCTATTAAAATTGATAAAATATGTTAAATAGAAATGTGGAGTAATGAAGTTTGTATTTTTTTAGATAGAAAATCAACAAACATGTTATTTGACACAGGGTGCTCAAACATTTACAGTGTAAGCCCCATAACTTCCAATCTACCTTTGTTTAATGGAATAAATTCTTATTTTTATATCAAAACCTTGCAAATGCACAAAGATCTATCATCAATGAGTCTATACTTTAAAAAAATAAAGTTGCCAAAATCTTTCTTTTGGTTCCCTAAAAAATGTTCAATAAATGGTTCTATTGGAGAACTACATGTGCTTTTGAACAGAAGGAACTTTTTCATGGTTCATAAAACTATTTGAAGAAATTTCCACTTTTAGTGTGTTTGCACTGCAGGAACTGAGTATCAATATTATTCTTCTGACAATTTTAAGAACCTATTTTAGCTCCTTTTTTTGGGCAGGTTCTTCCTCACACAAGCAGTGGTGGGCAACTCTGGTCCTGGAAAGCCAGTGTCCGGTACAGTTTGGTGATTTCCCTCCTCATACACACTTACTACACCTGGCAATAAACAGGTAAGTTGATCCATGTGTGGTTGAGCAGGGAAAAATTACCAAACACCAAACGGACCAGCAAAATCGCCAAATGGACCAGCAGTCCATGTTTTATTGAGTTGATGTGTATCAGAGGAAATACATGATTGACATGTCTAAGAGCTCTGATCACAGCATCTTTCTTCTCCTATGCGGTCGCTATACAAGCCATCGGCCAGCTTGTGTCTCTTTAGCATTCCTACTGGCAGTGTGGATGCAAACATAAAAAAAAAAAAAAAGTGTGGAAGTGTGTAGTTCTTGGGGGAGCACCCCAGTGGGTAGTTCCTCTTAAAAAGTCCTTAGAACTATTTGGTCTGAAAGTGCCTTATTTTGTAAATGAAATTAATGTGGAGAGCTTTTTTTAAACACAATGTAAAGCTTCTAAGAAAAAAAAAAAAAATTAATTGGCTAAAAAACTACTTAATGTGAAGGTTGCTTAAATATCTTTGGTTCTTTAATGAAGCAAAAATGGTTCTCATATCGCTCAAAAGAACACTGTGGCAAGAATAAAAGAATCCAAATAGCGTCTTTATGAGGGATTTCAGCCCTTCACCAGCCCTCCCTGGCCTGTCCCAGAGACAGAATGCAGAGCATGCACGATAGCAGTGACGTCTTTAGACTTTAAAAGAAGAGCTGATACCCGGAGAGCTCTGAGAAAATCAAAGCTTCATTAATAACCAGCGATAAAGTCGAGCTGAGACTCAGCAGATACTCTGAACCTTTACTCTGGCAGCTCTCAAACTCACATTTCAGACTCAAATATTGCTGTTTAAGGGTGATTCAAAGGTCAAGACTCTCCATTATGACTTCTGGTTGATTCAGAACTCAATCATGACCTGAAAAGATAAAACTAATGGAGGGTCCAAAAACAATAAATGTGAATTCCTTGGCAAAGAAGTTGTGCACTTGACTTAAAAAAGGAATTATAGATAAGGAAAAAATATATAACTAGAATTATTTTACTACATTTTTATTTCACCCTATTTGACCTTATCTGACATCATTATTTACAACTCTTGTTGTCAGGTCCTAGTTTTGTATGTAGTGAAACACACAACTATTGGAAAATGAAAAGAAGAGCTGTGTTTAGGTCATATGGGAGGTGTAGATTTACTCAGGACCAGGATAGAATAAATGGGGCGGTTTACGGAATTCAGAGGGTTAGTAGTGGTTTGGGGGTGACAATTTGAGTGATATACTTTGCAACTATTCCGTTGATCTCGTACAGGTATACCCCCAAAAAATATACACAAAACATGCCCTGCCCCGCCTCCCTCCAAGTATTGCTCCCTCTGTCAATCCATTGTGTAAGCTGTTTTTGATGGGGAGAGTAGTCCACTAACAAACAAGTAAGAGGTTTCATTTCTCTAGCTGACTAGACCAAATGAAGACCACCCACCCAGAAATTACAACCAACAGTGAGAAGGGAATAATCTGGAACATACTAACATAAAAATAGCACCTGACCACTGAAAATTTAAACATAATCTTTGGGAGATTTCAAGCTATCTATAATGGCACAAATAAACAAAATGGTTATGGAGATAGCAGTATTAAGCATTACTACATACCAAAGGTCATAACTGCGAATACTGCATGTTTTATAAGGGATTTATTTGTGTGCAGCAGGGTAATAGCAGTATTCTCTCTTATTCCAGTGAATTGCACTGACCAGCCAATCGCACCAGGGCTTGTATCAATTCCACTAAATCTATGTGAAAAAGAGATCCAGGTTTCAAACAAATGGGATTATAAACCATTACTGTCAGAACAAAACCCTGTTTCACCATTTTTGTCTTTAGTTTACTAACTTCTGCTGTTTACATTGTGTCAGAGCTTCATAATGAATAGACCAGTGAGTATACAGTAAAATATCTTGTTGCATTAATCCCCTTTGAGGATTAGGTATGCAATTTCCTCCTCCAGCAAAGTGACTATTCTGGTGACCCAAAATGTTGTTCTGATAAAATGCTTAAATTCAACTGACAGTTTAAACTTATATAGTCTACACATATTCAGAGATGACACAGACTTTTAATACATGTACAATATTAAAAGGTGAAATGAATGATTCTTTTTGGAATGCAAGAACATTTTTTCTCAATTTTTTATTCTAACAATAACCTTAAGTGAAAGTGAAACTGTCATGGTGAACACAATCAAGCACCACAATGAAATGTGATCTTTGCATTTAACTCATCACACATGCACACATGGAGCAGCGGGCAGTTATCAACAGCACCTGGGGAGCAGTGTAGCAGGACGGTACCTTGCTCAAAGGTACCTCAGTGGTGCCCGGGCCGGGACTTGAACTTGTGACCTTCA
Organism: Arnoldichthys spilopterus; assembly: GCA_037974385.1. Lineage (NCBI taxonomy): Eukaryota > Metazoa > Chordata > Actinopteri > Characiformes > Lepidarchidae > Arnoldichthys > Arnoldichthys spilopterus. The sequence continues at coordinate 2,765,805 of JBBPDA010000041.1, forward strand.
GTTTACAAGGGCAATGTCCTAACCACTTGGCTTTAGACTTTTAGAAAGTTCTTCTGTTCTGACCTCCAGCATGTATTGGGACCGTTTTTGCAGCCAAGAGTAAAACAGCAGGAATGAGGATCAGCACCTCCAAGTCCGTGGTCATGGTCGAGAAAAAGTTGAAGAGGAAAAGGAACGTCTAGGCTTCTTTCTTCTTACTCACCATGATAAACCCATTTGCCTGAAAAGTGGTAAACAATGATCATGATGGAGATGAAGTTTCTTTACATCTTATTTCCAAAAATGGGTTCTTTAAGGAATTAAAATTGTTCTTCTAAGACTCCAGTCCTGGGCACAGTTTGGTGATTGCCATGCTCAAACAGGAAAACCTGGTCCTCCATAACCCAAGTTGTGCAGCCCTGTTCTATAGCAACACTCCAAGAACGCTGTGTAATACATGTTTTAGAGTTTTAGAGTGTTTAAATGGTACAGACATGTGATGTACCTTTGTAATGATACCCATGTAATGATATAAAAGGACATGTAATCCTAGTAAAACAATGCAGACTAACCAACACAGTGCTGAAAACCATTCACCAACCCATCAGACTGCAAGAAGGCCAATAGATCTAGAGGCTCAAGAAGTACAAAATGAGGATGCTAGTCTGCACAGTTTGCTTGAAGGCTGCAGTAGACTGTGTAATTAATTCCCTTCTGAGCCCAGTAAATCATGAGACCAATATTTTTGTCCTTTTCAAGATGCCATGAATCCAATGAGGAGGATCAACAGTGGCCAAAATTTGTCCACAGACAGGCAACTGTGTCAATATTAGTGTGAACTAGTGAACTTCAGCAATTCTCTACTTTATTAATGCTAACCACAGTCTGTTTCTGCTTTTGTATTCCCAGCAACCAAGCAAAAGATTCTTGAAGGCCTGGATTTGGTCATATGACTTGTTCCAGCTCTTCTACAGAGCATGACGAAAACACAAGGTCTGGCTTTACCACAAAGAGCCATGGTCAATCTCTAAAAATAGCTTCCACCAACAATAACATTGTCGGTGCAAGCTTTTCTGCTTTGCCCGCTGCACATTAACTGCACTGGCTTGGCACCCTCATGGGACCTTCTTGCTCTCCAGACATTCCTCAGGCCGTTTTAACCTAAAGCCCTACTGTTGCCACATTTGTAAATACTTCAGTAGGGCACAAAACAGCAGACTCTTTGGCTGCTCTGGAATTCTGAATGCAAACACCAAATGCAGAGGCTGCTAGAGGAGACTAGTTTTGATCTGGCATTAAAAATAAAGTTCGAGAGGGGTCAAGTTGTTCTTGTGCCAGCTTGCCCTCTAGAAACACTTAGAGGCAAAGCCATAATTATAAAACAAATTGATGGGGCACATACTCCCCCACCCTAATATTTAAATATTTGTAAAATGCACCCCCCCCAAAAAAAATACTCATTTGAAAAATGGTATTGCTATGCTAAGCAAATAAAAGAATACTTTATCCCCTGTTCTGCAAAAATGCCCCTAACAATGCCATCACCAATAGTGTGCAATAGCAAAATAACAGACCATGGGATTACGATACTTGATTGTTCAGCAAACTCACCTGATCTAAACATAAAGAATCTATGGGGCATTGCCAAGAAAAAGATGAGAGACATGACACCGAACAATGCAGAAGAGCTGAAGGCCGCTATTAAAGCATCCTGGTCTTCCATAACACCTCAGCAGTGCCACAGGCTGGTAGCATCCATGCCACGCCCCACTGAGGCAGTAATTCATGCAAAAGTGGCCCAAACCAAGTACTGAGTGCATATGCATGATTATACTTTTCAGAGGTCCGACATTTCTCTATTTAAAATCCTTTTTTTAATTGATTTCATGTAATAATCTAATTTTCTGAGATTTTCATTTTGGGGTTTCCATAATCTGTAAGCCATAATCATCAAAATTATAACAAATAAAGGCTTGAGGTATGTTGCTTTTTCTTCCACAAAAGGAAACATTAAAAGTCAGGAAAAGGTATTGTACACACATTTCTATGGTACGGTACAATGTAAATGTAATCTCCAATGTACAGCAGTCCTTTTAAGGTTTGGAGTCACAGCAGCTTAAATACAGAACTGCAACGGAATTTGGTGTATTCATGCTTCCTGTGTAAAAATCCAGAAAACACATTTGGGGGTAGTAACCAGACACATGGGATTTGCGTATGAAAGCATACCACTGGCAGAGAGCAGCTGAGGCATGAAAGGAAGATTGGAAAAAAGTCTTTCCATTCACTTCCATTCATTTCTGGCATCTTTGATCCAAAAATAAAGACACATCTGAGTGGCTTCAGATTACCTTATGACCCTGTCCCACTTCTGCAGAGCACGAGCGTTCTGTGAGCTTTCACAGGTTCATAAACACTTTTCTACCACTGCACCCTAACACTTAACCCTAAACCTGGTCCTGTTGCTTATATGAACTGAACAAAGAGAAGTAAAGCCAGTATGTATTTATTCTTTTATTATTATATATTTTTTAGCTTTTCAATTCTCTGTATTATTTACTTTGTGTTGGGAATATATTTTTTATAATGATAATAATAATAATAATAATAATAACAACAACAACAATAAATGCATTTTTATATATTGCATTACATTACTTTATTATACTGCATTACATTATTATTATACTGATTATTATTATTATTATTATTACTATTATTATTATTATTATATTAATAATAATGATAAAAAATAGTAACATTATTATTATTGCTATTATTAACAACAAAATTACAAATTAATATTGTCATACTTATTGTTCGTATTATTTGTACTATTAATAATAATATACAAGAGAGAGAGAGAGAAAGAGAGAGAGGGAGAGACGGGGGGGGGGGGGGGGGGGGGGTTGGGGGAACAAATGAAAGGCAAAACTCTGGCTACCCCCCCTTC
>JBBPDA010000041.1:2820757-2828257 GCA_037974385.1 Arnoldichthys spilopterus
GTGTGTGTGTGTGTGTGTGTGTGTGTGTGTGTGTGTGTGTGTGTGTGTGTGTGTGTGTGTGTGTGTGTGTGAGTCTGAAGAATGAGGGGTCCTATAGCTGTCTAGGTGGAAGTGAAGGGGTGTCAGTTTGTTCCCCCAGTGAGCGCAAGACTACACCCCACAATCCTCCAGCCACATAGGGTTACACTAAAGGGGCCTGCAATTAGCCAACTGACACACACAAGGGAGACATGTGGGCACACATGCGTGCATTGCATGCATGTATGAACACATACAAACACACACACACAAACACCGAAATGCTCTCACACACAGACAATTTCAGCATTTCACTTGCCTGTGTGCACAAGACGTACTTGTGATGTAAACAAGCACACCTACACACACACTCACCACACGCTCACACACGCAGGCAAAACAAATGAACGGTGTGGAATGGCTACTGACTTTTGCTTTGAGTGGACCACATGCTTCCCAATCCCTCACTGTCATCGCAAACACCCTGCAAAGACATCAACCCAGACATGTGGTGGCAGCAGGCTGCAAAATGATAAATCACAGTAATCACCATCAGCTGACCAATGTCGAGATCCTATTGGCTCAGAGAAGATCCTCTTTCCACACAATGCCACGATAGAAGATGCCAGTCAACACAGCTAGAATGGAGACTTCAGACTAGATATAGTACAGAAGCCCATGCCTGGTCACAGCTGTAGAATACCAGACAGACAAGGTATCATCAAGGGATGGTGTAGCCTACAATCAGATTTACACATCCACCCTTTCACCTTAAATATGATCGATCACTTCAGACATACTTGTTGCCTGAGGTCTGCGTCTGTACATTAGCCTTATACAAAACTGCCTTGGTTGATCAGCTACATTCCAGCTAATAAACCAATCAGACATAACATTAACACCACTTGCCTAATAGTAAAACAGTCCCCCTCATGCTGAGGAAATAGCTCTGACTGTGGTGCACTGTATGTTCTGACACTTTTCTTTCAGAGTCACCATTCACTTTTTAAACCATGGTAGCTCTTCTGTGGGATTAGACCAGATGGGCTAGCCTCTACTCCACACATGCATCAGTGAGCATCTCACCTCTAGCCATCATAATAAAGCCCTTGTCAAAGTGGGTCAGGTTCTTACGTTTGAACATTGTTCTTGCTCCCAGCACATTAACTTCAAGAACTGATTTTTCACTTGCTGCCTAATATTACATTCCACACCCCTTACAGGCGCCATTGTAATGAAAAAAATAGACAATGCTATTGAATTTACCTGTCAGTGGTGTTAATGTTATGGCTGATCAGTATATTTGTTTTTGGCTGAAGCATCAAAAATTCGTTGGCACTAGTACACTAAAGTGAAACACTAATGAACAGTTCTGCAAAACATGGTCATGTCCATTAAGCTCTGGCAGCGGGCCACAGCGACATCAGACAAGGATGCACTTTCCGCCATTGTTTGGCAGTCTATGAAACTTCCTGCTCTTCCTCAGGATGGGTTGGGGATGAAGAGTGCAGGAAAGCATGGTGGCCAAAACAAAACTGCCCACAAACCATGGCTAATTTTTCTTTTTGTCACCACACTGTCAAACTGATTTGTTATTTTAACTTTGACATAAGGTAACCTGGCTGCCTTAAACTGAGAGCATTGATCCTCCAATAGTTAGTTAATTGTGTAAAAAAAAGAGGTAAGTATGGGCAGCCCTGCCATTCCAGAGTCATGCTTTTAATTCCATCACCTCAACTGGACAATGGTAATGCTATTTGCTACAGATATGTATTTGAGTATGTTAAGTATAAGCCACTTTTTTATTTGTTTCCATGCTGTATATAGAGATATATTATATTATATGTACATTACCTGGAAATTACTGAAATATTTTAGTTCAACAATATTCTATAATAGTGAAATATTCAAATCAATCATTATAAACCTCAAACGCAATAAGACCTATTTTCCTCATTTCTTTTATCAGTTTCTCACATTCTAATGCATTTTAATTTTTTATTTTAATATTCCAACAAAAGCATATCTGCGTCTGCCCACCAGACATCACCAAAAGTCAAAACTTTACATGTCACAACTACAAGTCTAATTTCCTTGTTAAACCATTTTCTTATTGTTTTTATATAACATATGTATTCTTCTATGTTTAAATGAAGATACTTATCACTTTTACTAAAGTACATTTTAGGATCAGTACTACTTTTAATTGCATAAGACTTTGTGCCCACCTAACTTTCACTTAAGCAGAGTTTGTACTTTTTCATATCTGCTTAGCCTGTTTTTTTGACTCTATTCCCTCAGTATTAAAAAGTTTGCTTATGTGTCCTCACTTTAAATCACTCTCATAACTACAGAACATGAATACATAACTGAATACATGCTAGTAGTTTTTGAATAACAAATTGTACTTATTGAACAATTCATAGTGTTTTGAATTCTTAGATACTGAAAAATTAATATCATATACTGCATAATACATAGTAATCCATGAACAATTTAGTTTTTACTGAGTAATTCATAGTAAATACTAATTAACATAATAGATACTGAATAATCTATAGTATTTATTGAGCAATTCATTGTAGTAACTAAATAATAAATAACTCAGATACTTAATAATTCATAATGATCATTGAATACATCTAAATAGTTATTGAATAATTCATAGTAGTTACTGAATTATTCATAGTTGTTGAAAAAACTCCAATAAATAATAAAGAAACTAGACAATTTATAATCTCCACTAATTACGATCACAAGTTTGTAGTGTGATGCTGCTTTATTAGTTGTCAGGAAATGATTAAGAGTGTTCTGGGCACATTTTCTCAAATCATCAAATAAGGTTTTCACTTATGAATTAACTCCTCACTGCTGATATTAGAGCAGTGTGTTTGGAAGGAACTGGGAGCGCTTTGTGGAATGCAGGGTTGAGGCACCCTGAGCTTAACTCACAGACTCTATGTGAAATGGTTAGGCTTTCACCATGTTAGTTAACGAAGCCTCTCGGGGAGAGACCTAGAGAGGTGGTCTTACTGGGGGCAACAGGAAATGGCTAACTTGTTTCATTTAGAGAGCCCACCCCATGTGCCCTCCAGAAGTTAAACTGTGGAATTGGAGTCCATTATACCTCCAACTGAGAGACAGTCATATTCAGAATCAGAAAGCACCTTTTTTCTTCCAACTGGTAGGCATGAATGAGAATAATTATTGATGTAGGTGCGCAGAACAAACAAAATGTAACCCCTTAAACTCCGGACGTATGTATATATGTCAACACTACAATTCCTCACTCTCCAGACTACAAAAATTACACATTTCTATGGATACTGGATTCTTGAGATAAATAACTAAATCAAATCTCTGTGAAGAGAGTGATCCTGAGAAGAATACTGTAGATATTGGAGAAAGATTCAGTCAGAAGCATTGGGAACACTAATACAATGGGTTTTAGTGAGCAAAGATCATTTTTCTCTATGTATGTCCAAGAAACGCGAACACACACACACACACACACACACACACACATACAAACAAAGGTTGGTATTGCTATCTTTGTGAGTACATTCTAATAACTTCTATAATAATGTATTTCAGTAATACTACATAGACACCTAAACCAAACCCTAACCTTAACCTAAGTATTTTTCTGCTCTTTTCAGTTTTTTCTAAAAAATATATGACTCTGTGGAGAAAACAGTATGGTTCTTTCTGAAGACCAGCAAAATGTCCTCACTTCAACAGGTTCTTCTGTATTCCTACCATTATGAAGACATTTGGTCCTCACAAAAAATAAATACATACACACACACACACACACACACACACACACTCTGACTTACTCTCTTAAATGGGCCAACAGAGATCACACTGTGGTTCGAGGTCATGGAAATGAAGTGAAGGCCATATGTAGTGAAAATGGAGCTTTGGTCAGCAAAGTGATTAACAAAGGAAAGAGAGCGAGAGAAGAGAGAAATGTTCCTCACATCGCCATGCTGCTCTGCCAGAGTCAACATAAAACATGCTTATATTCAAATAAATACTGACTTTGAGAAGGGAGGGGGGCAATAGAAGCAAAATGGTCTCAATTTTAACCCAACTGGCTCCTATAGTCATGGAGAACCATACGATACTTCCATAACTGCACATCTCACACATTTCAGCAGTTACTGAGCAGTTGGTCGCTGCACAATACACTCTCTGTTAACCGGTGTTCAAATACTGACTTCTGTAAGATTGCAGAAAGTTGAAATACGTGAACAAGCCTGGTAACCAATCATAGTGCTTCCTCACCAGGTCCAGTTCCAGTTGAGTGTTCCTGCATTTGATGCAATCCAACTAAATCAATGATTTTAGTAAAAAATAGTGAAAGCCACATCGTATTGTCACAAAGCAAAAACCATTCATTTACAACAAATGTCTGTTTTCTCAATGATGCTTAAAGCCTGTAAAATAAGAAACATTTAATTTATTAGAAATACAGCCTTTTGTTGTAATTCAGCATTTTGTTTAGCATGTTTGAACCCACAAAACTGGTTTAGTAACTTGCTTTTAAATAAGAAAATTCTATAAAACTATAGTTATTGAAATAAATATACTAGCTATAGCTATTCTGAAAGTGTATTTAATAGTAGCAATTGAAAAAAATAATGGAAAAATCTTTTTGTTAATGGGAAATAATGGAAAAATTTCATTTGTTATTGTTATAGTATTTGTGTTTTATTCACATGCATTTAATCTTTAAACAAAACAAAAAAATGATATTAACCATTACATTTTACTGTGACATTAAAAACACTTTTTTCACAATGTAATAGTGTAATCCCAATACTATCATTTTGTATCTAATCATATCTAGAGCTTTAAGTACCCATTCTTTAAATTACACAGAAATCAACTAAACAAAAAATTTGTAAACACAATTTAAATAAGTACACTTTCTCACATTATAAAACAGTTCTTAATTAAGATGAGTTTAGTAAGACAAAATAAAACATAAAATGTAGCCTAGGCAGAATTTCTTTCAATATGTTAAACACTAAATTGTGCACTACAAAGAAATTGCATTAATTTTCACTTAAAAAGTCAAAATGTCATTTGATCTGAGGTGTTCCAGTAATAGAGTACAGCTCTATTGTTTTGCAAAAAGTATTATGATGAAATAACCCTGGATTTTGAGTTAAAAGCCCTTTTGACTAAAGCTTGACCAAGAAGAAAGACGAACTCAGTGACAGATTGAAAACTGAGCACCAACTCTGACCTCATGTCTGAAGCCAGAGGTGGGTGAGTTACCCATTTCAAGTGAAACTGATTGATTTGTACCTTCTTAGCATTTTCAAATTATGCTTTTACTGTAAGTCTATTACACTATGCTACATTTACCTACATCTGTAATGTGATTCAGTTGTCACTGATGAAAGCATCTACCAAATACATAAAGGTAAATGTAAATATTAGTCATTATTTAGTTCTGATTACTATTTTTGTGTATAATCTTATTTGGTACTGCACTGTCAAAAAACTTTTTTAAATATATCGACAGTATATAAATATGTCTGACAGAAACAGTAAAAGTCTGTTTTCTTAAATATATTAAAAGTCTGCAAAAATAAAGCCATTTAATTTATTATAAATCATGACTTTTACTGCAATACTGTAATATTGTAATTTTTTACATAAATGTAAATTTTAGTTTTAAACATTTAGTTTCTTATTCCATTTTGGTAAAAAAAATACTGTAAAAATAAATAAAATAATAATAGAATAATAATAATCTAAAAAGTAAAAAAATAATAAGTCTGGCATCAGGGGTGGGAGACAAAAGACAATAACTTACTGTACCAGTCTGTTTCTCAGTGATCTCAGTGAACAACTGTAAAATTGTAACTTTTTGTTTTGAAATCTAGCCTTACTGTTTGAATACACAAAATCAGTTTAATAGCTATACAACTATATCTTATAGCATAACTCTACCAACTATAGTTTTTTTGACATGTATAGATACAACAACGATAATAACAATAATAGCCATTAAATTAAAGAGAATGTTTATGATAACAATCTACTAACAATCAACTGTTTTTGTCAATATTCAGTACATTTCTGTACATTAACAACAGTTTGTCATTACTAAAAAACAGATATTTAGATTTTTGTAGTATAAATAATATAATTCATAGTATTTTTGACAATGAAAACACAAGTTGTGTGGTTGGTCATTGGTCAGAACCAAGAACTAGGAACCCCAGAACTAAATTTTCTTTTTTAAGAAGATATGCCTGCAGTCATTATTTCACCATTGAAACAATACTTATGCTCCACCCACCTTTAAAATAGAGCCTTAAGTTATCTTTTCGGCTTTGGTCCTGTGGACCCCTCTCAGATGGAGGAAAGGTTCTAATTAATTATGGGAGATTGTCATGGCCCTGATTCTATATCATCAGCTTCCTTGTGGCAGGAATGTCAGCTATTCAGATTTCGACCAATGGGGGCTGGTGCAGAGGCCTAGGTGATGATGGGCTTGGGGCTTCTGCTCCGATAGGAAAAGGATACTTTTCAAAAGCTAAAAGCTTCCCCAGCTTTAAAACAAAGTCAGGAGGGAAAGGAGGGAAAGAGAAGACATAATAAATGTGATTTTTTTTGGAAAAAGGATCTGCCCTCATCTGTACTTGGGACATTCCTCAGCACTTTCTGTTCCACTGAGAAATTTGCTTTATTAAATGTATTTTCAGGCCCTACATGACCATCAGGATTTATATATAAGCAGCCACACACACATTTGTGAACCTTTAGAAGACCATGCATCGTTTTGGTGTTCACCTTTGAAAGAGCATTTAAATAAAACAGCAGAAGCTTTTGAATGTTTATCACTTACAGCTCTAATGGAAAAAAGACAGTCCAGCAGGAACTCTGCATGAGGGAGCATTGATTCTATTGCTTTTACCCTTAAATATAGGCTTTACAGATAAAGACAATCTACAATGTTTAAACAATATGGTGATTCATGCCTGGATAGTATACATAATTCTTAGTCATAACTGAATTATTCACAGTAGTCAATTAATAATTTATAGCAGCTAATGAATTTAAGTAGTTTCTGAATAATGTATAGTAGATACAGTATGTATAGTAGATGCTGATTAGTTAATAGCAGATACTAAATCATTTATATTAGCTACTGAACAAACTTTCTGAATAATTTATAGTAATTGATAAATCATTTATAGTAGATACTGAATAATGTATAATAGTTACTGAATAATGTATAGCAGATACTAAAAAATGAAGATGTGAGGTTTTGTTCAAAATGTGAATTACTGAAAATTCCTTTCAATATTTGAATATTCATAGTAGATACTAAATAATAAATAGCAAATACTGTGTAATTTGTAGTTGAAGTATTTTATTAAGTTCACTAAATAATTTATAATGGATATTGAATAATTTATTGTAGATATAAGCTAGTTAATAATAATTTTTAGTTAT
>JBBPDA010000041.1:2833257-2835183 GCA_037974385.1 Arnoldichthys spilopterus
GTTACAACACAGACTAGCCACCAAGAAGTGACTGAACCTGGATTAAGTGCAGCATCAGCCACTGTCGAGGCACTGTAAGTAGGAATTTAGCACTGCAGCACTATACGAATCCGTTCAGCACCCAGCAGTGGGTTTGGTACTGTAGAGGGAAATTCAGCACATTGTTTACATTGTTGTCAGTGCTTGCGGGTCTGACGGGTAAATACGCGCCCGTTATTGAAGCTGGGACTGATGGGGGAGGGGGAGATGTGACTGATTTTTCAGCAGTGTACAGGATGCCATTACTGCGCTTCAGAGTTGCACTGACGGCGGAAACACACCTGCAACGACTATCTGCTCATAACACACGGCGCATCTGTCATCACTGGGGTCCTGTCGCCATCTCATAAGTAGAGCTCCTGCTCTCCGGCAGGTAAAGGAAGCAAGTAGCACTGAATATTGCTGAAGATCACGCCTGATTGCAATCCTGTCTGTCTGTTGTTTATTTATTTATTTGTATTTGTATTTATTTATACTTCCATCGGCCCTGATTCCTGTCTGTTATCGCCTGAGGGTTTTTTTTTAATTTTTGTTTTACTAAAGGTCGTTTCCGACTTGGCAGTGATGGAGCGCGTTGCTATCAGCGACATCAGATAAAGAGCCGCGAGCAGGGTGCGAGCTTGGATATCTAACAGCACTGATCAGTGATCAGCTACACACCCAACACTGCACCTACATTCTCCATCACAGTGCGATGAATGAACACATGCATGCAAGCATGAATCCGTGGGAAAAAAAACAACAAATAATATATGAATGTCTTATAATAATAATAATAATAATAATAATAATAATAATAATAATAATAATAATAATAATAATAGCAATTAAAATGATAATGTGTTTTCCTAGTAAACACACAGTGACAAACCAATGAACACGATTATCATAAAAATAAAAAATATCACAAATAAAAAATTAAATTGATGTAGAAAAAGGTTGTTTAAAATAAAATTATCGATTGCTATTACAAGTAAATGCTATCATATAAATAAATAAATGAATAAATGTTTTCACAAAAAAAAAATAAAGCTAAAATGGACGTAGTAGAAAGATACTTAATAATAAATTAATTGATGTTATGTCAAAACGAGACAACATTTAAATTCGCGTAAAACAAGCAAATAAATAAATAAATAAATAAATAAATAAGAACGTAGGTGTACTAACAAACCTGAAAACGCTTCACTGTTTGTATTACGCAACAAAAAAATGTTGGTCATTATTATGAAAAAAAATCTATTTTTTAAAGACATTTTGTATTTTAAATAAACCAAAAATACAAAAAAAAAACACCTTACTATTTTGAGTGTAGGTGTAGGCCATAATACCCACTCCAAACACACACACACACACACACACCTCTAAGACGTGCTAAAAAAAACGGGATGGGCGGTAAGGTTCGGTGTGAGAAACCTCGTGATCAGTGCAGAAGGATGTTTCTCTCTGTGCGCGTTTATCCAGAGGAACTGTTAAATAAATAAGGGCGCGAGAGGATCCAGATAAGCCGCCGTGTGTAAAGCTTTATCCCATTAGAGCCTCCGCTCGGGCCTCAGGTGTAAATGACAGAGCATAAACTTTAGTTCCCCTTCATTAATGATGAAGCGCGCGCTCAGCAGCTGATAAGAGGAGGCTGTGGACTGAGGACTGTGGGCTGGCCACTGAAGGTCAAGACCGGACGCTTTATTACGGCGGCTGCAGCGCAAATCTCCTCGCGGCTGCTGCTGGAATCCAGCGCATGCAGTTTATTACTGGGAAACAAATCACAGGCAACTGATAATGAACCAGCATCTCATCCACAGAGCTTAGATATATAATCTTTATTTAATACAGCGCAGCGTTTACATTTATTTGAGGGTATCTCTCTCTCTCTCTCTCTCTCTCTCT
>JBBPDA010000041.1:2848744-2859304 GCA_037974385.1 Arnoldichthys spilopterus
ACTCTCACTATTAACACTGCATTATTACATCACTTTCTCTATTATAGCGTCATTATTACAGCACTCTCACTATTAACACTGCATTATTACATCACTTTCTCTATTATAGCGTCATTATTACAGCACTCTCACTATTATAACACCTCATTTCCCAGAACTATGGCTATTATAATAACAAAATTGTTACATCACTCTCACTATTATAGCGCCTGACAATTACAGCGATATCACCATTATAATTATAATCATTATTACAGCACTTTATATAAACCTTTATTACAGCACTGTTATTGTTCTAATTCCATTATTACCACACTCTTACTATTAACACTGCATTATTACATCACTTTCTCTGTTATAGCATTATTCAAGCAGTCTCACTGTTATAACACCTCATTATTACAGCACTATCACTATTGTAATAACACCATTATTACATCACTTTCTATTATACCATTATTATTAAAGCATTCTCATTATTACAACACATCACTATTACGGCAACATCACTATTATAACATTATTATTACAGCACTCTTATAAGCCGCTCGCTCATTCTGAAGCTTCTCTTCTTTCGTTTTTTCTCTCCTCCCTTTTTCTTTATCAGTTTGACCTTGTGCTCTCCAAGCTCGCAGCGCGCGCCGCTCTTTAGCCAATAAGGAGACGGGCCTCCTATGAAAAAAAATTGTATTATTATTATTATTATTATTATTATTATTATATAGTATTTTATGTGTTCGAAATTAATATTTTTGCATGTTCTGTAATTAATTGCAATTAATAAGGTGCGCGCTGGAAATCGCCGTTTCATGAATAATGTCAGAAGCTTTAATATAACTGTCCTCGCCCGCATTATTATTATTATTATTATTATTATATGATGACTATATGTTGATTATGATGAGCAACAGTGTGATCTAACATGTCTGTACGTCATTCCTCAGATAACCCAGTTAAAAATCGCCAGTAATCCGTTCGCCAAGGGCTTCAGAGACTGTGATCCAGAGGACTGGTGAGTTCTAGCGCACGCGCGCCTGCTGGTTGCTTGTAAAGGCGCTACTGCACTTACTGTGTCTAAATGGCTAATGGACTCATGCATGTGAGATGCAGAAGGGAATATAGTGAGACAGATGCCGCACATCTGTATTAACTGCTGGAACATCACACAACACTCCCAACCTCAGCAGTGTGTTCAGTGTTGACATGCGTGTGTGTTTTACTGTAACGTTCTCCTAGGTGCTTTTGTTTGTTCCTGTACACTCTCCTGAATACATACATACAAGTGTTTGTGTGTTAAGGAGAATCTACAAGAACAAAGGAGAGTGCGCACGCACGGACACACACACACACACAGGAGTATATACACACCCACACATACACACACACACACATACACACACACATATATACACATAGTTGGCTCTGCTTAGACTCATGCTGCTTGCTTTTTTCAGGCCAAGGAACCACAGACCCGGCTCGTTACCCATCATCAGTGCTTTCGCTCGCACAAGGAACCCAATGTCCTCCCCCCCACAGCAGAATGGCACCGAGAAAGGTATGTGCCCTCATTCTCCAGCTCTGATAATCATCTGCTCAACTCAGCTTACAATTCAGGAGCTCAGAAAATGAGCTTTAAAATAGTACCTAATAACCTTCTTCAACATCCCAGCAACATTTACACACTCCCCCACTGCATTCCTGAACGTCCTACACAGCGACAAACACACATGAAAAAAAACAAACAAAAAAGTGTGATTTCAATCCATCTGTGGCTATGCACTGTTCTATGACAATCTGCATCTGCAAGAGCTTCTCCTGCATCGGCTTGTGAATTTTCTGGCAGTTGTGGATGCAGTCATTGTTCAGTTACTGTGATTTGGCAGGTGAGGAGACCACATGGCCTGCTGGTGACACTGACCCAGTCTAAAGCCACCCAGAAGTATTGCTAGATGATGTAGAATTTGCTCCAAAAATGAATTTGATTAGATTCAAGAGGTTCTGAGTGCTATGTAAAACTGCAGAGGAGCTTCTTAGAACATGCAGCAAGAAAGATCTTCTCTAAAATCCTTTTGGTGTAAAAACCATAATTCTCCAAAGTGAGAGGTGTGATCAACAGTAAAACTGTCCAGGAAAAAGTATGTTACATAAAAGAAGTGTAAACATAGCTGGAAAATAAAAAATTCATACAAACTGTACTAAAGTGTAAGGAACCGGGTGACTTTTAGCAGCCACCTGTGCACTTCATTCGTGAAAAATACCTTCCCAAGGGCGAAGCACTTCCATTTCCAGTCAGATTGCAATACACAGAGGTTTAAACAGCTGCATGCCTGGAGGACATTCACAGCGCACACACAGACCACAAGACTGCCTCTACCGATCTCTCCTAGTGCACTCCTAACTCTGTGCATAACCATTTCCTGAGCCAATCAGGCTGTTTGGCAGAATAAACCTATAACTCACGCTGCCAATCACTAGCAGGACACTTCACTCCAATCAGTGGAGCAAATTACTCTAAAAACAGCTCCAAATCTCACAAAATCTCTGAAGGCCTTTTTGAGTCAGCTGTCTTCTGTCTGCGGACACCAGCTAAGCATATTACAAATGATATTTACTACTACAACTAATATATATATATATAGCAACTGGTAGACCTGCCAACACCAGTGCATATGTAAGGAGATATAAAGTGGGGGTGAATGAACCAGACGTCTAAAGATTTTAATGCCTCTAAAAGCTAAAATGTACCCTGTGTACCCTGACGAGATGATCATTTCCAATTATAAAATCTCATACTCCAATTTCTAAATCCACCCTCACCCTGGCCTCCAACTCCCCATTTTTGGAATTCCATTAATACAATGTCATTAGACAGAGTAGCATGCTTGGAGGAGAATGCGGACTACCAGTTCCGCTAACAGATGCGAGTACTGGCTAGCATCATGGGTGACAGGGGAGAGGGAGGGCCATCCTGCCCAGAAAATCTGGAAAAAGAAAACACACTGAGTGTAATGATCAGTTAACATTTTTAAATTAATGTAAAAAAAACATTGAGGGCCCATAGATGTTGTTCTGCATTGACATTACTGCACCACTACTAACAACCTATTCCTCTCCTGTCTGCAGAAGATAGCCGGAGAGACTATGACCGGGACCCGAGTGGGACGCCCATCCACGCGGACCCTGCCCACCAGCTGATGTCACGAGTACTCAGTCCCGCCCTACCCGTCCCAGGAGGCCTTCACGCTGTCCCACTGACAACCGGACCCCGGAGCCCACCCCATGAACTGCATCCGCAGCCGCCAGACACCCTGCACCACCACCCCTACAAATATCCCACCACCTACGAACACTATCTGGGCACCAAGACCCGGCCGTCCCCTTACCCTTTACCCAGCATCAGGGGCCACGGCTACCACCCACACATGAATCCCGCCACAGCAAACATGTACTCAGCCACCAGCGGGCCAGCTAACTATGACTATGGGCCGAGATAATGACTCGTACATGCTTTCGTGGCAGGAAAGAGCATTGAGGGACAAAACATGAGCATCCTGAAGGCCACGCTTCAACCGCTCGAAGACATTTTTGACCTCAGAGTCTACACCTGACATCCCCAACTTGCACAACTTGCAGTTTTTCAATGAATTACATGAGAGTATTATCAGTCACAGCTCTCTCATGCACGCAAACACACTCGTCTGAATTTTGCCAGGAGCAGGTCATGTTTTGAGAAGGGGCATGGCGCCTTTGAGGCGGAAGCGTTGCGTGAGGAAAAAATGGACTGCCATATTTATTAAATGGAGAAAAGTACTTATGCGAGATGTGGACGAACCCTCTAGACTGGACTTTGGCTCCCTGAGAACTGTCACTGCTGGAGTCTACAGTATAAAGGCCAGCACAATGAGAAGGAAAACTCTTTCTAACACAAGTAATGCATTATTATTAATTGGACTGGAACTGAACTTTTTTTTTTGTTGTGTTGGATGCACTTTTTTTTCGCTTTTAAAAAGCCATAAGTTATATTATACCCTTGAGCCCGTCAAGATTCTAGGCAGACTGGGCATTTGCATGTTGCGCTGATCTGAAGGTGCTGAAATGCCTTGAAAGTTGTTTTTTTTTTGGTGTTTTTATTCTCCTTGATTATGAACTGTGCATTGCTGGAAACACAAGGCCATCTTATACAACTCCGAGAAGCTTGTACCATGGCACTGACGTACAGCGATTTGAAATAAATATGGACACAATGACCTAGCCGAACCTGTAAAATAAGCATTAAATATTTTACTTTCAACATCGGTTTCCATTACCTTTCTCAGTCTGTGTCAAACTTTCCCCAAGAGCTTTATCTAATTACCCTGCAATGCTTGAAAAGGGGTGGGAGGGTTCCTTCACTGTGTGTGTGTGTGATTAATACATGTTTGATTTGGAAAGGAAGCACCAAACTTGAACTAATTCATGATTACATTCTTGTTAGTCTGGGACTATTGTCCACAGCCAAAATGCATAGAACTATAGTGGACCCCCTCAACAAAAACAGAGGTGGACGATATGACCAAAAATGATTGCACAAAACGTTCTATCCGAAATGTCACTATGCACAATATATATCCCAAAACTTCATGGTTCATTTATTTTTTTAGTAAAGGCAATGGTTGTATATAGAACTACACATTTAAATGCATTAATGGTTCTTTACCTAGTTAAATAGAATAGCTATTTTAAACAGTGCTGTAAAGAACCCATTTTTAAAAATAGTGTTGTATAGTTCAAAAGCAAAAACTGTCTCAAACAGAACTTAAGCTTCCACTTCTAGTTAATTTTTCACCTTCCACATTACAATAACTTTGAACAGTGATTCAATTATAATGCTTCAATTCTCTTTGTAATCTTTGCAAAGCGATTGTTCAAAAAATAGCAATTGGCACATTAACGAACCATTGCAGTCATCATACAGATGCTGTTGTTCGTGATGTAACAGTGCTTGATAACTTTAAATTTTAAGTGAAAAATTAGCTGTCAGGCTTTGGCTGTAAAAGGTAAAAAAGCAATTGTACCAGTCACTAATGGACTGATAATCAGTGGGAAAAATGTTCATACTTCTTTGCACTAAACAGAGTTAAACAGGAATCTATTGTTACTGTCACGAGAAAAAAAAATACAAGAGAAGAAAATATTCAAACATTTTTTCATTGTCTTCTTTTTAAAGAGGGATGGTGTAAGAAGATTGTAAGTCATTTGGAATATTTTGGTCCGTTCTGTCCAAACAATGTGAAAAGCAGCGGGTGTTTTTAACGTAGAGAATATAAAATAAATATTAAAATAAAGTTAAAAAGCAAGGATTTGTTCTGACAATGATGGCAGAGAGAATGTTTGGTGTTTTTAGTACTAAAAATATGCACAATATGCTCAGAAATGCATATTGTGATGTAACTAATCACAAAGTTGATCAAATATCACCATATCGCCCACCCGTAGTTCACCCCTGTAACACACACAGGCAAGTCCACAGAGGAGTTGCACGCATGGTAGTTTGACAGGTCGCTTCGTGCGGAGGGAATCAGAGAGCAGAGCTGGTGCACCTGCCCACTGCAGGCCGCCACATGTGTGTTTACATTTTTCAAACATGGATTCTGCACGGCTTCCGTCTGCAAATCAAGAATCTGCACACCTCTAAATTGGGAACGCAGTGGTAAAAAACAAAGTTGCTCTGATTAGTCATCAAGACACTTCACAGAAAATAACTGCAGCAGATCAGACAATCATGCTTGCTTACTCGAATCCTTCACTGATGCAGCCATAACATTAAAACCACTGACAGGTAAAATGAATAACATTGACAAGTTATTTCATTACATTGGTACCTGTCAGGTAGTGGGATATTTTTCAGCAAGTGAACAGTCCGTTCTTGAAATTGATGCGCTGGAAGCAGGAAAAATGGACAAGCATAATGATCTTAGTTACTTTGAGCCATATTGGTATGGCTGGACTACGGAGTCAGAGCATTTCCAAAATGGCAGGTCTTGTGGAGTGTTCCAGGTATGCAGTAGTTACTACCCACCAAAACCAGGCTCAGTGATGCATTTGGGGAGTAAAGGCTAGCCCCTCTGGTCTGATACCAAAGAGGAGCTCCTATTGCACAAAAAGCAAATACTGCCTCTGATAGAAAGGTGTGAGAACACACAGTGCACCACAGTCAGAGATGTTCTGGCTGAATGAGCAGGACCTACACAATATTAGGCAGGTGGGGTTAATGTTATGGCTGATTGATATACATAAGAAATCACCATTAAATAAATAAGTAACAAACAAATCAACAAATACAACTCTAAGACACTAAACCTAAAATACACAAAATCTAATTAAAATGTTATTTTACTCCAAAACCTTCAACAATAACCAATAACTCTCACTGGCACTAAAGTAGTGCTCACAGGCTGTTTGACCTCCCAATTCAGAGGGTCCAGAGGTTAAACAGGATTTCCAGCTACAGGGACCACTAACTACTGCTGCTGCACCACTGATTGTCTACTGTTTCTCTGGATTGCACTTTCACTAAAAACACATGCAGAGCACTAAAAAGTATTTTAAGAAAATGAATAAATACATTAGTATTATAGTTTAATAATTAAATATAATATAAAAAATGATAAATATCTAAGAGTAAGAATCAGACAAAATAATTTCCCCCAAATGAAAGAATAAACAATATGCTGTTTTGTGCAACACGCACTTTTTTATCTTACATACTTTAACTTCTGATAATTATTCTTACATACTTTAACTTCTGATAATTATGTAATTACTAATAAAAACCTTTCAAAATAATTGGGGATATGCATACTAGTATTAGTATGTTCATCTTATACTTATGAGGGGTATTAATGTACAAACACAACACAGATATGTGATAAAGGGAATTAAAATATAAAATATATATCGGTATATAACAGGTGCTAACTCCACATCCCAGCATACCCTGAACCCCTTTTCATTTAACAAAACATTTTAAGGTTGCTAGCTTACTGCTAGCTTACTAAATGAATTTACTGTAGTAATTAACTCATTTATTATTACAATCATTATTTTACAGTGTGTGGGTGGAGCCTTAGTAAGTTTCCATTATGTGCAACAATACAGAAATCAACAGGACAACAGTGACCCCACAGGAAGCACTGAAGGACATTAGTACAAAAAGCACAGGAACATTTACTTCATTATTACAAGTTATTGTAAAAGCTAAAAAAAAAGAAAAATAATATATAATATAATATACGACTGTAAGCATGAAGTCAGCATTGAGTGAGGCATAGGAATTGTTAGGTGTGAAGGTGTTTTTGTTGATGGGATGTGTGTGTTTATGTGGGGGGGTATTTTTGGTGGAAGCTACTAGCCAGCAAGATGTGTGGATATCTGTTGTAGCATACCAATACCATTTTTAGCATCATATTGGTGAGACATTTTGAGAATATATCAACACTCGGGGGCTCTTCCCCTCCTCCGTATATTATTACAGCTTTGGTATTAGTAGTACCAATATAAATACCTCTCAGTTATTTTACACAAAGGCTTACTGAGCCAATATTAATACCACAGTCAGAAATGTATATTTAATATTTTATCTTTTAATATTCCTTTGATATTAAACCCTCAAAAAACTGAGTTTACCATCAAAACCTATTGGGTTTGAGTTGTTGGTCTAAATAACAGAGGCAAATGTTGGGTGAAATGAAGAATCTTAGAAAGTAGAGTGTAGCGCCCCCTGCAGGCCTCTAGCTGTGCCCCTATAACAGGCTAGAGAGAGCGAGAGAAATGAGGGACTCATCAACAGCTCACAAAACAGCACACAGCTCAAACCCTGCAGAACGCCGCAGAGTTCAAACCCATTACAGTTGGCTTCATGGTGTGTGTGCAGTCGCACCTCGGCTGCCTGGCATGTCTAGAGACGGAATCAGCTCTTGCAGGACGGATAAAGTAAATAAAACCCAACCTGAGGTCACCCAGACAAGCTAAAGCGAGGCTGTGTTCCCCATTCTGCTTCGCTCGGGCCTCGTCATCGACAGCACAGTTTACGAGCCATTTGCCACTGCTGACGGACATTTTATGCCGAATATAAAAACACATCAGCACCCGGGCCGTGTTAGCAAACACAGATTATTTCTTCTCCGACGAGCTCGCCAACGTCTAAAAGACTACAAAATGGCCCCAGTTTCAGTTTTGGGCCTGAAATTAGCCCTGGGGTCTTCATTCATCAGAAATGAAACCCACCATCCTGTCCACCTGTCTAACCGCATCAGCCCAAGGGCATCTGACTGGAACGTGGTACAACTCTAAGGCCCAGCTATTAGTCCATAGTTCTATCCTTGGTGGAGGTCTTGGTGGAGGACGAATTCAGTTTCTTACTTCAGTTCAGTGGGTTTTATCAGGACCACTGCTCAACATGCAGTATTACCAGCAATTATAGGATAGCACTGTTGGAGGTGTTCTTCTACAACAAGGGGTAAATACGGTTGTCACTGGGGTGGTACTGACAAGGATGTGTCTTCAGTACACTACTATTCACTGTTTTCAACAAAATAAGAAAGAACTCAAATAAATGTGCCAAACAAATATGAAATGCCAGTTGTGCACAATATTATAGCTGTCAAATCATTATTAGTAGGACAAAGAGTTCAGAATGATAAACAAAGCAGTTGAACAGTCAGTTCTTGAAGTTGATGTGCTGAAGGCAAGAAAAATGAACTGAACCACTGAAAAGGGCCTTATTGTGATGGCTAGACAACTAGAGTCAGAGCATCTCAAAAGGCAGGTCTTGTGGAGTGTTCCAGGTATGCAGTAGTAAGTACCTACCAAAATCAATCCAGAAACTGGTGAACCAGACAAGTTCATGGCTGCCCAAGGCTTACTGGGACAGTTAGAAAACAAAGGTTAGCCTATGTGGTCTAATCCTACAGAAGAGTTACTGTAGCACAATTTGCGAAAAAGAAAGGTAAACCCACATATATTCTAAAATTGAATTATGATATGAGTACACACATAAACCTACAGAAATATTCAATGATGCACACATACTACCCCAAAAATGACACATTAAAGAATCAAAGTAGAATAATGCATTCAAAATTAAATAATATAAAAAACATCAACAGTCTAATCACATAATAAGCAAACACATTATACCTTTGTTTGATTAAAGGGACTGATCATTAAAGAGAGGGCCAGTGATGACTACTTGATAATAACAGGCCTTAACAAACTACAACTTTATAATAGTTTATTGTTATAATATAATTATTATTATATTATAAACAATACAGTTTATTATACATTTAATAATTACAAATGTTGAATAATATTTAATTATATCATGCATTACAAATTAACAAAAAAATTTAATTTACAGTAATTTTACATTTCAAGTAACATAAATAATAGTGTAAAATGAAATAATTATTGAGATTGGTGGTGTAACTGAAAAGTAAATCAGCAGTTCAAAACTAAGTAAAGACTGAAGACTGCACACACAGATATGACTAATACACATTGCTGCTGGTGTTTCATTGCCTTCCATGAATGATCTGTTCTTTGGTGATTCCACTCTTTGATTTATGGCTTAGCAGACAGACAGAAGTTCCGCCATAACAGTTTTGTTGAGCATTCAGTGACTACAGGAGACGTAGGAAGCGGTTACATTGCAGACAGTTTTGCACAGGAGGTCATGGACCAAAAACATCCAAGGGGACGTTCAGCGAGGACAAGGGCTGGGCTCATGAAGGCCGAGGGTGGCACGAACTGTTTTGTCTTCCTCTCCAACCGGCGACTCGCCTGCTGTTATTTTCCTCTAAGAGGATGGCCTCTATAGTTCCACCCCCAACCGACCCTCATCCTGTACAGTCTAATGGGATATCCCAAGGCCACTTGCCCTTTTGTGGGGCAGAACGGCCGCGTGCCGTTTGATCTTCTCTGCAGTCCCCGCTTGGCTTTCACATGATGGATTCACGTCATATGGAGGGCAACTGGATGGGATGGGAAGATTCCCATTTCCTCCACTTGAAAGAGTTCGCTTAGACCTCATTGGCAACTGTTGTGGCCTCTTTCTTCTCCTTATTAGACGCGAAACAATCTAACAATAGACACAGAGTAACAAGGGACACCAAGAAAACAGCGTTTATTTCAGACTTGCTAGTCACTTTTTTTTTTATCCATGAGCTAAAGGAAAACCTGGGAGTGAAAATATATCACATCACGATTCTTAGCCAAGTATTTTATTCCCATTTCTGTCATGTGGGGAAGTAGTGATAAAATCAGGTATTAGGGTAACAAGTCATATGGGACAACTTGTAAAATACAGAATACACTGTCAATGTCCTACTAAAATTTATATAATTTGATTATATTAACGTTTGTCATTGCAGGGCATTCGCATTTTTTTTCTAGTTTGTTATAGAAAAACAAGTTACCCTCAGAGTATTATAGCAGCTGCAAAGACGCACCAACTCCAAATGAAATTCTATGTATTTGAATGCAGTGTTATGTTATCTTTTGGTGTAATGGTCAGGCGTG
>JBBPDA010000041.1:2859404-2882652 GCA_037974385.1 Arnoldichthys spilopterus
AAATGGAAGCACCTGAGTTAAATATGAGTGTCACAGCAAAGGGTCTGAATACTTAGGACCATGTGATATTTCAGTTTCTTTTTTTTTAATAAATCTGCAACAATTTTAAAAAATTCTTTTTTTTGTCTGTCAATATGGGGTGCAGTGTGTACATTAATTAGGGGAAAACAATTTAAATGATTTTAGCAAATGGCTGCAATATGACAAAAAGTGAAAAATTGAAAGTGGTCTGAATACTTTCCGTACCCACTGTATATAACTACACAGTCAATGTTATTCATGTCACCTAGCAGTGGTGTCAATATTATGGCTGATCGGTGTATAATAAAAGTAAGCAATTGACACTTTTAAGCCTTTAAAGGAGAATTCCACTGAGATGTCTCTGTAGTTTATTTACTACTAAAAAGTAAAAAAAACCAAATAGCTTATCAAGCTGGTTGAGCGGTTCAGTTGGCATTGCATTAGTGGCAGTTTTTGTGATCGGAGACCTATCAATTGCGTGAAAACAGCCATGAAAATACTTTTTCTACTGTTTTACCATTAACATTCTATATATAAATTCAGAAGAACTGATGGGGTTGGATAGCAAATAAAATGGCAATTTGTGCTGTAGATATTGTGACCCCTGGTACCATACACCATCATTCTAAAGAAATCTTAGTAAAGTTTCTCTGCAATTAACCATTTCATATTAAAGCATATAATTACATACATTTTTGAAAAATAGCAGAAATTTCCCTTCAATTAATGCTCTTCTTAGTTTAGCAAACACAGCCAAACTGTTCAGTGTAGCTAACTATTATTATAACTATTATTATAATGTGTTAACACACAGCTGACTTAAAAAAATTCTGTTGCAACATTGGAACTTGTAGAAAATGTGGATGATGTATTTCGCTTACAAAAGCCGTTTCCCAATAGCGATACTTTTTCCATGAGTCAGAGTTAATGAACATCAACAAAAAGGCATACACATAAAAAATATCACACTCCGATAAAAGCAATCCATGTATTTTGCTGAAGCCTGCTCGTTTATTTATGTCAGTGTCTCCCTATTCAACAACAAAATGCACATCAACACAATGAATTTGGTGATGGCAGACCAGTTTCCAAAGCAGGCAAACTGCTTCCACGGCTTTTGTTACTGACCAAAAGAGATCCCACTAAGTCGGCCCAATGAATCTTGTTAACAAACAGGCCTGTCCGTACGCTAGTGATTAGCCCTGTGTGATGAATGCGGGCCGGGTCAGTCCAGAGGGCAGCGCTTAAGCTCACCAGTGGGTTTGGAAAAACAGCCGTGAATTACACTCTGCCGCTCAGGTGCGACTTACAGCACAAATACAAGTCTACTGAAGCAGATCTCCCACCAGCAAAGCAAACAGCGCAGAGGACCGAAAAAGACAACATAACGGATTAAAACACCTCAGGTCTGTTGGTTTGCCGCTGTGTGTGCGGATTCAAGTTGATCTTGGTTGACGAATTGAAAAAAGCAGCAGCTGGAGCCCTTTTGACCTTAGAGCACTATAGCTTATCTGTAACCTATTGGAAGCTTAAGCATCTCTTAAAAATACTGAGAGTTGCTTAATACAAACAGAAAAGTTCAGATTTTATATAAAAAAGTAACAAAAACATTTTAAGTTAAATTAAGAAAAGTAAGTCTTAAGTTCAAAGATTTCCAGTGTTCACTGATTAACCTAGATGTATTTTGTAAATGTGAACAAATGTAGAATTTGATGTCTGCAACACACTCAAAAAAAGTTGCATGTGCTTAACTGGTCTCCCAGCAGTTAAGATCGTTCTCCCATTAAAAATGTATGGAGCTTCACAAAGAGGAGAGTCAGAAAATAGCCATCACAGACTACTGAGCAGCTAAAGTCTTGTATCAAGCAAGAATGGAGAAAAATTCCACTTGCTGTGGAACTTACTGAAAAGATCATGTAAAACACTGGGAAACACACTTTTTCCCCAGTGTGTTGAGTGTGTTACAAGAATCAAATTCTACATTTGTTTATATTTACAAAATACATTTAAGTTGATAAAATTAAATCTTTTCTTTAAACGTTTCAGTTAAATAAAAGGTCAAGAGAGTTAATAAATCACATTTTTTGTTTAATTGCATTTCTTAAAAAAAGAAATTCTTTTCTGGTAATGGGTTTGTATTTCACAATCTAAATCATTAGAAAATCAAAATGACATTTTCTTCATAATTTAATCACGGAGATAAACATAATTCAGAATGGTTTGATGTTAAATTGTTCATTATAGATAAACGTGCCAATTGTTTACAATGATGGTGAAACCAGGGGTCACAATGGGTTCAGTTCAAAAATAGCAATTGTATTCACTATCCAAATCCACCAGCCAAACAAAACATCTTTCAAGTATTTATATGTAATGTTGATCATCATTGAAATAGTGGTAAAACACCAAAACATGTTTATTTGGGGACTTTTTTGCCTCACAATGCCTCCATTATCTCCTCCGTGAATGGATTTCAAAGAGCCTGCTTAAGCGCATTTCAAAAATGCCATAGAGGCTTTCATAGCTATAGAGCCATCCGATGTCTAGTTCCATTCACCACCATTTGGAACAATTCTGAGTCCATTTCTCTAGAATGAAGTATTTAATATCAAACCACTCTGAATGACTTAAGGCTTACATCTTAACCGTTTAATTATGAAGTCATTTAGAAAAGTCAACATCATTCGCCTTTAAAAGCATGACAGCCCAAGTTCCCGTAAGAACTTTGACCTTTGAGGATAGGAGTGTTAAAATGAAGATGGACGAGGATGGCGGCTAGAGGGCAAGGTGGTTTAGAATGCTACTGATATAGCACCGCGTTGCTCTGTGCTGGTTTGGGCAGTAAAGCCCTGGGCACACTGGCTCAACGATCTCTACAGTAAGCGTTTAAAATCAATATCCTTCTGAAAAAATAAACAATAAGCCAAAAGAACTGAATGGGGCTGAACGTTTAAGATACTATCAGTGACCACATATGGTTACAGCACACCAGCCAACGATTGGTGAAGAATGCCAGGTTGGCATGTGCTGAGATTTAGACCAGGCCTTAAGCAGAGAGCACATGGAGACTCGTGTTAACTTCAATGGCCAGAGATAAACATGAAACATGAGCCATGTTGGAACACATGGCTTGAATCAATAGATACATGGTCTCCAAGTTTTTAAGGTATTTTTCAAGCCTCACTTCATCCATGCCTGAGTTACTGAATTAGCTATTACTGATTATTCATCTGTCTGAACCACGGCGCTGCGCAACAAATGATGCGTCATGTTTTGTGTGTAATTGTTTTTTAAATTTAGGGTCCTTCAAAAGCTGCATCTATTATTTAATATGCATCGATGGGAACCGTTCAATAGTCAAACAGCTGATAATCCGTGGCAGACACTGACTGTACCTTATTCTTTAATACTATTTTAGCATAAGGCTTGAAAGAGCTCGGCCTCCAGACTCAATTTTCACTGTAAATAGACCACAGACTGATGCGCTGGTCCTTAGAGCCTGCTGCCATCAGTTTCTTTGAGGGTTCCAGATGGTCTGAGAAGGCCACACTGTTAACCAGATCTTTGTGGTACTGAAGGACGGCGAGAGGCTTCAGTCTTTTCCAGCCGAAAACTCGAACGCTGCCATCCCAGCCAGCCGCCGCCACAATCTTCCCATCAGGACGGATACGGAGCTGGGAAACCCCTGGATTGGTGGCCAGCACAGAGTCTTGCATCTGGGGAGGCACATGGATTGAGGATCAAGGTTAGCTTGGTTGTTTCGGAAAAGCAGCAAAACTAAGCCAACTAAGCGGAATTTCGCAAGACTTGTTTCACAGAGCAGGGACTTGAACTTAGAACGGCAGAAAAAAGGGAGACACAAACATTTGACAATGGGAGAAAGAGGGATTAACATAAAATTTACGCATCAAGTCAACCTGAAATGAAAATGTACCTTTTCGCCTCATGTGCCTGGTCATAGAGGTATAATGGAGCAATGTCTCCTACATTTGGAATATCGTTGGTCCTCTTACTTTGCTTTGCTTTCTGTCCTGCAAGGTAACCTATTCTGTCGATATTGCCCGATAAACCTATGAGATTAAGATTAAGAATTTTCATAATTTTCTGGGTGCGACTAGGTCCAGGCTACTAAAACATTTTCTTTACTTCTGGACCTTTTCTGACCTTAAAAAACATATTGTTGCCATTGGGACCAACCCTTGTATCTACATTTTTCTGTCTTTTTTATTATATACAAACAGATGTTTTGTTACATTTCACAATGAATGGACCACCATAAACGGGACAGATTTATTAGGGGGAAAATGTAAATTTCTTGTAAAATATCCCTCCCCTCTACAGTTACCCTACAAAGTTTTTGCTTAAACACTGACAATCTATTTATCTACAGCTGACAGACACTGCCCGACCCACTACTCAAAATACATTCTTACAGCTATGGATGGGCCTGAGTATATGAGTGGAGCGGCAGAAATTTCCACTCCATGGTGCAAGCATTCATTGCTTATTTCACGCTCTTCACTCACACCCACTGTATAGTATTCATGTGTATTTTATAATATGAACGTTTGGACTTGACCCTATTAGAATCACTTCCTAACTGATAGAATTCACAGACATTATGTTAAAAGCTATTTAACCATTATAAGCTATGTACCGGCTTGAAACAGTGTCAAGCAATGTTAGCCTATTACTCTTATACCACCTGTACTGGCAGTCATTTATTGGGTGTTTGAAGCTGAGATACCAGAGTTTTTTTTTTTTGCCATCTCGCCTGCTTGATACTTTTTCATATCTTGCTTTCCTGTAATATACAAACAAAAATGTGGTATTTTCACATTGTCTACATTTAATTTTATATTTTACTTTACATTGTCTATAATAAATGTGTAATTATACATTAACAATACATGAAACAAAGTAATTACTGTTGCTAGTAAAATAAAGTGTATCCTAACATATATTCACATGTAATCCATGTGGGACTACATCAGCAGTTACATTGTTATTACAGGCATTTTCATGATGTAATTACACTTTATAAAGTGGGACCATAAATTGAAAGGAACAATAACATTGACCAATAGCATTGTGTTCAGATCTCCCTTCTCCCACCACTCCCACCTCGTATACAGAGAATGAGCGAACAAAGGCTCTCCCTGCTGCGTTAAGACATGAATAAATTACAAAGAAGTCAATTTGTAATTTTAAAAAAATATATATAAATAAATAAATAATAGTTGACACATTAACCATCACAACAATGGCTCTTTCAGTCCTATTCAGGAGAGTCAAGCAAGATACCGATGACCAGGTCGATCATTTTAAAACATCAGGCTTGAATTAGCAAAGCTTCTTGCCTTTCCTGTGGTAAACCATCCCCCGATGCAGGTGAAGTGGTACATGAATGTAGCCTCTGCTTTCATGCAAACTCAAAATGAATCATGCCTCGGTGCCCACCAGCATGCTCCGCTTATTCATCTTGCCTAACAAGAAGGGATTGCTGTTTAAATTTTGCGACTCGTAAACCATCTACACACACGGAGACAAACGAGCTTGTTAGAGAACGATTTGAGTTACTGTAAATTCACATCCATAATACAGAACAAAGCTGCCGCAGCTCTCCCCCTCCCCGGCCCACACCACGCCACCCACCGACCCGGCAACCTCCAAATCATCAGCTGATGTGATGACGGATTCCCAAACCAACGGCTTGATGGCTGTTGAACCTGGCAAAGGAAAATCTGTGCAGACTCGGGAGCTTCAATCATCGGCCCGAAAAGCATTAGGGTTGCAATGGGGGGATGGAGCGACGCATTTTTCAAGCAACTATTTGGTTTTGGAGCTAAGTGTCTAATAGTTCGGCTTGGTTGCCTTTGTCACTTGAAAAGAGCGAGAGAGTGAAAGAGTGCAAGCTCAGAGGCCGTTTTTGAGGAAACCTTGGCCTCATGTTGCCTCGAGCGTAGCTGCTAAGGGTACTTCTGCACTGAAAGCTCTGGTCAACAGGGTAAGGGACTCAATAAATACAGGGCAGTAACGCCTGCCTGCTGAAGATTAGCCCTCCTCGGGACCTCTGTGATCTACGGTGGCCAGGAGACCAGATAAATCTCCGTAATGGGCAACAGTGTGACGTTCTGCAAGGTATTACAGGGAGATCACTATCTGCACCCTTTCTCATGTGAGGACGCAAAGGCATGTGCTGCAGAAACGCCTACATGCCATGTGTGTGCATACAAATCGTGGGCTGATGTAAGTCTTTGTCTACAAAAGCAAGTATATTTTGATCCATTTAAAGATCAAAAAGTTTAGTATTTTTGTGCACTTGGACCCCAATCTGGGACTAACATGAACAGTTCTTAGATCGAGAGAGGGTGAGGGCAAGGGAGAATGTAAGACACAGAAGAAACTCATGTTGGACTACATTCATTCTACTAGTTAAGTGCTAGGAGGATCCTGGGATCTCTTTTCAGATTTTTAAGCATCCATAACCTTTTATTATTAGGTTTAAGAGAGCTCACAGCAGACACTAGATGTCAGGTTTAAATATGACTGGTTTCACCTGCAGACGTAATCAATGAGACCTAATCGGAAACACAGATTCTAGTTTTATGCATTTGAAGATGTGATAAATGTAATTAATTTTGTTGTTTATCTAAATTATTAAAAAAAAGGTAGAAAATGTCAGTTTGTGTAATTTGCTGGGACTACCTTTATCTGTAGGCACTGTATTAAAGTTGCTAAGGGACGTACTTAAATATTGACATATTTCCCCCATTTGTCTGCACATTTATTGCAAATAAATGCTTTATTTTATATATTCTGTTAGAAATTATGTGCATTTTAGAATTGGTGTCATCCCAGTGTCCCTACCCACGGTCTTATATCTAACACATTATATTAAAAAGTGTGTGCATGTGTGTCTATTTGCATGGATACTGGTACGTTTGCATGTGTTTTAGGTCTCCACAGGAGGCATCTGGTCCCGATGCTGGAATCAAACAGGACAGCGTAAAATTGACTTCATAAGCTTTGTCCGGAGAGACGGATGGCCCTGGTGTGGGGAGACAGTGAAGGATTTGTCAGCGTGCTCCAGCTCCTGCTCGCAAAATCAGAGCCATTCCGGCGTGCATGTGGAAGATATAAACCAGCCAGGTACTCCCAGCCTGTGCGCAGCGAGGAATGCACTGGCAAAAAGCATCCTATGTGAGAAGCGCTGGCAAACATCACTCTAGACTTCCACAGGGAAAACAAGAGGAGGACAGCTCAGAGACACGCTAATACAGGCTCACAAGCCCAAACTCATAGCATTTCACACAAGCAAAGTGGTATAACAAGTTCACAGCAGTTAAAGTTACAAATGTGGTCTAGTCCAGCAGAAGTGGGTTTTATTTTGACTTAATTTGCACTGAAATTGAGGGAAATCAACCTAGAATATATGCAAAATCCTTGTAAGATCTGGTTAAAGGGACACATGGTATGCACGCCATTTGTACTGGATTTCTATTAAAACAAGCATAGAAAATCTGCCCAAAATCATAAACTTTCATATCACATTTGTACGCAGATTTCTTCCTTAATGGGAAGCATACCTGTTCATTCAGTACAATGTAAAAAATTCATCCTAATGTGTAGGTTTCATAATTATTTTTAAACCAGTTCATCAAAAATAAGCACAGAACTGACCTGAGACTGCAACATAAACTTTGACGCATCAAAAACAGCAAAAAACACTTAGCTTTTATGCGTTGCTAATGTGGACACAGCCTCTAGTGAGAGTAATCCTGCAGGAAAGCTAAACAAACGCGAGCGGCAAAAAACAGACCTGCAGAGCCAACAGAGAAGGAAGATATAGAATATGTGCCAAAGAGAGGGGCTTTGTCTGTCATTTGGAAGCGGTTTGGACTTGCAGATATAGAACATATACTGCAAAAGCAGGTGCAAACTGTTGCAGAACAAAAAAAATCTGCTCGAATACCAAGACTGTGAGCAGAGACGAGATCAACCAGCGAGGTCTGCGAAACAAAAGCATCAGATACATGTTTAGACCGTGCTGGAATTAGTCCTTTCGCGAGGCTCTGTGCATGAAGGGGAAGCAAACACTGGAATAAAGTAACAAATTCAAGAATGTTTTGTTTATGCAAAGCCTTATGCTCTAATGATGAGGCAGCTTATACTTTCATATTACTGTGAAAGTTTTATCCATACCACCCACTACAGTTTTCAGATAAACATTTTGCCCTGGTTTTCTGTGCAGTTTTAAAACTGTCAAAACAGATTGTGCATTGAATGTGAATGTCATTTATTACATAACCACGAAATTATCATATAGAATATTCATTCCATTTATGTATTCCACCAAAGTGACACTTAGCAACCCCTACACATTCAGAAACTACCACTCTACCACACCTTATGTATAGTACTTGTCTTCTTTAATCTGTATATTGCTTGTATATAGAGTACTGTATATCCTATACTCTATATAAAGTCTAATGTATACTGTGTACTGTATAATGTGTCATATTGTATAGTCTATTGCATATTGTGTAACATATTGAACACTGTATACTGCAAAGTATGTTGTACTTTGTCCAATATATGTTTATTATATATTGTATAGTCCATTTTATGTTGTAAATGTATGGTATATTGTATGTTCTGTATTGTATATTGTGTAATGTATATCACATATTGTGCACCATATACTGCAAATTATGTACTGTATAATGCATACTGTATATTGTAGAATCTACTGCTTTGTGCACCATATATTGCATATTGTACAGAAATTTGCTTATTTTTTACATTGTATATCATCTATTGGATATTGTTTATTGTACACAGTATACTTTGTATACTGTCCATTTTATATTGTGTATATTATACATTGTGTACTGTATATTGTATAGTCTACTGTATACCGTCAATTGCGCTCCGTATAGTCTGATATATATATAGTATACTGTATACCATATTTATTGAGTATTGTGTTGTACATTGCTAGCACTGCCTGTAACTTACATGTACATTGTCTACATACGTAGTACAAGAGAGGCACCATCGACCAAAACCAAACTTCTTGCATGTCCCAACATACTTGGCCAATAAATCGGATTGTGACGCTAATTTGTTACGACATCAATAAAGTTATTTGCACAACAAGACGAGCCACACCACCACCATCAAGAACAGGACGGAGTCAGAGCTGTTGTTTGGAATGACACCGCAAGCGACTTTCTCTTGCACATAAGGAGAACGGAGAGGGAGACGAATCGCTCGGAGCTGAAGCTGGTATGCTGGGGCCTTAAGAAGCCCATCTGGTCTGCATTACTCTGCTGATAATGATGGGTTAATGTGTCTATCTGTGTTTGTTTTGCTTCCCGTAGTTTGTGTCAGGGAAATACATCCAGTTAATTAAGAGGACATACCAAGATGATAAAACCAAGCCAAAGCAAGAAATAAATAACTAAAAATAATGTAAAAGCAAACGGTTGTTTAAAAAAAAAAAAAAGCGTGAAAAGCTTGCATGACTGTATCTTCCAGCCCCTCCCCCTCCCCCATCTGTTGTCTTGACTTTTTATACAATGTAAAACCATCAGAGAAAGTAAATGGGTGTTAAGCAAGCAGTGTGTGCTTTTCACTCGCTCCTCTTCCGCCACCCCCCCACACACACACACCCCCTTCCGCTTTTTGACTTCTTGATAGTGTAGAACCATTAGAGAACGGTGATTTGAAGTTCACCGCAGCACCTTCCAAGAGGAACTTCCTCCGCCGAGGACAGAGGAATCATTAGCTATTGCTCTGTCATTAATAAAAGCTGTTAGCTCCGTCCCCCGAGACGCAGCAAACTCTCCTGCAGCGGAGTTCCAACTCTTTTACACATCATTCTTCAGGACCCATCATTCATACTGCTGCTTGAGTATTCCTTCCAGGCCGGGCCAAACACACAGATATACACACACACACACGCACTCGTACACGGACGCCTGCCAAAAACCCCAAACAGTCCTGACTCGTCTCGGCCTCGAGTCCTGAGCCGTTTCCCGGGGTTACACTGCATGGGTGCCAATAAAAACGCATGCCGCCATTCGTTCTTGGCACAGGTGCAACTGGCTGCTTGAAAGGAACAGCGGCGAACCTACAAAGTTCAGAAGAGGCTCATCCCATCGCGCGGTGCACTAAACTGCGCATTAAAACCCGTGCCGAGTTTGCAGCAACTCACTGACTGTCCAATCTGCATCTGAATATGCACAGACTTCGTGTCTGCATTTGCAAAGTCGGCGTCTGAATTCGCACAAAGTGCCTAAACTTGAACCCGCTCTGCACCTGAACACCGATTCCAAGAGCCTGAATTCATAGACTCTGCACCTGAATTCACACTGAAACGGCTCATGAATTCATACTGACTTCACACCTGAATTTGCACTGAAACGGCTCATAAATTCATACTGACATCACACCTGAATTCACACAGACGCTGCACCTGAATTAACACTGCCTCTGAGCCAGAATTCATACAGACTCCGCACGAGAATTTCCACTGACACCACATTGACTTTTTGCTTTTCCACAGTGACTCCAATCTGAATTCGCACTGAACACACAATGACTCTGGACTGAAATCAATTTCTCACTAAATTTCCACCTCCACTCTAAACGTATACTCACACTGCCTCAACAAGTTGACATTCAGACCCTAAACTAAATTGCTTTTACTGACTCCCATACAGAATCCATACTGACTCTGCAAAGTCAGTTTTCACAATGAATGTTCATTATATTCATAATTAATCCACCCTGATTGTGTAGAGAATCCATATTGACTCTTATTTTACTGTATTCACATTGCCTACACAATTAATGCTGATGTCACACTGACTCCACACTTAATTCACATTGACCTCACATTGAATTCACATCAACCTTCACTGAATTCACTATAATTGGGCACTGCATTTACCTTGAGTTCAAGCTGAATTTATAGGCAACAAAGAGAAATAGAAAGAGTGAGAGAGGACAAACAGAGACAGAAAGAGGGAAAGAAGCAAGAGTAAATAAGAAAATGTGAGATGTAAAAAGAGAAATAGCAAAACAGAAAAAGACAAATGAAAAGAGATTGGAGGGGAGGACAAGACTTAAAGTACCCATCACCACCTGACACAAGGCAGCCTGTCCATTGAGACGAACATGGGACACACCCCTCGTTCAGAATCACTCTGCGGAACACTAGAAAACTGATTAAAGCCAAGCTTTCTAGCAGCTGGGCTGTCAAAACTTCTTAGACACATGCACCAATTCCATGCATGCACACCCCCAATTACTCTGGGGGCAGATTTTAATAAATTAAAGGGGATAAAGAAAAACATTCTGAATGGCTCACTGTCGAGACGTTAGGGTTGATTGGGTTAACTAATGAAGTTTGCTAACAATAATTCCCTGTAATAATATGTCCTATATATATTACATATGGGACATATTACATACTGAATCATGTGAGGGGAAAAATGAGTACACTCCAATATGTAGATTTTTTCATCACATTTTAACAAGCAAACATTTCCCCATCTTTAGTACAGTGCCTGATGAGATACATGAACAAAACGTAACTTTTTCAAACATTTATTCTACAAAAATATTAAAAAGTATTAAAAATATTAAATAGCTTTTGTGGAAAAACTAAATATACCCCCATCCTCAAAAGCTAGGATTGCACCCCCTTAGCAGAAATATCTCCTTGTAGACATTTTGCATAGTTGTCCACCAGTCTCGGACATCAGCTTGCTGAACTTTTGACTGCTCTTCCATACAAAATTTCTTCAGTCAAGTTCAAGATTGTTTGAGGATTTTCTTGCATGTGCTGCCCTTTTCGAAACCCGCACACCATTACAATGGGGTTTTTCTTACAATTGGATTTCCTAGTGTGCTTAGGATCTGTATGCTGCTGAAAGGTCTCTGGTTCAACTTTAACTTTTGGACAGCTGGCCTCACTTAATCTTCAAGCACTCTTTGATATAATGCATAAATCAGAGTTGAATCAATGGCTGCAAGCTACCCAGTGACTGTGGCAGCAAAGCAACATAACATTTACACCACCATGCTTCACACATTGTATGGGGTTCTTCTCCTGAAATGCTGTCTTTGGTCTACACCACACTTGTATATGGTTACTGTGGCCATGTAACATATTGACAAAGGCCTGGTCTTTGCTTATATATTCTGTTTCAAACTGTAGTCCTGCTCTAAGGTTCTTTTCTTAAAGTGGAATGATTTCTTACAAATAATTTAGAGACCTTTCTGAATCTCTTGCTAGACTCATGCATTCACAACCTTTTCTTTTCTCAAGACTTCACAGAATTCTTTAGATCTTGTCATGGTAACAACTCACACTTCAATAGCAAAGAGTACACCAGACCATAGATGTCAGGATAAAAAAAGGCAGGTTCCCACTGCAAGAGGTTCTAATTGAAGGCAATTTTTGGGAAAATTTTATGGACTTGAAGTTGTAAAATATAAGGGTGTGCTTGTGTTTTTCATGTGACTGATCTAGTTTTTACTTAAATTCTGAAAATGACTATAAACATGTTATGTGTCATTTGTTGGAGTATAATCATCTTTATCTGTAGGCACTGTATCAAAGAGGATGAAATGTTTGCTTGGTCAAATTTGTTGGAAACAAAAAATGATAAATTAAATGGGGGTTATTCTTTTTCACATGGCAGTAGGTACTTGCACAGACACACAAGCACATAATTACTACATGTCCTGAAATTGTACAAAAACAAACACATGCACCCACCCCTACACACACACACACAGACATTAGAGAAGCTCATCTCTTTCTGTCTGCAGATAGACAGGACTGCACTCAGCAACCCTTAGCTGGTCAAAAGCCAAATCTTGATCAGCAGTCCTCCTCTCCATACTCAAAATACACACACACACACACACACACACACACACACACACATGCACACCTTCCCCTGCATTCACACATGCACACCAGCGAAGTGATATGCATGCGCAATTACTCTTAGTCAACCCTGTGTCACACACAGCAGATATCCTCCCCCAGAGCAGACATCCAATAATGTGGTGTGTGTGTGCGATGGCTAGGGTGGCCCTCCAGCCTGGATATCTTTATCTGCTACTGATAAAAGCTGCTTCCCATTCACTCCTCAATCACCCCCAGTAATGCCCTGCCAACACACACCCAACAAAAACCCCCTACTGGCTTCCATCAAACGCAGTTTCTTTGAGTTTCATGCCTGGGGACCCTTCAGCAGTCCCGATAAGTTAAGGTTTGACATGAATCGAAACCCTCTTAGGTCTCCCATGATGTACCTACATCATAAAACAACTCCTCTTACATTTTTGTTAATTCTCACTCCCACTAATCAGATGACAATCAGAGAAACCGTACAGAAGGTGCAGATTGTACACTTTCAGTAAGAACAACATTTGCCCTTTTTTTTTTTACATAAGGCAGGAGATTCCGTTGTTTTTCACTGAAACATGGGGAGGAAATAGAGAATGAAAAAAATAAAAATGTAATTATCACACAACCAGCTATGCAACTACAGATAAAACTTAAGCTTGAGTGGGTTTTGAGATATTTAAATGTCATTTGTAGCACCCCCTATGGGTGAAATTTCACAAAATGTCGTGTGCCTCGAAAGAATATGGTGCAGATGCAGTGTCAAATTTTGTGAAGATGTCACAAAAGTTCACAAGACATTAGCTAGTGAAGATCTGGATGTTTCACTGATGTTATTCACTAGATGGCGCTACCACCAGAAACCAGTCGTAACAAGCTAGGATAATGCCCCTCCGGAAGCCCAGCTTGCCATAAAAATTGTCATTTTTAGCAAAACAGTTGTCGAGCTATTGACCAAAAAGTTCTTTGTGTCTACCCCTATTTGAAACGCCCAATTCAGGAAACAAATCTCTTATTCCATATAAGCCATGTGGGGCTAGATTCCCAACAAGTCTAAGTAGATGATCTCGTCAACCAAAATTGGTGACTGACAATCACTATAGGACCGTTGCTGGGTGATTATAAGAGTATTATTACAGATCACCATAGTCAGAAAAGAAACATTATATCACTGTTTTGCATATGATTTATACTGTGTTTACATAAAGTTCATAATGAACAGACCAATAGTTATAACAGTCCAAAATGACAAAAAAAAACTTTCATGACAAAACGAACATTAAACAGCTTTAAAACCATTAAATGATAAAGGTTTGTGCTGAACATTAAATATGTATATGGATATACATCAATCAGCCATAATATTAACACCACTGACAGGTAACACCTTATGGGATATATTAGGCAGCAAGCGAACAGTAAGTTCTTGAAATTGAGGAAAAATGGTGAGCATTAGCATATTGTGATGGGTAGATCCAGGTGTGCAGTAGTCAGTACCTACCAAAAGTGATGCAAGGAAGGAGAACTTGTTTGTCTGCTCTAATCCCAAACAGAAGTTTCGGTTGCACAAAATATTAATTACCTAATTAACTATGATAGAAAGGTGTCAGAACATACAGTGCACCACAGTCAGAGCTGTTTTGGTGGCATGAGCAATACCTAGACAATGTCAGAGCCTTCTGTTCATACTCTACATTAACTTGGCAAGTTTTCTGAAAAAGGCATGAGTAAATAAAAAAAAACTTTTTGAGGAGAGGTCATGTATATGATGTTGCTCCACTGTGCGGGTTTGTTGTTCAAAGACACTTTTGACACTGCCCCCTAGTGGACATACGGCTTAAAAACCCATGCAAATGTGAAGGACGCAGGCAAGTATGTGGGTAGTGATGGTTGCATCATCTGAATGGACGCATTTATTTTTGTACATAAAGGTAATGTATATCAGCCTTAAGTATATTTTTGGAATCACAGCACAGTCTATAGACTCCACACATCCAGCTGGTTTAGGATGAATTAGCCAGAAAGGGGTGAATGTACAGCAACAGCAGTTCACCTCTAGGAATTCTTTGCATTAACTTTCAGGGCTTTATTTATTTTGTCTGCTTCAGCAAAGCAGTAAGTTAAACAGGTCCTTCATTCCTAAAAAATACATGTTTTCCAAAATAATTACATGATCTTTTTGGTTTACCTTGGGCAGTTTACTATTTAAGGTAATTTACTGTAATCGAACTGCTTAAATTACCAGCAAGAACTGAAAAAACAGACCAACAGTGTATGGTGTGTATATAGTGTGGATGACGCCCGCACATGTTCACTGATGCAGATCTTCCTAATGTGGTGGTCAAATAAAGTGAGTGATTATCATTGTAAACATACCATTGCACAGAACACAGTGCACCACAATGAAATGCAACATCTGCATTTAACCCATCCATGTACAAGCAGTGGGCAGCACTTGGGGAGCAGTGCTTGTGGACGGTGCTTTGCTAACGGGCACGTCAATGGTACTTGTGCCGATCTGGGATTTGAACCGGCAACCTTCAGGTCACAGTACTACCTACCACTGCCCACTGGTCAAAGCTGTCAACCAAATTACAGTCACTGTGACAGCTTGCAGTTTCTACACGAAGAGTGGAGGGGTGGGGTGGGGGGGTGTCTAGCATTTCATTGTACCACATAAAGACTGATGGGGGGTGGGGGGAGGGGGGTGGGGGGTGTCTAGCATTTCATTGTACCACAAAAAGACTGATGCCACCTGTGGAAAACCGCGGAAGGGCTAACAGTCTGATTAGTCGGTAATGCACTAACAGCTGCTAGATGAATGGATTTTAGAAATAATTGTTAGTCACATCTCCTGTTCGAAAAGCCAAGCTCCTCGGTGTCTCAGCTCAGTGTGGGCTTTTGGATGAACTTCAGGGACCACAGCCATTTCTCCTGCTTTAGCCTCTACTGCCACCTCCCACTGAGAACTACTGTTCATTTTACTGCAGATGTGTTTTTTGTTTGGTTAGCAGCCTGCGAGGGATTGATGTTTTTATTATCTCTCACGGGTCGTTCATCAGCGGGAGGGAGAGAGGGAAGGGAAGAGAGAGAGAAAGAGAGAATGAGAGAGAGAGAGAGAGAGAAGGGAGAAAAGGAGACAGAAAAGGAGAGGAAAACAGAAAGAAAGAAAGAAAGAAAGAAAGAACAGAAGAAGTGAGAGACCAAAAAAGTGTAGGAGTGTGCTTGTGTGAGAGAGAGCGAGAAACAGAAAATGAGAGAGAGAGACAGGAGAAAAGGAGATAGAGAAGGAAAGAAAAACAAAGAAAGAAAGAAAGAAAGAAAGAAAGAAAGAAAAAAGATAGAAAGAACAGAAGAAGTGAGAGACCAAAAAAGTGTGTAGAAGTATGTTTTTGCGAGAGCGCGAGGCGAGAGACAGTAAAAGGGGAGAAAGACAGGGAGAAAAAAAGATAAAGAAATAAAGAAAGTATAGGACAGACATAACAGAGTGAAAGAGAGAGAATGAGAGAGAGAAATGAAAAAAGGAGACAGAGAAGGACAGGAAAACAGGATGAAAGAAAGAAAGAAAGAAAGAAAGAAAGAAAGAAAGAAAGAGAAGTGAGACCAAAAAAGTGTGTAGGAGTGTGTTTGTGTGAGAGAGAGAGAGAGAGAACGAGAGAGAGTAAGACACAGAGAGCGGGACAGAGAGAGAGCGCAACAGAGAGAGAGAGAGAGAGAGAGAGAGAGAGAGAGAGAGAGAGAGAGAGATACAGTGAGAGAAAGAGAGAGAGAGACACCGAGAGGGAGAGAGAGGCAGCCACCCAGCAGATTCCCCAGCTCTGCTGCCACACACAATAACACTTCTGTGGGAAGAGTTCTCAGTGGCTGTCTGGACGTCACACTGAGTTGCACTTGAGGCTAATTTAAAAGCCCCTGCTGACTCTTTTCCCAGCTCGCTTTGCCCTAACCTCCAAGAATCGCCTTTTAAATCAAAACCTTTTTTTTTCCCCCTACATTGCGAGCAAAAGTAAACCGTGCTGCCCATGCAGCTCCTATTTTGAGAAATATTGAATAAATGCTTTCGCAGTATTATTGCAGATACATTTTTGAGAGCTAGAAATAATACGAGGGGGTTTACGAATATTTCTAATCCGTCCGTTCATGTGTAAAAGGCGCTGGAAAGAACAACAACTCCCTCCGCAGACCAGGAGTGTATATCAGTCTGTATTTTTTTTTAATAAACACAGATTCTTCAGCTTCAGTGTGAAATATGGCTCTTTAACTGCCGAAATCAGCGTGGAGGGGAGCTGCTAACGAGCCGGTAACCTTCTGATGAGCTAGGTGTTACATAAGGTAAAATATGGCCACAGCAGGCCAAGGGGGAGGAGACCTTTCTCGGCCATAGGTAAAAGTTCGGCACGGCACTAGAATGCTGTTGGTTAGAGCTGCTGTCACACCTCGGTAATGCTGGAGAAACTGGGAATGTGGGGTGGGCGGTGGGGCAGCTGATTTATGACCCTGAAGGGGCCTGAAGATACACTTCTACATGATCTAATATTTTTCCAGTGTGTCTTAGCGTACGTGTGGTCGAACGTGGGGTTGTGTGCATGAAAACCCGAAGGCATTATGTCACATTACATTTCACTAAGGACGCACTGTGAACGAAAAGTTTCCGCTACTCCATGTCAAACCCTGCTCCACATCCCATTTTTCTTGAATTAACATACAATGGTTCGCAGGTTCAAGTCCCAAACCAGCTGCCACTGAGGTACCCTTGACTGTCCCGCTACACTGCTCCCCAGGGGCTGTTAATAGCTGCCCACTGCTCCATGCATGGATGTGTTAAATGCAGAGGTCACAGTTTGTTGTGGTGTGTGATGGGAAGCGTTCACAGCGACAAATAGTCACTTTCACTCACTTAATAAAGAAAAACAAAGCAATGCATGACAGGGCTGTAAGGAGAAAGCCACTGCACCCCAATAAAAACATTTCTGCCCTTTTACAGTTTGCTAAAGATCACACTGATAAGCCAGAAGGCTATTGGAAAAATGGACGGATCTGCGGATGAATGACACCAGAATGAAATTGCTTGGATTAAAGATGAAGTGAAATGTTTAGAGAAGGAAAAACGCTGCAATCCAGATTAATCTCAATCTGGGAAACATGGTGGTTTTGCCCAAACAGTGATACTACCTTCATTGATAGAAGTATGAATTCTGTATATTATTATATAGATTATAATTATATTTATAATTACATGAGCGATATGTTATGGAAGGACCTGAATCGAGCAGTTTATGTCAGAAAACTCCCAACATCCCAGAGCTGGAGGTGTCTTGTACAAAAGAATGGCCTAAATTCCTCCACGCTGATGTGTAGGGGTGATCAACAGCTAATGGAAACATTTTGTTGTTGTATTGCTGCAGGAGGGGGTCGCACCTGATACTGATAGCAAAGCAACTAATGCAGCTCACAGATATGTAACACAATCACTTTCCTCAAATAAATAGCCAACTATAATATTCTTGTCTGTTTAATTAGGTTATCTTAACCTTCTTTTGGGACTCGTGTAAAAATCTGATGATGTTTTAGGTCATATTTATGCAAAAATAGAGAACATTTACAAACCTCCAAGCATCACCGTGTCTTATCAGAATTTGGTTGGTTGGGGAAAAAAATTAAAAACTTGAGTCGGGCCAGTACTGTATTAGAAAAGTGTGTAAAAGTGAAGGAAGGAAAAAACGAAACCTGAAGGCATTGCTGGCCATCAACTGTCCAGGAGAACAGAGTATTGTCTGAAGACCCCGAGATGCCTTTCTTCCTGTCTGTGTCAAAGTCAAGACACATCAATGGCTCAACATGGGCTTTTAGACAGCTGAGAGAACGCCTGTGAGAAACATCCCAAAGGACCAGGGAACCATCTTCATAGCCAGCACACAGCAGAGGACCTGAGTCTGCCTACAAAGAGAGGCAGAGAGAAAGAGAAAGATTATAATAAAAGAGAAGCCAATACCAATGAGGTGCACTGGTCACTTTATGTATCATCGTTTTATTGTATAGAAAAGTGCCTTTACCTTCTTCTTTTGTATTATAATAGTTTTTAAATGTTCCTTGTATTATCTTTAAATTTTTTTATTTTTAATATGTGCAATTTCTGAGGAATCCATGAATTTCATTGCTGGTTGTTCTATTGCTGCCTGTATATGACAATAAACTTGAACTTGTTGTTTTAGTAAAACAAAAGACTAAATAGAGATTATAAGTGCTGTAGCAGAACAGAAGTCTACAGTAGTGGTATAGTAGAGGCCCTGTCCACACGGACGTCTGAATCAAATATTTTTCTGACGTTTGTGAATTTTCGGATTGAACGGCGACCGTTCTTCTGCTCATAGGAGTGAATCAGACCGTCCACATGGATTTTCAGGACTCACGTTCGGTCAACTACGCATCCAAATGGCATCAAAACATAACTGCACACAGCTTTTTCTTGGCATCAGCTTCTATCAAAATCCTAGTAAATTAAAAAAAATGCCTTCAATGCATTTGCATGCCGTTAGTTAAGTTGTCTGTAGGACCAGATATATCCCATGATTCATCAGTCAAAGGGTGAACCTCTGTAGCGGCAACAATATTTGTGGCGTATCAGGAGGATTTTTAACACAACATTCAAGTTCAGGTCTAATAAATCCAACGGATTCATATTTCGCTGACACAGAAAGATGGACATCAAACCAAACAGGAAATAAAGCACCATGGATTGCCTGATTACTGCCCCCCCTAACAGGTAACATACAGAATTACAGTCTGGGCAGCAGGTTGGAGTTAAATAGAAGGAAATGAACACTAAAATAATGACCAATTGAAATCAAACAAACGGCACTACCAAATGCTCAAGGGAGAATTGTTGGTCAGTTCAAAAGGAACATTTCTCAATATAAGATGACAAAAAGCGTAACAGCTACAGTACATAATATTGTAGAAAGAATAAAGAAAATTTGAAGACATCTCAGTGCATAAAAGGCAAGGTTAGATACCAATGCTGAACAGGTATGATCTTTTAGCCCTCAGACAACACTGCCAAATAAACCGCTATGTGGTCCCAGACAACCATTGTTACTGAACACGGTCCATCACTGCATCAAGAAATGCAACTTAAAACTGTATTAAGCAAAGAGGACTATGACAATGATAACTACAGACTGTTAACTGAAAAACCTCTACAGTAAGTCTCTTCAATTATACAATAAGAAAGGTAATGTAACACAATGGTAAACATGCCACTATTCTAACTTTTGTTAAGTGTGTTGTACTCATTAAATTCTAAATTTGTATATATTTACAAAATATAATCCAAGTTGGTCAGAAAAACTACAGAAAATCTTTTCTTTGTACTATTGTCAGTTAAATAAAATATAGTTAAATAAGCCTATAGCTGTGTTCTAGTAGAATAGAAGTCTATAGAAACCTATAGCAGTGTTCTAGTAGAACAGAAGTCTATAGCAGTGTTCTAGTACAACAGAAGCCTATAGCAGTGATCAAGTAGAACAGAAGACTACAGAAATATAGAGCAGTGTCCTAGTAGAACAGAAGTCTACAGACATCTATAGCAGTGTTCTCATAGAACAGAAGTCTATAGCAGTGTTCTAGTAAAACAGAAGCCTACAAAAACTTATAGCAGTGTTCTAGTAGAACAGAAGCCTATGGCAGTGTTCTAGTAGAACAGAAGCCTATGGCAGTGTTCTAGTAGAACAGAAGCCTATAGCAGTGTTCTTGTAGAACAGAAGCCTATAGCAGTGTTCTTGTAGAACAGAAGCCTATAGCAATGTTCTTGTAGAACAGAAGCCTATAGCAGTGTTCTAGTAGAACAGAAGTCTATAGCAGTGTCCTAGTAGAACAGAAGCCTATAGCAGTGTTCTAGTAGAACAGAATTGTATAGCAATGTTCTAGTAGAATAGAAGTCTACAGCAGTGTTGTTGTAGAACAGGAGTTTATAGCAGTGTTCTA
Organism: Arnoldichthys spilopterus; assembly: GCA_037974385.1. Classification (NCBI taxonomy): domain Eukaryota; kingdom Metazoa; phylum Chordata; class Actinopteri; order Characiformes; family Lepidarchidae; genus Arnoldichthys; species Arnoldichthys spilopterus. Next base: position 2,880,343 of record JBBPDA010000041.1, read on the forward strand.
GTGCAACACTGCTGTAGACTTTTGTTCTACTATAACAGTGCTGTAGACTTCTGTTCTACAATAACACTCCTATAGATTTCTATACCTGTGTTCTAGCAGGAAGGAAGTCTGTAGCAGTGGTGAGTATAGGCACTACAGTAATACAGCAGTCTATTGCACTGTAAGTAAATGTTTATCAGTACTGAAGCATAACACTTTACAGCACTGTTCTAGATGAAAAGTCCAATAGCGATGGAGTGTTCTAGTAGAAGTCTACAGCAGTGTCATAGCAGAACAGGAGTCTCCAGCAGTGGGGTGCATCAGTAAAGGTTATCTGGCTGTTAAAGCCCAACAGAGCCACAACATTTATCAGCTGCTGCTGGTGCTGTCGGGCAATTACAGCCTTCATCCCATGACTCCTCATCTGTATTCCCTTGCGTTCACTAGACTGAATGTCGTATAGGGTGCATACCTATCTGCAACAGACCGAGGAGAGCATACTTAAACACACATACACAAAGCCACTCACATTCAATGCAAGACACATATGTAGATACAGTGCTGACATACCCTTATATGTTACATAGACATGTTACATAAGCACACAAATATCCCACTGGTCCTGACTGACTAAGACCCACACATACACACACACACACAAGTTCAGCATTTAAGATCAAATGCATCTGTACAAAGGAAGCACTCACACATATGTATAAGGACAAATGAAAAGAATGCCATTCTAATGCGTGAGAACAATGACATGCTATAATTTGCATGTTTTCAAACCTATTTGTCTCCTCCATCTTGTCACATGGGACATGATGTAGTGCATTTTTGCCATAGGCCTATTCATTTATTCACGAGCCAGACCGACAACACCATTATCATCATACCACAGAAGAAGGAGGATCTCGCTCTCTAATATTCCACGTACACCTGGGCAATGTCTTGTGCCAGTCTTCAAATCTGAAAAATATTTTATTAGGGCTGCAAAAATAAATATTTTGACAGTTGATCATTCATGTGAATTAACCAATAAATATTCTTCAAATTAAACATTTCTAGCAAATGAAGAGACGTAACAAAAAGGGTGCGGCCTTTATTTAAAGGAATTCTGGCAATGTTCACAAAGTTACCAATAAAGAAAAAGCATGCATCATTTTGTTTCACACATCTTCCATGAGCCCATAATGCTACAAATATGCTATAAATATGTTTATTATTGATAGATATAGCTATTTAGGCTAGGTTAAGGGGGGGGGGCTACCATTTAGTCACCTATCTACTGCTTCACATGGATGTTTTCTTTTAAGGTGGTCAAAGGTAACGTAGGTACTTGGGGTTGCGTTTGTTGTATGTCAGATCTACTTTATTCTTCCTTTGAATGATCCAGACTTTACTTCTGTTTGAGCTTTCCACCATAGCTGACCCAACAAAGTGCTTCTAGCTGACCCAACGATGTGAGCTAGTGCACAAGGCTACAAGGAGGTAGGAATGTTGGCTAGATATGGTCACAGGCTAAAGTTTGGATGACGTTCTGTTTTTTACAGAACATGTACTCATCCTCTATATAGAACATATTTAAATATTGCATGTTAAGTGAATTATTTCTGTTTTTTTGGCATATTGCAAAAATCTTTTTAAATAAACAAATTTATAAAATGTGTGGAAAAACGTTTTGCACAAGCCTAAAAAAAAATGTTTTTCTAAAAAACGTTATTTTTAGTAAATTAACAGAAACTGTCCATTAAAATTCTACAAAAATGTACAAAATAACAGTGTAATTTCCTTAGGGGCATTTTTGCAATTGCTCATATTGCACATTTTTGCCAAATTTCAGCAAATAAAACTATACATATATATAAATAATTTTTACATTCACATTTTTTTATTTTATTAGCTTAATACTCCGTCACACTCATACATTCTCACAGTGCCAATTTTACAACTAAACATAAATGTGTGCGACACAGTGGTGGCCAAGGTCCTTTCTCATCTAGAGTTTGCATGGTCTTCCTGTCTGGGTGGATTTCCACTGGGAGCTCCAGTTTCCTCCCACAGTCCAAAGGCAGGTACGTCAGGTGGACTGTAGATGCTAAATTGCCCCTAGGTGCTACTGTGTGTGTGATGTGCCCTGTCATGGACTGGAAACCTGCACAGAGTATTTCTCTGCACCCCCAGCTGGCTCCACCACCCTCCCGCCCTGGTCTACAAAAATGAATGAATGAATAAATGAATAAGGGTGAATGGGAATGCTGGGTAGGTTTAATTAGCATCTCTCACACACACACACACACACACACACACACACACACACACACACACACA
>JBBPDA010000041.1:2882897-2894501 GCA_037974385.1 Arnoldichthys spilopterus
CACACACACACACACACACACACACACACACACACACACACACACACACACACACACACACACACACACACAGTTACTTGCACTTTATTTTTCAGAACTCCCAATGCTCGCTTTCCGTTCTCATCAGCAGCAGAGGGTTCATAAGGATCCAGACTAAAAGACACACCCTTTCCAACACAGCAACAATCTTCTCACTTAGACCACCATCCTCTCAGATCCCACACACTTTAAAGATACACTCTGTGACCTGTGATTATCCCGCAGGCTCTGCTGCGTGCTGCCCGGCCTGGTTATGGGAGAAGCTCCCGCAGTTACATGTAACGGCTACATGCAGTAGGTCCTCCCATAAATCAAGCCTGTGGATAAAAACACAGGGAGAGAGCCAGCTGATAAAAGCACACAAAGCCATAACTCACAGCAGCGCTGCAGGCCTACTGTCTACAGGCCAGATTTACAGCTGAGGTGAGCTTTAACACACACACACACACACACACACACACACACACACACACAAAACATACTCCCAAACATGATGTATGCAAGCATGTACAAACCCTATTGATCTCATTTATTACACAGAAAACACATATAAATTCTAGATATATTTTAATGTGTGTGAAGTTCCTGAACGACTAACTTTGACAAAGTCCTTGCAGTTCTGTCTTAGGCTATGTGGAAAAAATATATAGAATTTTATATTAATCTGGGTAGAAAATTAATAAATGCATAAAAATAAATAAAAATAAACAAATGTAAATTTGTTTATGCAATAAATACTGCATGAATTTAAATCCAGCACCACTGGAGGAATCAACCAACAACATGCAAAGGCTGGAGCAATCCCAATTTCTTCTAAAACCCCCTTAAAAAGGCCTTTATGGATTATGTGCAGACTATTACCATATAAACTATCGGGTCAAACTGAGTTAATGGATGCAGGAGAACAGGGTGCTCAAAATATCCGAGAGGGCCACAGTTTAGTGGTTCCTCCCATCACAATCACTAAACCTGGCAATTAACTGATGAGATGATCCAGGTGTTTTTGAGAAGGGAACTGGGCTAAACCCCAACCATCCCGACTGAATTTGGGCACTCTTGCTATAGAACCACACCCGAAAAACAGAATAACTATTAGGTTGGAGTTGGGTTGGGTTTTGGAGTGGGGTTAAGTGTGGAGGTTGGGTTTTGGAATGGGATGGGCAGCCAAGTTTGATGATTTCCCTGCACAGACACAGATTTAGTTAGTATGTTTGAGGAGAGGAGTTTCTAAAATGTGCTGGACAATGGCCCAGATTTGCCCTCCCCTGGGTTGGGGAAATTTAAGGTGATATTTAGCTGATTGTAAATGCAGTGACAGGTCAGCATTTACAGTGGGCTATTCAAATGGAGAGTTAAAAATCTTGCTACTGTAAATTATTGTATTTACACTAATGTATTGGCAGAAACTCATTGCCCAGATAAACAGCTCTAGGCTATGGCTTTAGATCAATACTGTATACAAATATTTAGCCAAGCAAACTACACATACTCATATTTAATCTCTAAGACAAATTTAATCGCCTCCACGCCTATAGGCAGACCAATTCACCATCTGCACATAACCAAACACCAGCCTCAATTCCTGTCTCTGCCTTCTCTATGCAAATTTCTACTAAAACACTGGCTTTCAAGTGATGAGACTTTTTTCACCCTAGATATCGGTGTTACTTGCAACTGCGCTGTCCTTGTTCCTGTTCCTTTCTCCCATCCCTACTGACTTCCATAAGAGCTGAGAAAGCTCTACGGTCTGTCCTTAGCTAGTAAGCAGTGTACCCACCACCAGCAAAGCTGGCAATGAAAAATCCCTTCCATATGTGCAAAGCCCAAAACGTGGGGTCATTTCTCTCGTTCTCTTGCTGTCTTTCTCCCCAAAAGGTCATCCTCTCGGGGAACGGCATATTTCTTTTTTTCCTCGATAGTTAAACAAATTATAGACAGAATCACGAATCCCGTATAAACATATCCCTAGCGGACCGCATTACGATGACTTAAAAAACAAAACAAGTGGAAATCAATCCGCGAGCCTCACGGACAGTTGGTAAGTGTTTGCGTCTGTTGCCCTCTGGCCCGCGCACTTCAGCTAAGTGTAGGAGCTCCCTGATTGATGATGTCACAGGTCGGAGGTCAGAGAACCCCGGGTAGACACCTAATTCATTATATCCTCCATGGCCGGGCCTGCAGGAGAGCACTTGAGTGGGATTATGGCTTGAGCTGGAGGCCAAGATTCATCATCCCAACAGCTGCTTCAGAGTCATTCAGAGTGGAGAGGGGAGAGAGGACGACAGGAGAAGGGAGAAGAGACACGAGGAGAACATAAAGTGGGAGAAGACGAGAGAACAGATAAGAAGAGAGCGTAAAGGGGTAGAGGAGAGAGGGGAGGAGCAGAGAAGACAAGAGAAAAAGGAGAGAAGCACTGAGAAGGAGAGGGAAGGAATAGACATATAAAAAGGTGAGGAGAAACAAGGAAGGAAGATAGGAGAAAATGCAAGGGAGGAAATAAAAGGGGCAGATGAGAAAAGCAAAAAAAAAAAGCAGCAGAGAAGGGAGGAGAGACAGAAGGACTGGAAGAAAAAGGAAAAGGGGAGGAGTGGACTGGATAAGAGAGAGGAAAGAAGCAATATGTGGATACCAAAAGGACAGAAGCAGGGATGAGAAAACTACAGAGAAATGGAGTGGAAAGGGGAAGAGTGCTGTAAGGACTGTAGGAGAGGAGAAAAAAAGAAGAGGAGAATGGGGAAGAGTGGAGGGGAGATGACAGAGGAGGAGGAGAATGGAAGAGAAGAAAGGACAGAAGCTGAGAAAAAGAAGACAGGTGAGTAACAGAGAGATAAGGAAGAGATAGAAGTTGAGTAGAACCGGAGAGAGAACAGAGACCAGAGGAAGAAGGAATGACAACAAGATGAAAAAAGAAAAAGACGTTGCAAGGCAAGAGATAGAAAAGGGGAGGAGCAGAAAGGAAGAGTAAGAAGGGCAGAAGAAAGTGGAGTTACAGACGGAAAGGATAGAAGTTGCACAGAAAGAAGAACAGACAGAAGTGTGAGGTGAAAAAAGAGGAGAAGAGGTTCAAATGGACAAATAAAAAGCCTCCATGCACTGGAGATGTCTCAGTCGTAACGTACTCCAAGTTGGATGGAGGGGAGTTCAGCAGCTGTGCTCTAAATCCAACATCTGGAACAAAGACAATGAAGAGATGATTGGATGACTGGGGACATAAGGTAAATGGTGAACGAGATGATGGTTTTATGGAACAATCCACAACAGGAGAACTGACAGCAACCAGTGCAGCCCAAAAAAGGAGGAGTTCCTTTCAAGTCTTGGTGTGGTTCCTTCTCAGGGTCTACATTAGTTATTCCTTAAAGAATCTTGGTTTCGCTCGGTGGGTCTTACTTATGCTCTGTGAAAGTTATTCCTTTAGAGTGTTAATTACTCTCAATAGTTGTTTCCTATTGTTCTTACAGAGCTTTTCCTACTGAGTCTTGGTTCTCATCAGTGGTTATTTCTTATGCTCTGCAGCCATTAATGCTTTGGTTCCTTTCAGTGGTTCTTCCTCATGCTCTTCAGGAGTTTTTCTTTTTGAGTCTTGGTTCTTCTCAATGGCTATTCCAAATGCTCGATGGGAGTCACTCCTTTAAAGTCTTGGTTCCCCTCAGTGGTTGTTCCTCATGTTCTTAAGGCATTTTCCTTTCTGAGTCCTTACTTTTTTAAATGGTTATTCCCCACGTCATTAAAGAGTTTTGTCTAATAAGCCTTGGTTCCTCTCAGTAGTTCCTTTACGAGCGTTTTTTTTTTGAGTGGGAGTCTTGGTTTCTCTGATTCTTCCTAATGTCTTAAGGCATTTTTCCTATTGAGACTTGGGTCCTTTCAGAGGTTCTTCCAGATGCTTCTGACATTGTCACCCACTGTAAGGCTGAATTTGCATTGTTGGAAAAATCTGACAAAAAACTGTGTTTTTTGGAAAAAACGGTGCCTAATTTAGATTAACTAGCAGTCTTGATTTGGAATGAGGGTGCAAGAGATAAGGCTCTAGATGGGGCTCTAGAAAATGATTCTAGAAATGAAGGTCTAGAAACATGAAAATAGCTTCTTGCACCACATAATTTGGCACTACAAACAGAGGTCTGGCATCAGGGCTCCAGAAAAAGAGCTCTGACCTCAGCACTCTAGAATCAGTGCTCTAGAAACGAAAGTTGCGGATATTCCAGCGAGAGAGGGAATGAGTTTTCCAGCATTTCTGACTTGCACATACGGAACAGATCCCATGCCGTTTGCTGAAGGGTGAGGTCATGCTTTCACCAGGCGATGAGTTGAGAGAGATGGATATCTGTATAGGAACATTTCCTCTTTACCGTCAGCCTCTCTCTCTCTCCATATGCTGACAGCTGTAAACATTATAGCGTCCCAGAGCAGGTACATCCACATGCAGAGGAAACTCAAACGTTATCCCCTGTGAAAGAGCACCATTCAATACAGCATTCAGTCTGGCCTTGAACTTCAGAGGATGCAATAGCAACTGCATCCAGGGATCCACCAATGTCAGTCATATTTACAAACAGAGATTTGGGTGTATGTGGTAAATGGCCCAATAAGGAATGTATGCACTGATGACTAGAGAAGCAGACTGTCTGAATCAGTAGGGGATGATGAATATTGGTCACATTGAACATAAACTCTCTACCTACTCTCACTCTCTCTCTTTCACGCCTAAATTGATCAGCCACATTAAACCCACTGATAGATGAAGTGAATAACACTGATGATCTCATTACAGTGACACCAGTCAAGGAATGGGATATACTAGGCAGCAAGTGAACAGTCAGCTCTTGAAGTCTTCTCATGCACACGTGGGTCATATTGGTTAATGAAATTCAGTAAGTCCATCACTTTAATAATAACACACTGCATTCCACGCCCTCAAGTGCCTTATACCATTATGTGAAAAAAACATTCCAGTGATCAATACATTTTATATTTGTGTGGTTCTTTTAGTTAATAATTGCAGAGATAGACATTAATAATATTACAAAATCAATTAAAACTGATTAACAATTTATAAAATAAATTGAACAGCAATTATTTTAAATAACAGCATTTTAATTTTTTTAAATATTTGTTTTGTTTTTCAAACATGCCTGGTGATTTATAATAATAATAATAAATATGATAAGATAAGGTAGCAGGGACAGTAAATTATGGATAATACTACAATAAACAAGCAGTTAAATAAAAGAAATATAGAAATTTGTACTATAGTGTGTTATCAGTAGCTGTAGTTATTAATCCAAGATGATACCATGAACAGCACAATGGTTTTAAATGACTGTGAATTAATACAGAATGCACTGCATGAGAGGCCATGTGTGTATAAACTGATACTAACCCTAGAAAGAAAAAAAAAAGTTTTGCACCTGCATTTGTAATATAACTAGGTCTGACCAAGAAGGGTTGAAAAATAGCAATGGGCAGATTCTGAATTTCACTTCACCACTACCATTAGACTCACCTTGTTTCATCACAAAAATAATGCCATAGAACATTGAAGCTTAATGTTCGGAGTGTCCGACTGTGATGGCTAGACGACTGGGTGAGAGAATCTCCAACACGGCAGGTGTTGTTAGGGGTACCCGGATTGCAGTGGTTACTGCATACCAAAGGTGCTCCAAGTAGAGTCAACCAACAACCTGCACCTAAGGCTAACTGACGCTCATGGGGAGTAAAGGCTAACTTGTCTGGTCCAATATCACTGAAGAGCTGCTGAAGCATAAAAAGTGAATGCTGGATGTGACAGAAAGGCGTCAGAACACTGTATCTTGTTGAGTATGGTGTTGTGTACTGGTGTGTGTATGTGTCACTTACTATGGGAAGAAATGTTACCAGGATACACTATAGGAGGAAGGCAGTGTGATGCTCTGGGCAATGTTCTGCTGGGAAACCTTGGTTCCTACATTCATGTAGATGTTCCTTTGACATGTAGCACCACCTTGCAGACCAAGTATTCCCCTGTATGCCAAAAGTATTCCATAATTGCAGTGGGGATAATGTGCCCCACCAGACTGCAAACATTGTTCAGGAATGGTTTAAGGAACATCACAAAGAGTTGGTGAGGCGTGGCCTTCAAATTCCCCAGATCTTAACCTGACCTAGCAACTGTAGGATGTGCTGGACAGACTACTCTGATCCATGCATAAGGTCTCTACATAATCAGTATTTTCAAGTCAGGTTTAGTTAAAAACAACAATCCTTTTTCACTATTTCCACCTTGGTATGAATACTTTTGCCAAAATAGTGACTGGACGCTTTTCTAAACTTTTGTTAAAAGCTTTCTAGGATGGAGTAACTGTCTGGCTCTGATAGCAGCAGTTACAGATTGTTCTGTCAGAGTTGCTAAAATCCTGGCGTGTACAGAAAGGCCCTGTATACATGGACATCTAAATCAAGTGTTTTTCTGACATTTGGGGCGTTAGGTGAGCGTGGCTCAAAAGCCACCTGTTCTTCTGCACATTGGAGCGAATCAGACCATCCACATGGGCTTTCAGGGGCAGTGCTGGCTTAGTGGTTAGGACATTGCCCTTGGGACCTGAAGGTCACGGCCCAGGCACCACTGAGGAACCCATGACCAAGGTACCACCCTGCTACACTGCTCTCTGGGTGCTGTTGAAAGCTGTCCCTCCACATGTGCAAGGGTTAAATGCAGAGGTCACATTTCATTGTGGTGCTTAAGTGTGTTCACAATGACAAATAGACACGTTCACTTTAGGACTCACAGTCGGTCGGATGCAGATTCGGATGACTTCAAAAACAGCAGCACTTTCTTGGTGTTAATTTTTGCCGAAATCCTGGTAAGCGCAAAGAAAACATTTTTACTGCATCTGTCTGCCACTAGTTTGGCAGACTGGAGGACTGTATCCATCCCATGATTCTTCAGTCAGTTATTTTCTTATTCCTGAATTTTTCCCTATTCCACTCACTTGCTAGGACTTCCCAGTCATACCATACCACCAACACAGGGGAAGACTAGCACATGCTTCTTTTGAGTCACATGACAACTTTTTCAAACTGCCACTAATACATTACTGGACTACATAAGGTGGTGGGTGAAAAGCACTGACTGCCACTTCCTCAAACTAGCATAACTTAGACATAGGGGAGGAGGGAGGGAAGCCAACTGTGGGTGGCTGGGGCACCACTGGTAAGGCTAGTGTATCCATCCCATGATTCTTCAGTCAGAGTGTAATCCCAGTTGCTGTGACTATATTTCTGCCGTATCTGGAGAATTTTTAACACAGCAACATTAAGGTTCAGGTCTAATAATCACACTGATCCATATTTTGCTATTACAGTGAAGAATGAACCTCAAACCCCACAGGTTAAAACACTCTGGACTGCCTGATTACTGCCTCCCACAGGTAACATACAGCATTACAGTCTGGGCCAAAGGCTGTGGAGCCAAACAGAGGGAAACAAATGTATACTGCATTCGATCACGCGCCGCTACAAAACATCTACATCGCTCAGAGCGCATTCACTTAACCAAGATATGAAGGCCTGTGTTGACTAGGCCAAACTCGTCATCATCTACTCTGCTTTGATCTTTCAACACAACACACACTGCAAAGCTACACACCCTTATTAATGACACCACAGCAAAGCAGCACCACAACACACAAAATGGTGTGATGGAACCAATAAAAAAGCTTTTTATTACAGTACTAAATTATTACAGAAGCTAGCTTTTTATTGGTAGAGCCACTCAAAGAGCCTGCAGCCAAACACTCTCTGGTCTTCTCCATCATTTTGCTGTGATTAGTTTCGCCAATTAACTGTGTGCTCTACCTGTCAAATGACATGGGACTCGAGTCTCAGTTCAAAGGCAAGGACGGAAAAAGCCATAAATATTACAAAAAGAAATATTAATTAAACTAGAAAATAATTACAGGTCTTTCTTTTTACTGGGGAAGGAAAATAAAACCTTCAACAGTGTTTACAAAATACATGCACGCACACACACACAAGCGGGTGGGCGAGCTTTTGGATGCAGTATGGAGTCGATGGTTGATATATAGCTGCAAGCCGCCATGGTTCCAGGCACTGTAATTACAGGGCTGGGAAATGGGCAGAATTTGAGGTAGAGCGGCTGGAAAAGCGTCCCAGCCCAGGACACGGCCGCATCGTAAATCACTCACCGATCTGCTGCTTTGCATACACGGTTATATGCCAGTCTACTGGAGAGTAATGACAACAACAGGGAAAAACACAGCAATAACGTGTTGGTGGAATAAGGAGCGATTGAGCTTTTTTGGTAGTGCCAAAATGCCTTTAATGTTAAGTTTAGAAAGGAGTAAATTTTTTTTTTTATAAAAACAAATAATATAAATAATAAAATATGATACAAGTACTATTTTTTATTTTTACTATGTACACATATTGCAATTATTAATTTATTTTATTATTTATATAATTATTTTCTTATTTCTGAATTTTCCCCCAATTCACCAATTCCACTCACTTGCTAAGGCTTCCCAGTCACATCATACCACCAACAATGGGGAAGACTAGCACATGCTTCTTTTGAGTCACATGACATCTTTTTCAAACTGCCACTAATACATTACTGGACTACATAAGGTGGTGGGAGAAAAACACTGACTGCCACTTCTTTATGCTAGCATAACTGAGACATGGGGGAGGGGGGGGGAGCCAATTGTGGATGGTTGGGGCACCACTGGTAAGGCCCGTGTTAAGCTAGTTGCACCCCTTGGAAGTCCCTATATACCAATTTTTTTTGTTTAATGTTCAAATGAGTTTAATTAAAAGAAATGTTCAAATATACACGCTAATGCTAATAGCAATGCATGGAAGCCAGTACTCACCATTTAGCTTAATGTATAATGCTAATATGTGACAAATGGCTTCCATGTGCTACCCACATTAGCATTATTGAGTAAAGTATTTCCCAAAAAGTTAATAAATAAGTAAAAAAATTAACATAAATAAATTATGGGACCATTGCTGTAAGGCTGGGATGCAATTAAGGGATGTAGATTTAGGGTGAGCTACTCTACAGAGCTCTTGTTATATTCTACACTGGTTTGGTTCAGTTAAGTAAAAGTTAAGAAAAAAACAAACGCGCTACACCTCTTCAGAAAAAACAGCTCAGCCCTTTGAGCATGGACGTGTCCGTGACAAACACCCCTCCCTCCCTAAATGCACCCAGGTGCATAGTTTTAGTTACGGACAATGGCTTCCATGAAAAAATGGTAAATGAAGGTCCATTAAAAGTGAATGTTGGACAATATTGAATAGTGAAATAGTGAAAGAGTTTTAACTTTCCATATGCAAATGTTAATTTTTAGACATTGTGCTGTAATCGCTACACCCTTGTAGACATCTTGTCTTGTCAAACATGCAAATGATAATCAAATAAGTTTAGTTGCAGCTGCTTGCCCTGCAGGTTGTTCTCCTATCTGATTTTCCCCATTCACTGCAAGTCACTCTGCTGATTTTGGGCTAAAACTGGCATTCTCTATTACAAGGTTCCTTCAGACACTGTGAATGCAATAGGGATATTGAGGTGGTCTTACCTGCCAGATTTTCATGCACATAAGCATGCCCCGTTTGGAGTCTGGAATTAAGGAGCAGACTGAAGTCTGACTGGCCAAGTCCACCACTTTTACCTGCAGGAAAAGAGGAACGAGTCAAGAGAAAGCTTACAGCACTTTGGAGCAGTTCAGGAAGTCCAACAAGCTGGGACACAATAGGAACTGGAGTTCAAGGACATCTGTCTTTATCTCAAAATATAATTTATTCAAATTTAAGACACTTTAAAACTTAATGTTTACCCCTATACTTGGAATCTAAAAACTTCAAATTCAGGGTTTTTAGATACATAGTATTAGCGCCTTTGACTTTTAGAACCCAAGAAGTCAAGTCAAGTCCATTTTACTTCTATAGCGCTTTACAACTGGCGTGGTCACAAAGCACCTTTACGGAATCTGGGTCAGAGTCCCTAATGAGCAAGCCAAAGCCAACAGAGGGAAGCAAAAACTCTCTAAGCTGTAGGAAAAAACCTTGGGAGGACTTAAGGCTCAGAAGGGGAACCCATCCTCCTCTGGTTGACACTGGATAGCAATAACAACCAAAAGACTAAATAAAGACTAGATAAAAATATAATAATGACAATCTTGGTGTAAAGACGCTGCAGCAGTTCCTTGTGTATGGGTGGTGTCATTCTAGAACAGTCTAGAACACTCCAGAGCAATCAGGGCCGAGGTTTTCAGAGGTATAGGCTTAAGGCCATGGCATTATTTATGCAGAGGTGAGACTGGTTTTGGCAAACAAAATGACATCAACGCAGAGAAAGTGAATAGCTGGCGACGTCTCTCAGGACTTTAGTTCACCATGTCACGCGCATGCCAGCGCCATGACCTCAGGGAACAAATTGACGGCATCTGTGTTTGGTTCTTTCCAGACCGCCTGTGATTGGCTGGAAGCAAACTAGACAGACATGGCAAACATGGACAAGCGAACCTTCTTCATCCTACTCTTCCTCAAGTAAATTCTTGAGCCGTTTTCATTAAGATCGCGGTTTATAATGGCGTTAAGAAATTCTTTGTTTTGTGTATACAGAGATTGACCAAGCTCAATGTTTCCACCTCCAATACTAAAGAAAGTAGAGAGATGACTCAATGACCAAGGTGAGGCTGCAGAGAGTATGTGAGCGTGGTGCGTGCAAATGTCGTTTCGCTTCAGGCAAACCATCATTTCGCTCACATCACACATGAAGTATGCAGAAGCCTTTATTCATCACTGTAATAAATTATGCATTTTATCCTAAAACCAGGAGGACAATGGAAATGACATTATGCTATAAAAACCATGTCACATCCAGGTAACACTAGCTGAAGGCCTTTACACTGTCACAATCCCCTCTAAGATTTATGAACACATCCCTTTTATTTAAAAGGCTTAAGATTTCTTAGTAAGGGATTAAAAAAAATGGCAAAATAAAGTAACAAACACCATTAAAAACAAAGAGAAATACCCACATTCATTTGTTTGGCTGTAGTTTAAATGGGCAAAAAATGTCAGGTGAAGAGCTGAATGTCCTCAGCCACTCGTTTAGTCATGTGAAGCTGACCAGCGGACACAAAGACGGCAGGCTAGTTCACCAGTTTAGGTTTAGATTCCTAACTCAGTATAAAACACTGATATAACTCAACCAGTCACCCTGAAAAAATCACTAAACAAAATTTTAAACAATTAAGTCTTCTAATCTAGCAAGATATCTCTGCAACTTTGACATCCATCATAAAAATAAACTGTTTAAAACAAATTGGTTGTAAACCAATGAATATTCAAAGATGGTAAATGCTGTTTGAGCTAACCCAACATCAGGTAGCACTTACTTTTAATTTGTAAAATGTGACTTTAGATAAATTTGGATTTTGTAAAGATTCACAGACACCCCATACATGTGTATACAGATATATACAATACACACATGGACAAAATTGTTGGTACCCTTCAGTCAATGAAAGAAAAACTCAAAATGGTCACAAAAATAACTTT
>JBBPDA010000041.1:2894601-2913013 GCA_037974385.1 Arnoldichthys spilopterus
CACACACACACACACACACACACACACACACACACACACACACACACACACACACACACACACACACACACCAAAATTCTGCTCGCCACCTGGCATATACTCTGATTAAACAGGCCCTAATGACTGCCATGACAAAAAGGCCCAGGTCATCGCTTTAGGTCTAAAACCGATTGCCAGGGCGATCGAGATTCATCCTCATTAAGAGCTCGAATAAACAGCTGTTATTAAAAGCCTATTCATATTTTAACAGCGGACCACATCTGGAGCATGCATTCACCTCCCCACTGTAAACAAAGAGCGCATTAAGGGAAACTTTCATCCCCCCAGGTGAGGGGGGGAGAGAGAGGGAGAGAGAGAGAGAGAGATAGATAGAGAAAGAGAGAGCGACAGAGCGAGAGAGAGAGAGAAAAAGAGAGAAGGCAAAAGAACAAAAAAGATACATTTGTGTTGTGCCAGTAAAACCTTGAGCCAAGTTAGACATAGAGACAGAACACACTGACAGAAAAAATTAGACGTTTATTCTCTCTCTCTCTCTCTCTCTCTCAAACACACACACACACACACACACACATACACTAACACTCTCTCTCTCTCTTTCTGTGTCAGACAGCTCAGAAGGAAGCTGACAGTGTTTTCTGCCTCCAGGCCCTGCGTCTAACCAGCCTGCCTTTCAGCATTGTTTCCGCTTCTCGTATCCGCAGACATAAAAAGCTACTTGCGCACTGTTGGCTCATAACAGCAGCCGTCTAGGTGGAGCTTCACAGAACTTCACTAGAACAGACGTTGGCTTTCTAGGCGCCATGTTCACTGGCTTTGTATGTCAGTAGTTAATACAATGGTATGTCTACAAGCAAAACCAGATGCACACTTAGTGTATACACACACACTTCACTTTTAGATTACTATACATACACTACCATCAAAAGTTTGAGAAAACACCCACAGTAAAAATCTGAAATTTCCTAAAACTTTTCTGAAGCATTGGAAATCAATGAAGATCTAAAAGTTAATTCAAAGGATTCCTAGTGGTGACCCAACTTCTGCTGCTTTACCTTTACCCCCTTCTGTCCAGCTCATCCCAAATCAGCTGTGCTGCTCTTCCATGAACTGAATCTACTGTTGAATTCTTTCCTTCTAATGTAATAAAATAATAATAAAATTACCCAATACTACCTTATTTATTATTGCATATAGTGGTGTATAAAATGTGCTATATTATCTAAATATATGTACTATTAGTGGAGGTAAATTATCTTGGGGTCTTGTTTGTGAGTGAGCAAAGCTCTCAATTTACCAGTCCATCTTTGTTCCGGCCCTCATGTATAATTAGGAGCTTTGGGTAGTGACTGAATGAACGAGATTACAGATACAAGCTGCGAAACTGACTTGGTGGACGTTCCCTTAGCAAGAGGGTGAGGAGCTCAGACATTCGAAAGGAGCATGAAGTAGAGCCAATGTTTCTCCACACTGAAAAGAGCAAGGTGAGAAGGTTTGGGCCTCCCTGTGGAGGTGTTTCAGGCACAAGGATACGGGGCAAACCCAGGACAATTCTGGAACAATTACATATCTCTGCTGGCCTGAGAACACCAGGAGAAGCTAGGGAACATGGTGGTCAGGCAAAGAAACATCTTGGCTGCCCTCGATCAACCAGCTACCACTGCGACTGGGTCCCGAAGAAGCAGAAGAAAATGGAAAAAATAAAATAATGGTGTTTCCTTATCGCTCTCATCCCTCTCACCTCCTCTGTGTGTTCTCCTGGGTGCGCCAGCAGTGCTTGGCCCGTCTCTGCCTCCAGCAGGCTGCACTGGCAGAACCCAACGCTTCCCGTGTGGATAGAGTGTGCTACTGCACTGCGGCCCTCGTGCAAATCCCACCCGCACACTCGCATGTCCCTACCCTGACTGAAAGCACACACAAGCATGAAAAAGTTCAAATCAAGCATAAAATTCTTTTACTTGATCTGTCCAACAAATTCAATAGCCTATTTCTGTAATGTCGCACAAACATACAGATTTGCATATGCCAGCTTTCAACCTACAACAGTCCAGCCCTTTCCATGTATTCTGGAGAGGTAACTGGCATTTGATTGAGGTGCAATACAAGGCAGTCAATTAGAACAGAGCTCATTTACATATAGAAAGTTAAATGTGAATATAAAATAAGTTTATGGCATACTTTACAATCAGTTGCTATGACAAAGAGGCATTATGGGGTGTTAAAATATAGTCTACAAAAATTTGCCCAATTTACGTAATAATAGTAGATTATACTGTTTCAGACTTTCAGACAGCCAGATGAGGCCACTGTTCTACCTGAGGAACATCCCCGTGGACTTAAGGGTGCTAACCCAGATGACCGAAGCTCCATCATGACCTTCTAGGACACGCTCTGCTCTTCGATTTTGTAGATTCCACACATGGACACAACCGTTCGCAGACCTACAGTAATACAAAACACAAGAGTAGCAGCTTAGCTCCACACTGAGAGGCCCAAGGTCATATATGTTCATAAGGTCCAAAAGTATGTAAAGTATGTAACGGCGTTGCACGATATTGGAAAAACAAACATCACCATGTTTTTTTTTGTGCAGTATATATGGTGATATGAATAAACAAAGGAATTTTACAATGTTTGTCTGCATTACATCTAAGGAGCTCATCACTTCCTTCGAAAACAATAAATATGACATTGCAAACAGTGCAAGATCACTTTTTTAAAATCAGCACAAACTAAAGGTTAAGTGTAAACCTTGATTTCTACATGATAAGCCGATGTCACTCAAAGCTTCAGCCTTAACTGTAACTCTAACCCTAACCCTAACCCTCATTGGTTGCTGTGTAAATTGCTGTGTAAAGTTTTTAGTGAGGTTAAAAGTTGTTGCATCAATGATATGGTGCATTACTGGCACTGTATTACTGTATTAAGGCATCAGGAATTGTTTTGTGTGGCCTTAAGATCTGGCTTCGCTCTTGTCATACACAGCTTTATGGTGCTGTTATAAACCAACAAACAAACTGCAACAACTGCAAGGCACGGTCAACAAAGTATCTGGTTTCTTTTTGCAACCAAAGCTTTCTTTTCTGTGTTTTTCTCCTGGTCTTCGCTTATTTTGGCTCACTTTGTGCTAGTGGGGGTGAACCTTTTTTAAGTGGGTTGAGAAACTGATCAGAGATGATTGTGATTCACTGTGCCCGTGGGCCCTACAGCATCAATCTATCAAAGAACCATTAAATCAAAGTAGAGTTTTTATCAGACTTCTCTCGTTAATCCATTACTTCCATTAATCATGGAAAATGGGCACAGTGCAAGGTTTCTTGCCGTACTGTACATTGCACATCACGTTATGACTACTGCACGTGTGCACATCACGATGATGATGTAACAACGATATTGCACAGCCCTAAACTGTACACAAGCATAATATCATTCGTTTTAGTGTGAAAGTGACTATTTGTATTTGTGACCACACTTAAGCACCACAACGAAATGTGACCTCTGCATTTAATCCATTGCATGTGCACACATGGAGCAGGGGGCAGCTATCAACAGCACTCAGAGAGCAGTGTAGCGGGACAGTACCTTTCTCAAGGGTACCTCAGTAGTGCCTGGGCCAAGCTTGAGCTTGCGACCTTCGGGTTCACAAGGGCAAGGTCCTAACCACTAGGCCACCACTGTCCACTTGGTACTCCCAGTGTTGCAGATTCTCCCACTAAAGGCATCCATGTTGGATGTTTTGCCACCCATTCCAACTGAGGAGGGTGTGGAAAGTGGCATCAAAGCATAGCCTATATATTGAAATCACTTCTGCTAAATATCTACGTCTCAAGTATACCTGTGTGAGCAAACGGTCACAATAATATGTTGCAGCATATTTTGCCACTCAATGTGACTGTAAGGGTGCACTAAAGTGATGTCAATGCATACCCTCAAATGCCTGGCTTTAATCGTCGACTGTATCGTCTGTATCGTCGATGGGCTGAATAAAATCCTGCAAGTTTTAAATCAAATTCTGCACTTTTATTAATAAACCCCATGTATTTTTTTATAGTGCTGTTGAGTTTTAAGGGGTGAAGCAGAGCTGAACATCAAGCCCAGAAAAATGAATGAGCTAGTCTGTGAGAATCTGTTACTAGGCTTGGGTTTTAAATTTAGATGCACCAGTTCGGTCGGGTCTTGAAGTTGAGGATACAGGTTTGGGCTTCAAATATCTGTTTTTTTTTTGTTTTTTTTTTTTAATTAAAACGTTTTTTTTGCCCATTAAACCTCTTAAAATGCATTAGGCTGATGCTACTTCACTGTACAAGCTATTAGTGAATAATTGCTAAAATAATTTTTTTTAAATTTACATATGCACTGTTGGTTCTAAAACGCTCTCTTTTGCAAAAACTGCCCATTTCCCACCACCCCAGTGTCTTAGGCAGGCCCGTGATTGGCAGGTGCTCACCCCGAGTACAGTAAGGGACGTCCCACCCCGCTGCAGTGGAAATGGAGCGTGTTCACGGGGGCCGCTGACCCCCTCAGAGTAAACACAGGGTCCGGAGGAGGAGGAGGATGGGCCATGACCAGCAAGATCCATCAGCCAGACACATTAGCAGCCTAAAGAAAAAAAAAAAAGAAAGAGTCCGAATTAGTCTGTGTACGACTTATTCCAAGTCCTTTAATAAAATAAACACACAGGCTGGCAGACGAATGCTTTATCAGACACGAGGAGGGTTGAGTTACGGTTCACACTCGCTGATTAATTTCAAACGAGGAGATTCAAATGGATGATTTACAGTCCTGGCCCACCAGCGGGCAGACGTTTCAGCACCACGCCATTCGGTCATCCGCTTTTCCGACTACTCCGCCCCAATGGAAACCCCGCGCGCTCTAAATGAGGCTTCTATTAACGTGCTTTTAGCCAGCCATTACATTCGTCTTCATCTGCGCTTGCACAAACAAACTGGAGCAGTTGAACATCGAAAATCGCTCTTTTCCTCCAAAGAAAGCCCACATATTCTGATTGCTAATCATTTTAAGCACTTAAACAGAGCGGCCTTAGTGCTTGGGGATTCTCTGGGGAAAGCTGTAAATAAAAAAATAAAGCCAACGGGTATTTGAGGTGGAAGCAAGGTGTACGACTTCATCTTTCCGTTTTTTCCCCCCTCCATCTACATGATAATAGCTCTTACTCAATATGTCGTGAATCACAGTGCGAGACAGTTTAATTACTGTAAACAGGCCAAGACTCTGTGCCTTTTGCTCCCCCTCTCTCCTTTCGAGATGGGCGGCAGGTTTTGAAGGTTCAGGAGCATGCGGGTGTGTTGTGTCGGCTGTAGGGTGGGCCGCCAACCACAACAACGAAGCCGGAAACGGCATGTCAATGTCGAATCTGGTTAAAAAAATATGAAAACGAAAGAAAAGCTCGCTTTTACCAAGGACATCTTAAGAAGGACAATGTGCAATGAGCACACACAGGCCCATGACAAACATTTTTGCTGAAAACGAATAACGTGGCCCATCTTTTCATTTTTCCACTGCATGCCATGGTTTGCTTAACCCTCTGGCGTCATTTTCCCATTTTTAATACATCATCTTAAATATCCCTTTATATGGCCCAAAGTAGTGGAATTCATGACTAAAAATAGTAGATAAATGTGTAATAAATGCCCAGACGGTGATAGGTGGGTTCTAAAAGATTTTCTGAGTTTTGACTGGTAGATTTCACACAAAATGCACAGACACACCTGTATAATGATCAGCCAGAACATTAAAACCACTGACAGGTGAAATAAACAACAATGACTATCTAGTTATTTCATTACAATGGCACCTGTCAGTTCTTGAAGCTGATGTGCTGAAAGCACGAAAAATTGGTGAGTATAAGGACCCAAGCCACTTTGACAAGGGTCTTACTGTGGTGAATGAGTCAGAGCATCTCCAAAATGGCAGGACTTGTGCAGTGTTTCAGGTATGCAGTAGTTAGTACTTACCAAAAAGCAACAGGGTCATGGGCACCCAAGGCCTGTCTGGTTGGATTCCACAAAAGTAAATGCGGACTCTGATAGAAAGGGGTCAGACCCACAATGCACCACAATCAGAGCTTTTTCAGCAGCATGATGGACCTATTCAGTATTAGGCAGGTGGTGTTAATGTTATGGCTGATCTGTGTATAATCACAATACTAGCACTATGCACATATCAAGCAGCCTCAACACACTCTCACACACACACACACACACAAAGAGAAGGGGTGAGGTGGCTCTCTTTCTCTGTTTGAGTGGCAACCAAAATAGCAGAGATTTTAGATATGGATCAGTAAAGTTAATGAAGATCCTTCTTGCACGGGCCTTTCTTTCAATCACCTCTGCCCCTGTCCCTGAAACTGGAGCCCCAGGTATTTTGGAGAAGCTCATTTCGGAAGGTTAGTGGTTAAATTGTGCATGTTAACCCATCAAGCGGAGCCTACTCTCTGCCCTACCTTCCTAATTAAGCTGAGAGCTCCAGTGGTCTACTGTTCTACACCCCCCCACAATGGGGACGGTCACCAGACACCCAATACTCAACTGTGACCGCTGGTGTCGCGAAAAGAAGGCCAAGATGAGTGGGTGGGGTGTAAGCGGGGTTTAGGAGTTACAGGCCGTGACTATCAGCCTCCGACTAACACTGCACAGGAGCCAGAGCCAGTCTACTGAGCCTAGAAGTGAAGGATGAAATTAACCCTTAGAAGTGGCATGAGGCAGTATTCAGGCTGACTGACACACACACACACACACACACACACACACAAAGGAAGACACAATCAAAAACTCACTAATGATATTGACCATATCACCATTGAAAGGTTGTTAAAGTCTATATGACTGTTAACAGTGCCCCCTTGTGGAGAATCATCTACATGCTAAAAATGAGCGAGTTACAGAGGTTTCAATCACTTTTAAAGAGGTTTCAAAAATCACCTGGCAACATGAATATTACACTATTTCATGAGCTTTATAACAGATCATAATACAATACAAGATGTTAAAATCATGTTACAGACAATGTATTGCCAAGCACTTGTTAGTTGTTGTAACTAGGTTAACAGCATGTTGTAAATTAATATGTATTACAGCACTTTGAAATAAGTGAAGAAATTTTGAAAAAAAAAAATAGATTTTACACTTACAGTTCATACTAAATGTGTGTTTGGTAGATATAGTAGAATATAGATATAAGTAGATATTTTATGATCTAAATTTTATAATTTACCTTCATATATGTGTAGCATCGCAGGATTATTTGGTGAATGTCAATATACGTGCAAGTATAAAATTATACTGTAGTTTAAAAAATGTATTTATTATACTCTAATTCTGGTACGTTTACTCTGATAACATTGCTTTTGAAGTCCACAAGATGGCGCAAGACCTCCTTTTTCTCCTCATAGCAGAAACTGGAAGTCAGAGTTGCCAAGACGGCTGCAGAGACTACGTAAAATGCCATCTGCTCTAAAGTCAAAGAATCACAATAATACCCACCTCATGGCCCAAATATCATAATGCTGTATCATCACCCCAGGGACAAGTCCTTCCATTTTTTTACATTATTATAGTGCTTTTATTTTTCAGACATCCTAAGTCAAAAATCACACATTAAAAGGAAGCCCTGATTTTAATGATAATTATTAACATTCAAATATTAATTTTATATGTAAACTCAAAGTAGGCTATAAAATATGAGTTGTGTTGGTCACTAGACAGTCTCATGTGATGCTTTAAAATGTTTTTTTTATATATATTTGTTTGCTTTGGCAGTGCAACAGTGTCAGTTGTTTGAAGTGCCACCTGCACTTCTTCTTTGCAGAAGCCAAAAACACAAAAGCTGGCAACAGTTGCCTCATTTTAAACCTTCCTTTCAGCATCCATTTCCCATAGAGCCAGAGAGGAGTTAGTGTGTGTGTTGTGAGAGAAGTGAAGGTGTATGACATGGTAGCAAAAGCATGCTCTCTCTGTAGAAAAAACAACTTATCAGCAGGGCTACAGATGCACAGCACCGCCTAAGGCCTTCCTCCACCAAACACCTTAATTACGTCAATGAAATGACGCAAGTGCAAATCAAACTAGCTACCAACGACAACCTGCAGAAAAAAAGTCTACGGGCCAACAAGATGATATTAAAAAAAACAACAAAAAGAAAAAACGGAATAGACAAATTTAGCAGAACTGATTTTCATTACATATATAACTCAGTATAATAATTCAGTGTAACAGAAGTACTGGGACAAGTGCTATGGTAAGTACAAGTGCACCAAAAGCACACCAATTCAACCAGTTTCCCCCAAAAAAACACTGCCCAAAAAATCTATCCCAACTCCAAAAGTGCTCAATAGGAAATTTGTGCTTTATTAGACATTACAGTTATTACAAAGGATGCACAATATATTGTCTGTGCATGATTACAATTTTCTCTGCAACACTGGTCACAGAAGGCTGCAATATGCAATGAAACTCTAACCCACTACAGTGTTCCAAACAGATTTATTCCATTATTATTATTATTATTATTAAACTCCCCCAATTAAAACTGGTCAATTTGGCACTTGACTGCACAATGATTCATTGTTCAGCTCGAATATAAATGATGATCCAGGATCAGTGTTTTACTCTAGATCATCCCTATCTTGATCATTATCTAATTGTCTTAGTTATGTTTAATGAGCCAATAAAACGATGATTTCAGTGCTGTGGTTTCAGGCCTAGGAGTCTAATATATGTGGTTTTAGGGAAATATGGCTACAGATATGGCCCAGTGCAGTTAAAATGTGATCACACTCAAGAACCACAACGAAATGTGACCTCTGCCTTTAACCCATCACACGTGCACTCGTGAAGCATCGGGCAGCTATCAATGGCACCTGGAGAGCAGTGTAGTGAGACGGTACCTTGCTTAAGGGTACCTCAGTGGTGCCCAGGCCGGGACTTGAACCTGCGACCTTTAGGGCAGGGCAATGTCTTAACCACTAGGCCACCACTGCCCACAATCATAACACACTGGCATCAAAACATGAAATGCACTTTGTTATTTGGTTTCTTGCAATATATGACATCATTATCTCCAAAAATGGACTATATTAGTCCTTTGAGAAAGCAGATGCTATTGTTTGGCTATGAAAAACACTTTTAGCCATTTTTAAAGACTGCTCAGCGTAATATGAAGATTCAGACATTAAAAATATATTCAAAGTCAAAATTCTCTCCATCTGCATCAATTTTTTTATTATTATTTATTTATTTTATTAGCAATACTGTACTGGGCATTAATGGCATCTATTTGTTGTTTTGTAGGGCTGGGCAATATATGGAATATACCAGAATATACTTCCAGTTTGCTCTGCATGACTATATTGTGAACAGCGTGTTAAAATTTTTTTTTTTAAGCCTACGTGTGCGATTACTTGGTTTAATCAATGCCTTTCGCTCCAGATTCCTCCAAAAGAAACCACACAATTAATTTCATGCAGACATATTTTGCAGGGACTACTAGAGCCATCATACCAGTGGGACTGCCTGCATCGAAGGGTTAAATACAGCATTTATGACACACTCTAGAGATTTCCAAATATCGACACACAGTGTATTGCGATATAGCCTGAAAATACTGCAATGTTATTTATAGGCCATATTACCCAGCCCCATTTGGAGCCTTATCTGTATGCCTGTTCCTGAACCATGTGCTATCAGTGCCTACTCACTTCACCCTCCTCATCCTCAGTGAAGCCTAAGTCAGCGGTTTAAAGCCACTGCTTTCAGCCACAATGGTTTGCTTGTGTTTATCAGCACCGAAGATCACGCCACCCAAACGGAGGAACACAAGGGATCGCGAAGGACAACACGCGGCACAAAAAACCCTGAGCTATCAAAACAGGCTCACGACAAGCTGTCACTCACTCTTGTTTGGCAAGACCCTCCAATTGTTCACAAAAACGTGAAGAGGCCACAAAGCAAACAAGCGTGCGACTGCGCAAGAAGTGGCACAAGAAGCTTATCATGCAGAGAAATGCACCACAGCTCAGGCAGATCCTCATGTAGGGCAGAAACAGAAACTTCTTTACTTTCCAATCAACAAAATCAGAGCAATTACTGTATGTTAGAAAACTGTGAAGCATGTTAGTTCTTCATCTGCAATATGCCAGATATTGTTTAGCATATTTATTAAATATAGTTAATAATCAGGGTTGCTATTTTCCTTTTCCAGACTACACCCCAGGCAAAATTTCATATATTAATATATATTTTTTTTTATTTATACTGTTTTACACTTGCTCCATAAGTGAGTGAGTGTCACTGTGAACACAACACAGCACATAATGCACCACAACAAAATGTAACCTCTTCATTTAAGTCATCCGTGTAGGAGTATTGCATGGGGACGGTACATTTCTCACAGGTACCACAGTGCTATTTTACCAGTCCAGGATTTGGACCAGCAACTTTCAGGTCACAGGGGCAACTCCCTAAAAGTTACACCACCACTGCCCCACAGTGTGTGTGTGCATTCGAGAGCGTAAAACAAGCAACGAAATCGTACAGGCACACATGACGCCTCAAAACAATACCAGCAATATAAGTGTTAGGTTAATAAACATTTCAGCAGTATGAGGAGGGTTTCCGATAAATGTTTGATATAAAAATGAAATAAAGTAACAGTGCCACAAGCATTAAAGAACAATACCACCACCTACTGCTGGAGTGAAACACATAGTTACAGGATTAGATGCATTTTTAAAATTCCCTCCAGGATCAATAAAGTTTTCTGAACCTGAATTATTCATGGTATTTTCGTATGTGTATGTAATGCATATATATACACACACACACACACACACACACACACACACACACACACACAGATATATATTTTTTATTGCAGAAGCATGCAATTGCTAGCAATAATGTGTTATGGGGCAGAGGAAGAGGCATCCTGCTCAAAAAATCTGTTTAAAAAAAGCATAATAAAAATAATAACACATTTAAAAATTAAGTTATGTAATAATAATAAAAAAAACAAGAAGAAGAGGAATCAAATAAATAAATAAAAAGAAATTCAGAAAAAGAGTTTACCAGTCACAAATTCACAGTCTCACTGACTTTACCCTTTACCCCATTCACTCTCAAAATATTAAGTGCTGTGTGAATCAATGTGGTACTGCACTTGCCGCTTGCTCCAAATGCCATACAACACTCTGCTAGTAGGATCTAATTAGCATATTAGTGTATATTATGAATTTTATTTGTTTCTCTATACTTTTCTATATCTGGAAATGACTAAAATCCATAATTAAGTGAATTAATGAACATCCAATTAACCTGAAAGTGTCATGAAAAATATCCAGTCTGCACATTTGGCCAAAGCGCTGGCAATTAGCAGAGACTTTCCACTGAAAGAAGAATTAAAAAAAAACCTGATTAATACCCTCCACCCCACTAATACCGGTTGTCCCTCCCAATGATGGGATGGAAGGATGGCGGGGAGAGCGAGAGGATGAGAAGAAAGAGAAAAAACAGAGAGCAAGGGAAGATTGAGGTTTTCTACTCTCTCTGTAACAGATAAGACAGCTCCAGTAATCTGACTCTAAGTCTCTGGATAAAGGCAGTTTGTCTCCTCTTGGGCCATCTGTCAACACCTGCTGGGTAATTAGGCCTAATTATGAGAGAGAGTTCCCTTCCCGTCCCGTGTTATTAAATAAGGACCCAGGCTTGCCAGCCAGGTATCTATCAACACGGCAAGGGGCTGGCGACCTTCAGATCAAACGCAGCACTATCAGCGGGCCCGGCCTTATAACGGATCCGATGGGGAAGTGGGGTTGGGGGGCAGCGCCGTCATTTTAACGTGGGCTTCAAAGATTAGCAGCGGACTGTCCGCATTCTTTCTCAATACCGTACTCAAGAATCGGGCCGGGAGGAGGGGCATCGTCTCACCTGGTCCAATCCCGCTGTCATACGCTGCCATTCATAAATAAGCCATCCCAGATCCTGGAGATTACGGAAATGCAAAACATAATGAATCCTGTCTGGGCAAATGAGAGCAGCTGAATGCCTCCTCTCTCTATCTGTCTCACTCACACACACACACACGCACCTTGCTGCAGGTTTGTAAGATGAGTAACGGTGTGATCAAGACATTTAGCTGTGTGCAAGGGCGCTTAAAACTTTGGAATCTATTTTTCCATAATATAAATAATATAAAAAATAACTTTTTTTAACAATAAAATTCCTGCCTAAGCAAGTTGCATACCATCAAAAAATATATATAATAAAATTCATATTTGTAATGCCCAGTATTTTAAAAAACCTCAAGGCATATATTAAGTTTTCAAAAAATTTCATTTACATAGAGAAATGTATTTTAATACTGTAAACAGAAGTCATTTTAAAATATTGTTATTAAAAAATTTTTTTTTAAATATTTTATTCACATTTTTTTTTTCTGTTGTATTTGCTTTTTTGTATTATTTTATTTATAAAAACATTAGAAATGTTATAAATGTATTTTTTATGTTTCTTTAATATTGAATTAGCTTGCAAGCTTTTAATGTCTATATATTTTATATTTTTTGATAGCTTTTTAATCTATATTGCTACCTCATCATCTGCTTCACTAGTTTTTATTCACAAATGTGGATGCTTGTGTGAAAGATTCTGGGGACCCATGGGTTTCATTAGCTGCCCTGTGCTCAAATACTTGCTCCATATCTGCAATTGTAATATTTAAATGGTTTGTAATGTAATTTAATTGCAGTATTTAAATCCACAGCGTTGAGATTGGTGTAATAAATGCTGTTTGCCTGTGTGCCACTTATAAATGGCAGATGTGTTTGGAAAAACGTGATTTCTTGCAAGTGATTCATCTCCTGCATCAGAAAATATCAATGTATCATAACGTAACATCTCAGAGGTCGCCAACGGGGGCTATCCTTCACTGCCAGTACTCCCCTTTCCTAATGAGACCATACCTCAGCTCTTAGGCATTCTTTCATTCTTCTCTTTATCGAAACGCTCTTATCTTGTTTTCCCTCTCTCGCTCACTCTGTCTGTCTGTCTCTCTCTCTCTCTCTCTCGTTCGCTCTCTTGGCCTCTCCATGCCCATTTCCACTTCACTGGGGGGCAAGCATTACTCAGTCGTTTTTCCGAGTT
The DNA here is from genome assembly GCA_037974385.1 of Arnoldichthys spilopterus. Lineage (NCBI taxonomy): Eukaryota > Metazoa > Chordata > Actinopteri > Characiformes > Lepidarchidae > Arnoldichthys > Arnoldichthys spilopterus. The sequence continues at coordinate 2,907,756 of JBBPDA010000041.1, forward strand.
TACAAACCCTCCCGCCACCTGCTCGGGGAAAAAAAAAAGAAGTCAAATTCTCCAAAAGAGGAAACAAAGATGGGGGATGGAGCCACAGGTCCATTATAAAGTCCAGTTAAACAAACAGAACAGGATGTGAGGCCTATATAGGACACGCCCTATATTGTAAGGTTGTGCATTGGTAAAGGGGGGGTATCTGGTGTGGAAAAACTGCTCGGTGTTAGATAGAGGTCCGAAGTCCGTAACAAGTGCGCCCACACCCCTGTCACTCAGACCAGCGGCAGGGGGGAAGAGGCTGCATTGTTTCTGCCAATGGCGTGAATGCAGCGCCAAGACTAGCAAAGATAAGGGCTGAATGCAGAGGCTCCCTATGAGTGACCGTGTCCGTGTGTGTGTGTGGAGTTGGGGGAGTGTTGATTGAGCACTTTGTTACTGCCCACTGGTTTAAGGGGACATGGCGAACAAAGAACCCTGCAGGTAGTGTGTCCTTATCTGTTAGCATTGTCACCCATTTCCTTCCCCAGGTGTGTTCAGTGTTTCACGACTAGCGGGGCTGAATGGCGACAGGTGATTGTCCGTTGATACTCTCCACTCCATCACACGCAGAGAGACAGAAGTCAGATACAATGGCTTTACATAATACATAGCCATTAGGTCTACACAGGGTCACGAAGACCGTTACAAAGCCACGCTGGCCATTTTTTAAATCTGGATAACAACTGGAATTCGATCGATTATCAATTTCTTCATAATTCAGATGTGAGGAAAGACATTCTGGGTGGTTTGGTGTGAAACTTACCGAATGGACGCCTTGTGGACAGTGGCAGTTATGGGAACCAGGGCTTGTGATACCTACAACACAAATCTAGACGTTATTCACTGCACCAGTGCCTTTTTAAGTGTGGTGTTAATAGTGATGAAACGGAGGTGAATGTGAAATGAACAATCTGATAAATAATATTAAATATTAAAAATATAAAAATTAAATTTGATATGTAACTGCTTTGAGTTCAGAAGAAAATGTTCAAAGGTGGACACCGCATCACATAACCATAGCTGAAGCTCAAACGTCGAACTGACCCCTATACACTGATTTTAAATTTTCAAAATTTGAAAATAACTTTTGATCAAATTTTTGAAGAAAAAAAAAACTGTTAAGTATTAATATTAACTTAATATTAAGTATGTTTTTACCAATCCATGCATACTAAAGCATGTTGTGTGACCTATGAAGAATTATGATTAATCCTGAACATTTAACTGTAACTTTTGTACAATTCTGTTTTTTTTTTTTTTTTTTAATGTCAGTATATGCCGATCAGCCATAACACCACTGACAGGTAAAATGAATAACATTGACTATCTAGTTACTTCATTACAATGGCATCTGTCAGGGGGGTGGGATATACTAAGCAGCAAATGAAAGTGACTGTCAACACATTCAAGCACCACAACAAAATGTGACCTCTGCATTTAACCCATCACACGTGCACACGTAGGGCAGCGGGCAGGTACCAACAGTGCCTGGGGAGCAGTGTAGTGGGACGGTTCCTTGCTCAAGGGTACCTCAGTAGTGCCCGAGCCAGGACTCAAACCTGCGACCTTCAGGTCCCAAAGACAGCATCCTAACCATTAGGCCACCACTGCCCTGACCACTAGCCCACCACTGCAAATGAACACTCAGTTCATGAAGTCAATGTTCCCCAACAGGGAGAGGTGCAGCCTATAGAAAAACTCCTTAACTATTTAGGATGTTATTTCATGGCCAGTGCAGTGCACTCCACAGGGATTAAGGAGCCACTTGAGATTTATTCCACGTGTCAAGCATCAGGCAAGGTCCTTGCCACCAAGAACTATTTCTAGTTTAACTAGTTTTCAAAGGCCTGATACATTGCAGACATTGGGATCCATTCACCACAACTGTGCTTGGGGAACTTTCTCCAGAGCCAATTTTCACATCAGACCACTTTAAATGACTTTGCTCCAATTTTTACCGTCTAATTATTCCCAGACATCAGTGGATTTAACCTTTAAAGCAAGATATTACATGCAATAAAAAATATTTTTTAATTCACTTGTCAATTATATGATTTATTTTGCTTCCATAACATGCATTCCTGCAGATTAGTCGTGAAAAAAATCAAATTAAATATTTGTATGCGCCTCGTTTACTCTATTCACATGCAATGTCTTGCTTTAATACGAAATTTCTGAAAGAGCATTTTTGAAAAAGTCACGCGACCTTTAAAATTCATTTAAAAAAAACAAAACGACCAGAAAATGAACTGAATCTCGTAGATTATCTGCCCTTTGTGGCTCCATACAAACACAGAAAGATGCGTGATGATAGCCAAGTTAGACCTAAAAACATTCCGCCTGTTACATAATTACAGTACTACTGTGATCAATGATCCTAAAACACGTCTTTTACACGCTGATCTGTTTCAACTCTTAACAAGACTCCACTTTAGCCATTTGGGTATTCCTCTCTATCACAGACTAACATAACCACCGGACCCAGAGAAGGGAATAATGCTGGTCAGATGAATTAAGCGTGTGATTTGTCTTGAAATTCGGAGTAAAATATCTGAGCGCTGGAGGTAAAGCGGCACTACCTGCACAGACTCCCGCTCCTGAACACAAACACAAGCACACGAGGAAACGGATGGACCCTGCTCCAAGCACTAGGTGCCCTTAAAGCTGCCTGATTTTTATTCCTCTTTTTTATTTACTCTCATTTCGCTCTGTCTTCGATATAAATGAGCCTTACATTCACACATAAGGAAGATAATTCATAGGGTGTTAAAACCAATATAATAATAGTTACTTTATTACAACTGTTTCCATAACGTATCTTTCATATTGTTTAAAGTGCTTTACAGAGAGTGCAAACACAACACAGAGCAAAGCAAATCATAAGATAAAATAAAAGGATAGAAAGTGTTTTGAGTAGAAAGCTTGTAGAAAGCTTTTGAGTATATAGTATGTATTATAGTTAAATGTGTACTCAGATAACCACAATATACACTTAAAAGGAGCTACACATGGCTATATAAATGAAGCCCTTCGTAACTGCCTACATTAATAATAAAATAAGCATTTAATACTGGGGATATTGCCCTTTATTTACTTTTTTTGTTTAAATGAACCTTACACCTGTGTCACTCAAGCTGAAAGTCACCCATAACAGGCAAGGGGTCCTAAGCATTTAAAGGGTCTATATCGTGGGGGGAAAAAAACACAATTTCCTTACTGAAATTAGTCTGTACAGTTCATATATTTGTCATGTCACACAAGCCAATACAGTTATAATAATTTATTCAGCCTAAAGCAGTTTAGCCCCGCCCATTCATACTGAAGTTAAAAAGAGTGTTTCAGTCCAGACTGCTTTTTGTGTGAGGTGCAATACAGGACAGCCAATCAAAACATCAGATCATTTCCATATACGAGTCTTAAAGGCACAGCAACAAAAACATTCAGTGGGGTACAGAGAGGGGGGAAAATTGTCATTAGAAAATGAATTGCGACTGCTTTTGGTATAAAACCCACATAAAGCTGTTTTGACTACAGGGAGAAAGGATTATACTGAAGAAAAAATGTAGGATATGAGCCTTTTAAGTGCATAAATGTTCCTTTCTGAAAGCCACAAAAGATACATGAACCCGCATAACCTCTTCGCAAGGTAGAAATCTGGGTATCCTAACCAGACAAGCCCCCCCAAAGTCTTTCTTTCTTCATCCTTTTTCGTCTAAATGAGAAAGAGAAGAAGAGGAGGGGGCTGAAGTAAAAAAAAGCTCTTAATCCTCAGAACACACAGTGGCCTTTCATAGCTGCAGTGAGACAGAAAGAGAGGGAGAGAGAGAAAGAGAGACCTCTATTTGTCCATACCTATCATGGAGGAGGTTTCAGGCTCGGCCGGGTTTGGGCGAAAAAGATTAGATGAAACCAGAGCGTTTTAAACCGCTTTTGGAGGCCCTGGATTAGCCCAGCTCATGGCTGCACCGGGCCTTTCTCTGGCGCTCCTAAAAATGAGACAGTACACAGTTCACAGGTGCTGGTTCGAGGGGTGGGGGTGGGGGGTTAAAGCAATATAGCATTTAAACTCTTCATAAACATTCTGTCCCAAGTTCACCGAGAACATAGGTGCAGCTTTAGAGTGCCTTAATGCCTAGCTAATTACTTGTTAGCATTATCCTTGTAGCTCCATCAAATGTCTTAGCTGGGTTGAGAGTAAAAAAAATGCAAATGTCCCCAAATTATCACTTAAAACTTAAAACTTTGTCCTTTAACCTTTCACCTCCTCTAACTACGGAAATGCATTTTGGAACTGTGCCTACACCCTTAGGCAGTTGTTGTTACTGTGCTTTAAAGACTGATTTATGTAAATTAGCTCTTTTCCAATTGGAGTGTGTTGTGCCACATTCACAATGCACTGCAGACTGAAACATTCCTTATAACTTCAAAATGAGTGGCTGGGGTTAAACTTCCATAGGCCAAAACGAAAAAAATGAATGGAAATATATTGGTTTTTGTGACATCACAAAAGCAATTTAACCATTCGATTCATTTCCCTTCAGGGTGCATGTATGGTCAGAATGGGGAATGCATGATATGTTCTGAAACATTTAAACCTACTTACCTACTGCAACAGCGTCTTTTGTCTAAAGTTCCAGGCTGTCCAAATTATGGGCCCTTTAATCAGTTAATTCATTGTGAAAGTTAGTTTTAGTATTTTTCATTCACAATTTCTCTTTTTTACCTCAAACTAATTCACCTGAGGTCAAAATGGTCAGTAATAGCACTGCATTCTTGTCATCGGGTTTGCCACAATGAAGTGGCGTGGTCCTGCAGGAGTGTTATAGAATATTGGTCCCAGCTTGGGCCAATTAAAGCAAATGGATAAGGCAGGACTGTGACCCCTCTGAGGGGGGTGTAAAATGCACCTTGAGCTTGGCCTGGGCAGATGCCGTGGACCGCAGGGCCATGAATTATTGGTGAGTTCTCCATTTACCCATCTCCCGCGGTCTCTGGGTCCACAGTATATTGTCCATTTAGATGAAAATAGACTGAAGGAATCCCTGGTGGACACATGTTCTCACTGTTTCATGCTGTCTTCCTTTCGCTCACTCACTCACTCACTGGCACGAACACTCAATGTGGGAGACAAACGTAAGACAGACGGACAGACAAATAGATAGATAGACAGACAGACAAGTAGTTCATTATTCAGAGTGGTTTAATGTCAAACAGTTCATTGAAGAGAAACT
>JBBPDA010000041.1:2947375-2969789 GCA_037974385.1 Arnoldichthys spilopterus
AGAGGGAGAGAGAAAGAGAGAGAGAGAGAGAGAGAGAGAGAGAGAGAGAGAGAGAGAGAAGAGAAAAAAGAGAAAGACAGAAAGACAGAGAAATACAAAGAAAAGAAAATGAGATAAAGGCAGAAAGTGAGAAAGAAACTTTTCCCACCATAAAAACCCTGCTACAAGCTGTCTGCAGAAACAACACTCTACATCACTTCATTGTGAAAAGGCTAAGGTGCAACAGGCTGAGTGGGTGATGTAAAGGAGTTCATGGTTGTGATGTCACTGCCAATGCAAGGGAAAGTCATGTTTTCAACAGTACTCTTGACTGGGGTCATTAGTTCTCATAAAAGAACGTGTTTAGGCCAAAAGGCCTGTCCTGTTGCTATGTCGGCAGCAAAAGGGACATAAACCGAGCACCTCTTTGATCTTCTCCTTGCACAGTTTGTACTGTTTCTTCTGGTTGTCCAGGAAGTTGGTCAACTCCTTCTTCTGCTGGGCCAGGATCTGCTGCTGGAACTTCTTCTCGTCTGCTGCAGCCATCTTCATCTGAGAAACAAACAAAGACGTCTCATTTATGTTAGTACTACATATTCCTCATCAATATACTCTACTTAGGTCCAACAATGTGCAAATAACACCTGACTGTTTTTCATAGAGCTGCACAGTTACGTGAACCACTGGCTGATGCCAATATCAAATTTTTTTCATGTACATATTGGCCGATGTCAATACCAATGCTGATATGCAACACAGATTATATGAGATTTTGAAGGAGGAATGTGATTTCTCTCCATTTTTATGCATCTTGTACCAGTTTTGTTTCTTGTATTGGACTATATGAACCCATTTTAGATGTGTGTGGCCTGAAGAAGGTCAATATGGCCATAAAGCGTCAGCCCATGTACTTTTAACTTGATTTACCATGCTTTAGTATAAGCTTTTGCTATATATACACACACCACTTTCTCCACACAGAGTTGATTCCTTATCTTTCAGCTTTTTTTTATTATTTTTTTACTTTACATGAAATTTTTGTATTTTCTTTTGTTTGTTATTGTTGTCCAGTGTCAACCAGAGGAGGATGGTTTTTCCCTCTGAGCCTTGGTTCCTTCCAAGGTTTAAAGCTTAGGAAGTTTTTCCTTGCCTCTGCCGCCTTTGCTCATTAGAGGCTCTGATCCGGATTCGGTAAAGCTGCTTTGTGACCGCGTCAGTTGTAAAAGGGGCTATAGAAATAACACTGACTTGACTTGACACGTAGACATTTAAGCTTATTTCCCACTGCAGGCAAAAATGGCCCAACTCTGATTTGTGTGCTCAAATGTGATTCACTTTTTTTCCATGACAGTGTGAACAGCCCAAATCACATTTAATTTGATAATCTGATATTTACTGATATTTCATTTAATACTGACTTGGCATGCTTCCATATGTGGTCCCATATTAGATAGAGGTCTAATTTTCTGTAATGCGACAGTCTGAACACTCATGTTGGAACTCAAGCGACTTTTACATCGCTCTAGTTCTGGATTGGCAGGAATCACCCTGTGTATACACACACATGAAAATAGACTGAAATCTGATCTCGGCCACTTTGAAAAATACTTAAAAATATCAGATCGGAGTATGGTGGGAAACCAGCCTTAGAGTGAATCTGCATTAGCACTAAGGAGAAATATCACACTGATGGGTTACAAAGGCAGTAAAAGGAATAAAATGCAGATGTTTTAGCACATTATTCCAGACGATCTGCTTTTCTGGAGAACAGTAAAAAAATGTTTTAAAAAATTAAAAATTGTAAGGTAAAATGTTGGTATTTATTATTGATCAAAGCTAAACACCTGTAAGATGCCTTTTTTATGCAAATACAGGCTATATCATCCTGATACCATTATGCACCCCTAGTTTATTATTATTATTATTATTATTATTATTATTATTATTATAAGAAATATCTCATTTGGGAAAACAGATTCATTTAAGTGTAACCAAGTCTGGATTAAACAAGCCTTAAAAAACTTTAAAAAAACCTGCTTAAATTGTGGAAGAAATATTAGTCAATTACATTTCATCTTAAATAATAAAATATAAAAAAATTGTAAAAAGAAAATTAAGTAAATTCACTAAACTCTACTAATCTTCAAATCTGAACCTTTATTTAGTTTCCAGTCCTCTTTTGGATTGAAAAGTCATTAACTAAAATCCTGATCTTGCTGAAATAGCCACACTAATGAACAACATCATATTTACTAGCATTAACAAAACCAAGGACTGGAAGGCCTAGATTTGAAGACCCCAGTCATACACCAACATCTAGGTCAGAGGTTCTTCGTTCCAGTTCTTGTAAGACAAAACACATTGTTGTGTTTTTGTGCTTGTACAGACCAGGTTAAATTCATTAGCTCATGACCAAAGCCTTATACTTATTCTGAGAGGGCAGAAAAATAACACTAATTTGTGCACTGAGCTGGGGGCCCCAACATGGATATAAGGCTTACTTTGGCTTTCTATGGGGAAATCTCCCCAGCATGCCAGCATAACCTAAAGAAGGAATTTTGGGAGGTTTCAAAACAGAGTTAATGTACACAGCGGTGCGTTCCCTGAAGCTTCCCAAAGACTAGTATTTTCTTCCTCTGCTTCATTAGCATACTAATCAGCATATGCATCACGAATAATGAACATTCAACCACTGGCTATTTACATACTTCATGCACAATATTGAGAAGAATGATTGTGGAGAACGGCTGTTTGCACATTTTCTGGGTTTGTATTTTTTCTCAAACTTGCGTGAACTTTTGACCTCAAATCCTCCCAATCTTTGCATCTCACCTACCTTATTCACTTATGGCCCAATTCACACTGGTTCAGTTATCTGTAGGTGTGATTAGTGTAGAAGAGCCAGGTTTCTTAAATGTAGTTAGTTAACCAAGACTTCCTAATGCTAAGACCACTAGTTACCGAATTACTGCAACTCACAGCTAATCACAAAAGCTTTCACAGCCCACAAGAAGATTTACTTTTAAAATCATACAGTATAAACAGCAAAACATATTGTACCTGCCAATTTTTTGCTTCTGGCAAGATGGATATATTCCATATGATCAAAAAGTAAACCGCTTTAAATTGACTCACATACAAAATTAGCTGGCTGTGTTGGTTAAGCATTTTTGCAGAGCTTCATTTTTGCAAATAATTATGACAAAATAATATTTGTGTTAAAATTGAGGGGAAAATTGCCCAACAGCCCCATATCAATAACCCTGTTAGTGCACAGGGTGAAAACCACTGCTTAAGAGGAATCTACTCATTTGCTTGCTATACTTTTGGCAGCTTTTATACTAGGGGTGTAATGCATCTGCCTAATGTTGGTTTTGGAAAGTTATCATTGTTTCTGCACAAACGTTAAATCTTCAGCTATTTTTCAATGTAAATGATTTACTGTGTAAATATCTCGAGTCATGCTTGCATTTTTGTACTGAAATAATCAAACCGAACTGTGATGAAATGTAAGATTTCATGGTGTACTGAATCATTTTTATAGGGAAACTTCCTAAAAATACTGGCCTCCTACATGACAGAGCTGTGAAAATCATCAAATTTTATTTTCCATTACAATTTTGGTTTCAATAATTACAAAATTTAGATAAAATGATTACTGTGTAGTATTCTGTTTTGCAGTGATACATCCTTTGTCTTGAGTTACCCCACTGGGTTGTTCAGATTAGGTTAGGAGCTGATCATGGCCACTGTATACAATGCTTGTGTTTACACTGGATTTTTTAGTTAAATTAATTTAAAAAAAAAAAGTTTAGTAAATGCCTGATGTTTCTAACATTGTTGAGTAACTGTCAAATAATCACAACCAAAGTGACAGTGATTATGTTTGTTTGCCATAATTAAGCATACAACCCTACTAGTATGGTTGCTGTCTTAGACCTATGGTTCTTTAAAAAATGGTTTTAAAGTTTAAACCAGTATAATTTTTTTTACATTATGTGGAGGTTCTACAAACTTCAAAAAGATTCTTCACACTTGCTTACAAAAAAGGTTCATTAAAACACTGTTTGTCTGTATTAATTGGTCCAGTTTCCTCTATCACCATATGTTACAAGTCAGATTGACCTGGACTGCCTGGGGGCTCCTGAGCATCATCCAGATTTTTGTTACAGATATGAACCCCAACAGAACCTGTAAAGCCATCCACCACCATCATAACATTCATGGTGCTGAAGCCCTCACCCTGTTAACAGAGCCCCAGCATGGCAGCGACCCCTCACCTCTTTGTCCGTGTGGATGGCATGTTTCTTGGCCAGTTTCTCTAGCTCGATGTAGGCGTTGTTGGCCTGCGTCTCCACTTCCTTCTGGAGCTTCAGTCGGTGTTCGTCCATCTCGGCCTTCAGCTTGTTCTCCAGTGCAATCAGCTGCTTCTGGTGCTGCCGCCTCATGCGCTTGTAGCCAGACATCTGTTCCCGAAGCTCGTTCTCCTGCTCATGCTCATGGATCTGACGCGTCACCTGAATGGAAACAACTTATAGTCAGCAATGCCAGTGAAAAGTTACTGTGATATGCAAAAATGTGGGTTCCTGGACCGGTGTTGCTGATTAACAAAAAAAAATTGGGAATTGGTGGCCTAGTGGTTTGGACATTTCCCTTGTGAACAGAAGGTCCCAGGTTCCTGATACTGATCCGATAGGAGTATCACTGCGCTAGAGCAAGTACTGTCTAGCTACATTGCTGCTCCACATGTGCACATGTGATGGATTAAATGCAGAGGTTACAGTTTGTTGTGGTGAACAATGACAATAAGTCACTTTCACGATTACTGTTTATTAGCTGATTTTAAAATATCTTAATATAAGATGCATATAAAATATAAGATGTTAGATGTTAAACTAAGTAAATAAAATAGAAATCACACTTTAATACATGTGGAAAAATTCTCAGAATAAATTCTTTTTCTTGGGGGAAGATTTGATTTTTTGCTTTTTTATTACCCCCTTAAAAAATTCAAGAAAACAGGCAAACTGAACTGGTATATTATATATACAGTAAGGTATATACCTTGATTAGACAGGAGAAAATTCAGTGTAAGTCAACATCAGCTCTTCCCTTCTTGTGACTTTTTGATTTCACATTCATTTGACTTTTCAATTTGATTCATTTGTACATTTATCTGCACCTTATTTGTGGTTGATAAGAACTTTGGCTGCATGTCAGTGCAAGTTGTACTTTACTTCACAATGTTTTTGTTGCATTTTGACACAATAATCAATATGACTGAAATTTCAACATTATTCAACCTTTCCGCATATTGTAGAACTTTTTCAAGGCTGTGAGCTCATCATATTTGAGTTAGGTATGGGACTTATACAAAGCGCTAAATGTAAAGTGCAGCAAAAGTAATCAGAAGCAGGAGAAGCAAAATATGAAGAAGAAAAAAGGAGTAGAAAAGATAAAAAGGAGGGGAAAGAGGAAAAAAGAGGGATTGGAGGAAAATAAAGGAGAGAAAAATAGATGAAAAAAGTAGGTGTAAGGAACAAAGATATAGAAGAAGAAAAGAAAGAAGGATAGGGAAAAAAGAAATAACAGGAGGAATAAAAACCAGAGAGAAATGAGAAGAGGAAAATAAAGAAAATAAAAGGATAAAAAGGAGAGAGAGAGAGAGAGAGAGCAAAAAAGAGAGAGAGTGAGAGAGAAAGAAAAAGGACCACAAGAAGATATGAGGAATAAAGAAAAGCAAGATAGAAGAAAGAAAAAAGATAAAAAGAAGGATAAGATGAAAACTAGGGAAAGAACAAAAGAGAGAGACTGAGAGAGAGAGAAGGAAAAGATGAAAGCAGAAGAAAGAAATTAAAAAAGGAAAAGAAATGACAAGAGGAAGAGGAAGGGAAGAAGAGAAGAGAAAAAGAAGCAGCAGCAGAAGACAGAATGTTAGAGAGAAGGCAGCAAAAGAAAAAAGGAAGAAAAAGAAGAAGAGGAAGGAAAGAAAGAAGAAAGAGGGTTAGAGAGAAGGCAGCGAGAGAGAAGATAAGAAAAAAGAAGAAGAGGAAGAAAAAAAAGAAGAAGAGAGAAAAGAAGAAGAAAATGAACAAAAAAGGATGAAGAATCACATTTAAGACAAAAATAAAAAGCAAACCCAGTGCAAAAGCACAAAGCACAGAAAGACACTAAACTGAGCTGCTTTAAAGTCTGTGTGTGACTTTCACCTTCAGAATCATCCAATCAACCCACACAGCTGGTCAAGTAAGTCAAATTAAGACAATTCCAGTGTTTTCCCCCAGTCTCTCTCTCCAGCCTTTATTCTATACAGTCCATTACCAGAGGCTACAACTCTACTGTGGAAACCCCAATTATCGTAGTGCTCAAGCAGCAGCCCACTGACATCCAGTACAAGTGAGATCAAGAACTTCTCCTCTTCTTTTCTAAACACTGGCATCAAAATGGCATCATAATCTTAATAACTTAATAACTGACCATGCCCAACAGCTGCTTTAGGTTGAATTAAGGCTGAAATTCCCCTTATGGGGTCTTCTCAGCAAGCTTTCACCAACCTGGAAGAAAGGTGTGTCCAGGTCGAAATGTTCGTTCAGTTTTTCGTAACTCCCACCTGAGCTCCGGAGGCCAAACATGTTGGCAAAGTAAAGTACCCGCGAAAACATGGAGGCTAAAACCTGAGCATCGCCTCAGAGCAAGAGAGAGAGAGAGAGAGAGAGAGAGAGAGCAAGAGAGAGAGAGAGAGAGAGCAAGAGAGAGAGAGAGAAAGAAAGAGAGAGGGCAAAGAGTGAGAGAAGGAGAAAGAGAAAAGAGAGAGAGAGTGTGTGTGAGTGTGTGTGTGCGTGTGTGTGTGTGTGTGTGCGCGCGGGTGTGCGTGCGTGCGAGTGTGTCCCCTGGCAGGTGTGTGCAGTGTATGAAAGAGGTTCTCAGAGGCTTGGCCCTTACACTCTTCTTCTGACCAGGCTAATCGGCATTTAGTAGGCCAGTCACATGAACGCTGCGCTCAACACGGACGTTTCCTAATCGCACCGAATCAATACCCCCACTGTACCCGCACACACCAATCCCATCACTTTCTGCCCAGATGCCCCCCTCTGCTCAGCACCAGCGGCACGTGAGGGGGCTATTCCTCACGCCTCTGCGAGGTCTGGAAGGGTGAAGATGAAAAGAGCTCTTCCAGGTTAAAGGTAAAGAAGCCACACAGCTGGAAGACTCAATTCTCAGTTAACCACCCATTCACTTCTACTACAGGTGAACGGTTTTCTGTTGTGTTCAGTATTTTTTTTAAGATGTGTGAAGATACTGACGATTATCCTAATATCACTGTGCCTCCTTAATCCTAAGTGCAGGCAAACACACTGAAACTCTGTAAACTCTCCACACTGTATTCTGTGGTAATGAACTGTACGCAACAACTGTGGCTAACATTGAAAATGTTAAGGTTGAAAGTCTAATTCAAATTAAAGTAGATTGGGAGGAAAGACCCCCGAACACTGAATTTAGGGTCCACATCATAGAAAACCAACATTTCTTCTTCTCTTTATTTATGTTTTTTTTTTTTACAGTAATAATTAGACGTAGTATGTAAATGTTCATCTCTGAATATTGTTATATGGATTCTTTCAGCCTGGACTGCTGAACAGGCAGCCAAACAGAAGAGACATTTACATACATTAGTCTTAATGATGCTGTTTAATTCTAAAGAATAAAGAAAGGTTGAAAAATGCTCTTATAAAAAAGAATCAACTGGAGAAACATTGGCTCTGTAAATCCAAATGAAAATAAAAGCCTAATTAATATTCAGATATAAACCCAAAATTAAACGAAAATTCAAATTCAGATGTAAATACTAATTCAAATTAAACTGTACATACAGATATAAACATTAATTCAAATGAAAATTAACATTCAGATATAAATACTAATTTAAATGAAAATTCACATTCAGATATAAATACTAATTCAAATGAAAATTCACATTCAGATTTAAGTCCTAATTTAAATTCAAATTCATATTCAGATATAAATCCTAATTCAAATTTAAGCCTAAGCTTGACATTTTTTTTTCATTTTAATTAATTTAAAATTTTTTCCCCTCATTATATCCAGACAGGAAGCTTTTGCCCATATTTCATGAAATATTATATACAATATTTTAAAATATTATAAATATAATGATCATTATTTCTTTTTAATTCAATCATTACATTCTGCTGCACATTACAGCTGTTAGGGGCAGGTACCCTATCCAGATGTTACATGTTGATCTTTACTCCCATTTAAATAGAATAATTCAGTGTTTTATGGAGACCCATTTATAATATGATATGGTTTGATTTTTTTTATGCAATTTATTTATTTTTCTATGATTTTTATGATTTTGTTTTTATTTTCATAAAAAAGGAATCTTTACGTTTTTTAAAAGTGTACATTGTAAAAAAATAACATTAGCCCATGAAGACACCTGTTACATTCACCAGACCAGAAATTTTCAGAAATCTTTAGTGCTTCAAAAATCTCATTTCTAGTTAAATTGTTGTATATAAATAAAAGAAAAAAAAGAAAAAATTCAGACGACAATCACGCTTACGTCCATTTATCATCGCAATCTTTTCATCTTGTCCACTCATATGTGTAAACCCCCCCTCTTCCCTTGCTCAAACAAAGAGAGTCTCTATAGCTGGGTCTAGTGCCTCCGTTCCACTCCACACAGTGGAAGAAACAAAAGGAAAAATAGGATAGAGGGGAGAAAAAAAAAAAGTCAGACCATCATCATTTGGAAGTGAAGTCCTCATTGCTACAGAAGACAAAGTTAGCTGCGGGAAGGGAAAAAGAAGGGGTACTTTGGAGCGATCTTCTGAAATGATGGATTAGTCTGTATTGTCAGACAGGCTGCAGTTCACTTGTCTGCCCCTAGAGGGTGCTCATGCACCGGCCAAATCTGGCCCAAACAGGTGACATCACCTCATAAACCGAGGATTCAGGGATTGACTATTGCGCCTGCCATTGATCCAAAAGGCAGCATTACAACAGTGTTTAATTGGGGGGGGGGGTTGAGTGATCACAGCTGAAGTGGGATTATTACGCAATCCTTCACGACAGCCTTGATGGTCCTCCAGCAGCGGATTGTACGTTGTAGGCTGAACCGCTTTGTGAGCTTTCTTTGCAGCAGGTAACTGCACTGTCGGCTCGGGCCGAGACCCTGCTGTTAATGTACGAGGGGCTGCTCTCGTGTTTTCCTGAAGATTTCATGACAGAATAACAGCCCTTGCACGAGGAGAGCCATACAGTCCTATTGACCACATAGAGTTGCCTTGACAACAGACACTAGTGTGAGCGTGCATATATGTGTGTGCGCGTGCACATGCGCCCGTGTGTCTGCGTGTGTGTACGCACATCTTGTTTTTTTCCGCACAGATAGAGGGCGGAACGGGAGGAGGGAAAGGGAAAAGACAAAAAAAAGAGAGAGTGTAAAGCGTCGGGACGATAGGGACGGACAGGTGACACCGGAGCGAGGACAAGAGATGACGGAGGACTGGAAAGAAAAAAGAGAGGGGGAGAGAAAGACAAAGAGATATAATGGGAGAGGGAGAGGTGGGAGGGACAAGAAAGAAAAATATAAAAGAGAGAGAGAGAAAGAAAAAAGGATGAACTAAGTTACAAGGAAAGAAGGAGAGAAAAAGAAAAAGAGAGATTGAAAGAAAAGAGCAACAGGAAAAGAGGATAAAAAGGAAAAAGAGAATAACAACAGAACAAGAGAGAAGAAAAGAAAGAAAGAAAAAATAATTACGGAAAAATAAGAAAAGAGAGGGGGCAGAAGAAGTGAATAGCAAAGAGAACTAGAAAAAGAAAAGTGGATAGAAGACCAGAGCAGGCAGAGAGAGAGAGAGAGAGAAAGAGAGAGAATGCACAAAAGAGTGCTAACAGAGATGAGAGGAAAGAAAAAGGGATGAAAATTAGAAAGGAAAAAAGAGTGGGAGAAAGGGAGAATGAAAAAAAGGATAAAGAGAGAAAGTGAAAAATGAATAATTAAAGGATGGGAAGAAATGGAAAAAAAAGAAGGAAGAGAAGAGATAGAGAAAGAAAAAATGAAAGAAAAGAAGAAGGAGTGAAAATTAGAAAGGAAAAAAGGAGTGGGAGAAAGGGAGAATAAAAACAAATACAGAAAGAGAGAAAGTGAATTAAAAAAAGATGAAATGATGAGAAGAAGAAATTAAAAGAGCTGAACAGGAGAAAAGAGAGCAAGTGAACAAGAGAGAGAGAAAAATTGATAGTGAGTAAGAAAAAAAAGAGGAGAGTGGGAAGGACGGATAGAGGGATTAGAGAAGAGGGTGAATTGAGGACGCAGGAGGGAAGAGAGACGCAGCGGAGAAAAGGAGAAGGGAGAGAAGAGAGAGGAGACAAAGAAAAGTGTGGATGACGTAATGGCTGGACTCACCAGCGAGGCTGACTTGATAGTAGCGAATCGCTCGCGGTTTCTGTAGTTACGAGCCTGAGCCCTGTCCGACGACGAAGGGCGAAGATCAGAGCGGTGGTCTCGATGAACATCGTCACGGATATATTGGTGATCCTACACACACACACACACACACACACACACACACATTAACATCACTGCAGCTTCTTTATAACATCTGCATCTGATTTCCAAGACGTCATTGGCCAATTTATCGGAAACTCTCACCGAACATGCACCACCACACCTCTGATATACCACCACAAACTGCTATATCGTGCAATGACGTGGCTGTGATTAGACTGTACTCCCATTGAAAAACAGATCTGCACTTCCATTGATAATGGGGGTACAAGGGCCATTACACTGGGCTACAGTGTGTAAGTGTAAACCAATAACATGCACTTAACACAGTAGGTGTTTCTGATAAACTGGCCAATTAGTGTGGGTATTTCTAATAAACTGGCCAGTGAAGTCCAGTCAAAGGCCACAGTCTGCAGCACCTTAAAGCAGCAGTAAAGATGGCTAGAGTGCAGAAATGGGCCTACATTTCTATTTTATTTTTGTTCCTGGGTACAAAGTGTGTTTTCCCAATCCCTTATGCCTAAAATAAATTAAAAATGGCTATTGCTCTACAAAAACTTTGCTTCTGTGCTCAGGACAATGACATTTTGAAATGTATCTGTTCTCAAGAACATTCTACATTCACTTTAAATGCTAAGTAGATTTTCAGAATATTCTGGAACTGTAAGAACTGTCCAGAAGTTTCTAGAATTGTCTAGAATTTTCTACAACTTTCTGGAATCTTTCTGAATTTTCTGGGACTGTCCGGAAAAGATAAAAATGAGCAAAAATCGTTGATGAATAGAGCCGTGTTTACATAGGATTTACACATATGCTGTTGATATATAACAGGAACAAAAATGCTGCAACATTGTGTTATTGGATGGAATGGTGTCTAGGTAACATACCTGATGTACACAGAAGTGTTAGCGTAGCATATATTTACTTTAATGACCCTAATGCTTTTTAAAATAATAAAAGATTAAATATTTTCAATGATCGTCATTTATATCCTGTAATATTGTACATTAGAAGTGAAAAAAACACAGTCGTTACGCACAAACAGGTCAGCACACAAATGTATACATGTATGCTGTTGAGTGTGCGTAGATAACCTACAAATTAATCCAGAAAAAGGAAACACTGATACATTTCAGAATCTGTGCAAAATACAGGGGGTCGGGGAGGCTCTAAAAGCCTAGACAGACAGGGTGCAAGTTGCCCGCTGCTCCACATGTGCACGTATGATGGGTCAAATGCAGAGGTCACATTTTGTTGTGGTGCACTTTGTGTGACTGAGTGTGTTCACGGTGACAAAAAAGTCACTTTCACTTGTCAAATACTGAGCAGGTCCCTCATGCTGCTGAAACATCCCTGAGAGTGATGCACTGCATGCTCTGAGCACATTCTATCAGAGTCGGCGTTCACCTTTTAAACCACAGTAGCTCCCCTGTGGGATCAGACGAGACAGGCTAGCTTTCACTTGTATCAATGAGCCTTGGGTGCCCATGGCCCTTGTGTCCAATTAACCAATTGTCTTTCCATAGGTACCTTTTTGTAGGTACTAACTACTGCACGCCTGGAACACTCCACAAGACCTGCTGTTCCGAATAGTCATCTGGCTTAGATCCTTATGCTTGCACATTTTCCCAGCACATCAACTTCATGAACGAATCCCACCCCCCTAACAGGTGCCATCGTAATGAAATAACTAGATAGTCAATGTTATTTAAATATACACACCTGTCAGTGGTGCTAATGTTATGGCTAATCAAGTTATATTCACTTTTTGATGGGTTAAATGCAGACGTCACATTTTGTTGCTGTGCTTGAGTGTGTTCACAATGACAAACAGTCAATTTTACTTCACTTAAATATTTATGTATTTATTTGATTGAACTTGTATTGATCTGACACGGCAGAAAGGTGGAAAGTGGAAACGTCTAATATTATGAGCCCTCCTTCAAAATGAGTCTGAAAATTCACATTACCTAAACACTGTTTGATGCTAACAAAACGTCCGCCTTACTTTAAGTGAGACACAGATTTGCCCTTATGACCCTCCGACCACCTGCAGACCCTCCCGCTGCAGTAGAATAAGCCACGTGATCCATCACAACTCTGCTCTATCCTATTAAAATCATCTCCAGCCTCGACCCGCAGGTCAACAGTCACATTCCTGTATGTCCTGCCTGAAGACCTTCTGTCCACCTTCCTATAATTAACAGTGTGTCAGGAACCACATTAGCCAGTCTGTTCTAGACTCGATGTGCTTCGAGGTGTGTGTGTGTGTGTGTGTGTCATGATTTACCCTGTGCTAATTCATGCACATGAGCTGACATGACTGGGTAGCTCCATAAGCCTTGTAGGTCGGGTGACGATGTACACAAGCAAACAGTGGGGAAATTAATGTTTGGGGTATAGAGGAATAATTGTGAATATGAATATTAAAAACAATTACTTTAAGAGGGTAAGTTTGTATTAAACCTGGTCAGAAAATTGACCATAATATACTGAGGCAGTGCTAGGGTGGTGGTCTGGTCAGTTTAGACAGGAGAGAACAGTGACAGTGTGAATTCTATGACGCAGCAACTGTCCGCTCATGTCTGTCTGGCTGCACATCGACTCGGATACACTGGACCTCGGGACATAAAGGGTCAGGGTCAGTGTTGTGGACTGCAGCCGGCACTGCAGGACAGGAAAAAACCATTCCATTCTTAACACGCAAAATATTTCAGAGAATTATGGCAAAGCAATTTCGGATCACCCCCTTTTGTTACTGGCTCAAAGTCTCACAGAAAGTTGGGCATTGGGGCATAAGTACTCAATGTCATTTCTGACCAAATATCGGAAATTTCTCTCAATTCCACCCTTAAGAAATGTAATTTCATGTTTAACGTTCTGGTCAACTATTTGGTAGAGCACATTTTGAGTTGCTGTATCTTAGGCGTAGTCCAAACGGGCGTTCTAAGTGAATGAGCTGTGAGCGACGAAGGCATTTTCTGAGAAAGACCCTGCTTATGCATTCTATAATTCATGTATTACCAGCGCTTGGAAGAAACATGTTTGGCATCATGTAGTGTTTAATGGTGATTGGCAAACAGCCTTTAGGTGCATTAGCCTACTTGAATTTTTTACATGCAAATGCAATGAATATCACTGGAGATTAATACTCTACACACTCTAAATTTAGGGTTTTTTGACCAAAAAGTTGAGTTGTGTATGGCTGAATGAGACTTTTGCAAGTGTTCTCTAAAGCTTGTCCAACTCAGCAGGCTATGAAACTCCGCTACAAACATATTCGTGGTTTAAAAAGGAATGGGGAAATTTCAGTTCAGTTATTTCAAAGCTTTTGTAAGTGAAAGTGACTATTTGTCATTGTGAACACACTCAAGCACCACAATGAAATGTGACCTCTGTATTTAACCCATCACACGTGTAGTAGCGGGACGCTATCAATAGCGCCCAGGGGGCATTGCAGTGGAATGGAAACTTGCTCAAAAGGTACCTTAGTGGTGCCCAGGCCGGCACTTGAACCTGCAGCCTTCAGAGCAAGGTCCTAACGACTAGGCCCCCATTTAACTAAATCTGAAAAAGGTGATGATTTTGCAGACTGTGTTTGTGGATTTTGAACTTTTCCTCTGTGCGGTGAAGGTCACCTCACTGTTGGAAGTACATTAATACAGTTCCCACTGTACAGTGCATAAAGTGCTTGTGCGCACTCTGCCTGTGTCGCATACCTTTTTGTGATGCGCGGAAGACTCGAGTGTGCTGTCGTACTCTGGGTGCATGAGGGCCATATCGGAGCAGGAGTCTTCGGGACACTCCTGGAGGCTGTTAATGCTGCTGCTCTGACTGCCCGTGCTGACTGACGTGCTGGGCACCGAATGATTACTGCCCAGGCTATTACCCTTGCAACCAGCCTGATCACCATCCTACAGAGAGAGAAGAAAATAACAAAGAATAAATAGGAAGAAATAAAAAAGAAAGTGAGACAAAAACAAAAGAACGAAAAGAAAGAAAAGATGTAGGAAGCAGGGAGGAAGGAAGGAAAGGGGGTTGGAAAGAAGGAAATAACAGATAATGGGAAAGAGGCAAAAAAGAAATGGGGAGAGGGAGGGAGAGAGGGAGGGAGAGACACACAGAGACAGACAGACAGACAAAGAGAAGACACATAAGAACAAAGGAAAATCAAAGGACAAGAAACAAGGACAAGAAAGAAAAGGCAGGAGTTTGGGGCAAAAAGGGACAAGAAAAAGAAGGAAAAAGCAAAAGAGAGGAGAGAGAGAGGAATGAAAACATTGACAAGGACAGACAGAAAGAAAGAGAGACAGAGAGAAGACACATAAGAACAAATGGAAAATCAAAGGACAAGAAACAAGGACAAGAAGGAAAAGGCAGGAGTTTGGGGCAAAATAAACAAGGGACAAGAAAAAGAAGGGAAAAGCAAGAGAGAGAGAGAGAGAGTAAGAGAGAGAGAGAGTAGGAGAGAGAGACAGGGGGAGAGACACACAGAGAGAGAGCAAGAGAGAAAGAGAGACAGAGAGACAGACCGAGCGAGAGGGAGAGAGACAGAGAGACAGACCGAGAGAGAGAGAGATAAATGGAAACATTGACAAAGAAAAGAGAGAAAGAAAGACAGACAGACAGAGAGAGAGAAGACACATAAGAACAAAGTGTAAATCAAAGGACAAGAAGGAAAAGGCAGGAGTTTGGGGCAAAAAAACCAAGGGACAAGAAAAAGAAGGGAAAAGCAAGAAAGAAAGAAAGAAAAAAAGAAAAAAAGAAAGAAAGAAAGAAAGAAAGAAAAAAAGAAAGAAAGAAATAAAGAAAGAGAAAGAGAGAGAGAGAGCAAAAAGAGATAGAGAGCAAGAGAGAAAGTAATGTTATTTGAATAATGTGATCTGATTAGTCTTCCGTTATTACTCACTGCCCTGTGAATAATGTACCATACCTCTCGACATTCACACCGGTAAGGCTGCTGTAGTTTGACAGGGAGAATGAAGGAAACGTGTAGGCCTGTCGCAATTATTTCATCTGAATGCACTTATTTCCCACAGCTGTTAGAAACTATTTGAGTGCCCATGGTGCTTGAATAACATGCTCATGTAGGCGTCCACATACTTTTGGCCACGTAGTGTACAGCTGTGGTCGGTATTGTGTAAAATAATTGGGCGTAAAAATTGTGACAGCACTATCTAGTTGCCTACTATGAAGACAATAAAAGATTCAGCTGTGATTATCTACACTATAATAAAGGGTCAGGTCAAATCTTAGGACTGTAACTGGCCTATGATGAGGTAGAGGTAGAGAAAGGCTGAGAATACTGTGACCTTTTATATTTAATATTTATGTTGATTTCCCATTAAAGGCCATTACTTCTGTGGAATAATTTAATTACAGCAGCTCCACTCTTGAATTGGTCTGCCTGGTGCAGTGACTAAGCGTAGATTTGACTCTAATGGATGTGATGTTTGCGAAAATACTGTGACCTGAATTGGCTCTTTGGGATCAGAGAAGCCTGAATCTCTACTATCGTCTGAAGCGGACTCCCCCTCATTATGAAAAGCCTTTAGGCTCTAATTAGTTCACAACTGTTTTTCAAAAGCCAACCCACCTGGATATTTATGTCAGCTCAAGCGTATGTGTGTGAGAAACCCAGGAACTAATAGCATTATAATGCTTCACTATTTCACCCAAAACACAAATCCAGACCAAGCCAAAATATAGTGACAGTCAAAAATAATTTTAGACATCATTTTGGTGTCTGTGGTGGATTTAATGTTCTATTGATTAGGTTTAACATTCACTACTTATCCAAAAAAGTGTCCAGACACCCCAACCCCAATGGAGATTTCTGCTACTTTAAGACACGGTTATGGTTATGCCCATTGCTGGCATTGGCTTTCAATGCCATACAAATAATACAACACGCATTAAAAAAAGCATTGCCAAAATTATGACTGGGGAGCTCTGGAGCAGCTATACATGAGCCTAAAGTCACCATGCCCAATACCAGCCATTGGCTAAAATTGTATAAAGCTTTACATTATTGTGGAGCAATTGAACTGTGTTCTCTGAAGTGATAGAGCTCCAATTGCTTTGGGAAGAGTCAGAGTTGCGTTTGGGACACAGGCTAATCATTCAACATCAGTACCTGGCCTGAGTAATGCTCTTAAGGTTGCATCCAAATCTTTACTGCAATGCAAATAAAGACTTACATAATTAGTGTATTTACTACACCACTAGGCTTACCGGCTTAAATCTAAGGTTTTGAATTAAAGTACTGACTATAGGATTCACTGTAAAACTTCATTATAAGGCCCTGTCCACATGTAGCCGTGTTTCTTTTTTGTTTGTTTTTTTTAAAAAGCTTTCTCTACGCATTTTGGCCTTCTGTCCACGCGTAAGCTGTGTTATTGATTTCAAAAAAGCCCTCCAAGGTGAAGATTTTCGTCAAAACTGTGCGACTTCACCTCCTTTGACTTTTACCCGTGTTTGTTTACATGAGCAAGGTGATTTTCTGCAATGGCAGACGGAGACAAAATACTGCTGCTCGTAACTTTGTTATTAGGACTTTTTACCTGTTACCTTATATATATATATATATATACACACACACATACACACACACGCACAGTTACTGTACCTCCATTATGAAGGACAGAGGCGTCAGATACCTGAGCATCCGTCGCCAACGCGGTCGGAACAGCAGTTGGTGGGACAACTTTCCACAAGATGCATGCTTTTGACATCTTTTTTTACGTTTAAGTGTGGAGATATTTCTCACATAGACATTTGTTAAACAACAAAAACTAAAACATTTTCAAAAATACTCGGCTAAATGTGGACTGGATCTAAGAAACTACAGAACTTTTCTTAAATATCTTCGAATGTCTGTCTTTTAGTCTGATCTGCCTTAAAGTGGCAGTAAAACTAAGCTGAATCTTAAATTTTACCTTACTTCCTATATAGTGCTCTGTCTAGCTCGTGAAATTCTGCCTATACACCAAAATAGTGAATGTACAGTATGGAAGTGTCCATATGTGTGAACCCCACATTGCTATATGAACATATTAGGCACCTTCTGGATGCTGGAGAGTATGTAGGGCATGGTGTAGAAATTAGGGAACCAGTCAATAGAGGTACACAGCTGTTAGCTTGGTGCTTATTGTAGGACTTGAAAATGAAAACTAGAGGCGCTGCTCGAAACTTTGGGCCCTAGAATATTATTGGTTCCTCACTATATTTAATATCACATAATACATTATCATTCCATATCATTTAATATACAATAAATATTCGAATGTTTACTTTCAGCAGTCCATGGTTACTCAGCAAAAACAACATTCTCTTAATGAATTATATTTCTTGGCGGAAGAATTAGTTATGAAGAGTATTATTCTTTAAATGACTTGATATTTACTTTAAAAAATCTGCTGTATTACATTGAGATACACATTTCTCTGCTTATGGCATGCCTAATAACACTCTTATGCTAGACAAAACCACCATGACATGGCCTTTCGTGGCTTGCACAGGTCTTTGCACCTACCTCCTCCTCCTCCTGCGACTCTCCCATTGGTCCATTGTGTTTCTCCTGGTAGAGGATTTTCTTCATCTTCCGGTACTGCAGGTTGTCCAGCTCCCGGACGGCATCCTTTGTCCTCTGGATGAGGTCCACGAGGACTCGCGGAGGGCGTTCACGGCGCACAAAATCATGCTGGAGAGACACAGGGGTCATGGTGGGGTAGTGAGAGGGTGAATAATCAGGGAATGAAGGAATGAATTAATGAATTACCTAAAATTGCACATTTTGTAATTATGTTGGAAATAAAGTAATCTGAATTAATAAAACAAGGCCATGGGTGACATGTTATTAGTCATTTATCTGAGCTTTTTCTGCACTAGACTAATCATCACACTTTCTGTAGAACTACTGTCCTACTGATTTTACAATACAAAATAATTTATTTTTAGGGATGCATTGATGTAGGATTTGTAGACTAATGTTTATAATATTTTTCATGTACATACTTGCCAACAAAGATTAAAAAATATTTTTTTAAATATTCATAAAATGAAAATACATCGACCTAGATTGAAAAAATTTCTACAAGCTTCAAAAATGACAAAATGAGATAAAAATAAAAGAAAGATAAAAAATTTTAGTACAGCATCAATGAATCATTCTGCTCTTCCAGAATGTAATGAATGCACCATCAAACATGGGCTTGAAATATCGGTCAAACTGAAATATCTGTCTGATGGCAATATTTTTATTACAGCAAATACCTGCCAAAATATCTTGTGCATGCCTAGTTTTGGCTTCTTGATGCTTAATTGACAACAGTAATAAAGAACGATGCAGTATCAGAAAAGAAAGGTATAAGTAAGACTAGGGATGCAGTGATGTGAGATTTGTAGGCTTACGCCGATATTTTTCACGTGTATATCTGGCGATATTATTTTTTCCAGCAAATGTCTGCCAATACTGATATGATTGCGATATTATGCATCCATAATGTATTTTTTGCTATCTAAACAGGACATTGGTGTCTTCATCACCGTCAAAACAAAACCATTTTTCAATTTTTTTTTGCTGCTTAATTTGTCACATGACTTGACAACACCACCTGGCCATTTATGTTGTGTTTTGTGAAAAACAGACCAACAGAAATAATCCATAACTACAATGTTGTCACCTTAACATACTTTCAAACTGAAAAAGTTTTTTCCATGATTTTTGGTGTTGGCAGTGACATATATGATGCAACATATACCTCTCATACTGCTGATCAGAAAAGAAATGCTAGACGATCAGGTGTCCACAAACTTTTGGCCGGGCATCAAACTCATGGCAAGTGTGCAAGGATTTCGTAAAGGTTTTTACTACTGTACTAATCGGTGCATACATAAAATCACATTCATGCATGCACCCAGAAAGTGACAAGGTTCAGGTGTGTGTCATGCTAATTTATGTAAAAGAATCATTTTTTTCTCTCTTTGATGTACTCCAAATTAATCACATTCATTTCAAATGAGCAGGTAGTCAACGAAGTATTACATCATACCATGTTCAGCTCAATCTGGAATAAAATCCACTGTGGATTACTCGGAGCGTGGCCTGAATTACGTCATTTTGGGTCTGCCCGTTGTTCACTAGAGGGCACCGGTGTGTAACACGACCCTGGCTGAGCATATGGAGGTCGGGAAGAGCGGTTGGCAAAATTAGAGGCTCAGAGGCTTAAGCTTATTCATGGAAAACTCAGTCTAGACTCAATCCAAATGCTCTTCCCAATTTGCACTCATTGTAAACCTTGCCCAGGAGTTGACCAGCTGTCCTGGGATATCTTGTTCTTGCCTGAACCTGATTATCAGTCTCTACAGGAGCATCTGAATGTTAAAGATCCATGCCGACTCTCTGGGTACCTTGTGGGCAGTTTCGCTTTTACACGCTTCTGAATAAGAGCGAGTGCTGAGAGATTAAATGCAGATGTAAGGTTCTCGCCTAGGGAGGAATGGGGGTCGGGTGCTTGGGACCTGTCCTTTATGTGCATGATATTAATATTTTAGACAGTTATGTACTGAAGTCATAGCACGAGCAAGAAAAATGCAAAACAAATTAACAGAGCTTTTGTAACACCATGAAATAATGCAGCTGAAGCAAATACCACTAGTGATCTCGTTACAGTGGCTCCTGTCAAGGGGTGGCAGCAAGTGAACAATCAGTTCTTAAAGTCAATGTGTGGGAAGCAGGAAAAATGGGCACTTGTAAAAATTGTGTACTGTGTAGTCTGATACAAATACTCCAGCCACGAAAAGAGGAACCCGCCATGTCAGATGAAGGTTGTAACAAAATGTCACAGGAAAGTAGATGACCAAAAGGATTGCACTGCTTTATGTAAAAGCACTTGATGGAATAAGCCTTCATAAACATACGTAGGTTAATGTCAATTTTCATATGTATGAATATGAACTTGTAGGCTGATGGCAATATCCGATATTTGTCCCATTTAATTTATATTTATAAGCCTAAGCCATCTAGAGTTTTAAACTTAGAGTATCTATACAATTTCTATATTTTTATATGAATGTGAGGAAACCCACAAACATCCAGTTTGCTGTTCTGTATGGAGTCGATGTGCAGGATTGATCAACAGAACCGTAAAGGTTTAGTAGAAGTTATTGCTGCACAAGGGAGTTACACCAGATACTAAGTGTATGATTCACTTACTTTGGCCACATGCAGATATGTTATTGGATAATTAAAAAAAATAAATACATTAATAAATAATATAAAAAAAAAATTTTTTATGTTTAACTACATTTTCTTCATCTACTTTAAGGACTTGTTTGAAAATCAGATGATGCTTTAGGCCATATTCATACAAAAGCATAGAAAATTTTACAGGGTTCACAAACTTTCAGGCACCACTGTGCATTGTGCAAGTTCCAGGAAAAAATCCTCAAATAATTATTAATATATCAAGTGATGGCAAACCTTAAGAAGTGTATGTTGAGGGGGGGGGGTGAGAATGACTCTGTACTGACTTGTGTCTTGGCAGCCTGATGATCTACCACTCAACTTACTCACACTGCTCAGACACCTACTCAACGTGTGGAGGACAGCTCCAGGCCATATGAGATTTCATCAGCAAACATATTCAGTTTTATTCATAGAGTGTGACAACAGAAAATGTTTCTACAATTGGATTATAGACCAGATTCCTAACAAGTAAGCTGAGGGCAAAGACTGCAGGAGATCAAATTTAACATAAAATATTATTTTAAAAAAATGATTCTACGCCCAAGAGAGAGCAAGAGCAATTATACTGTCTTGGACTCCTGGCCTCGGATGGCTGTGGCACTGTGAGGACCAAACTAGCGAACAACTGACAAAAGGCCCATCGCTAGACTGATGCACCACCATATGAGGCTACACCACCAGCACAGTTTAGCAACAGTGGACGCCATTAGCCAGCAACTTCCAGCACTGTTTAGTGTCTGAGCGCCACTTGTTAAATCTTACAATAAAATCCAGAACAGGACCACAAACATCCAGCCAAAAGACACCAAACATGTTAAGTTCATCATATGCTGTTAAGTTAAGTTTTATTTTATCTGTATAATTATTTTATTTTGTATTTTATTCTGATTTCGCGGCACTCACACATCCAAGACACCAGTGTACATACACCAGGAGCCGTGCGTTGCACACACTAGGGGGTTAGGTGTCTTGCCCAAGGGCACTTTAGCCATAGATGTGGCAGGGGGAAAGCGCTGGTTACTCACTCACCCCTTCCTACATTTTCTCTGCCGGTCCCAGGCCTTGAACCGGCGACTCACTGGTCGCAAGCTCTCTTCTCCAAACATTGGGCCATGGCTGCCCCAAGTGTACACTTGAGCTTGCATGTAGAACAGCTTCCCGTTCTCTTATTAACAACTGCTGGGCAGCAGCCTGCGGTCTAAGCTAATGGCTAACAGCTAGCCGCTCAATCTGCTTCCAGATAACCTAGATAAGCATTAGCCATTTCAAATGGACATCTGTGACTGACTAGCCCTGGAGAAAACTAATCTAAGGGATTATCTACCTAGAAAGGGGGAAATGACAGTCCCAATCCCAATCCCAATCCTGGGACATTCCTAAATCTTCTAGGGAAACGGACTCTCGGTCGCAGAGGTCGGAGGGGTGATTTAAGAGCTGTGCGTGTAGGATTGGGAAAACAGTGGGGAATGTGGCTTTGTGGGAACAGTGCAACATACTAAACTCAGATTAGTGACCCGTTTTTTTTGTCCTAAGGAGCTTGGAGGGCCAGAGGAAAGGGGTTTTAGTAAAAAAAAAAAAAAAAAAAAAAGAGAGAGAGAAAGAGAGAGAGAGAGAGAGGGAGAAAGAAAAAGGAGGGGAAAAAAACCCAA
>JBBPDA010000041.1:2981982-3006181 GCA_037974385.1 Arnoldichthys spilopterus
CCCATCACACGTGCAGCAGCAGGCAGCTACCAACAGCACCCAGGGAGCAGTGTAGTGGGACGGTACCTTGCTCAAGGTTAGCTCAGTGGTGCTCAGGCCGGGACTTGAACTTGCGTCCTTCAGGTCCCAAAGGCAGCGTCTTAACCACTAGGCCACCACTGCCCACTAATTTAGTATTAATAATAATCAGTACAAAGTGATTAGACCATTAATAAAATACAAAATCCATAGACAATTGGACCATTACTTATTGACACATTCCAGGGGAGTTTCATCAATATGATTACTTGTCTTGTTTATAGAAAAAGAGATTGAGCCAATGAAAGACTGCAGTAATAATAATAAAAAAAACATGACTCACACATAACTTCCTTTAGTGCACTGAAGGTCTATAAAATAAAGACATTTACAGAAGCTCTCTGTGAGGAGGGTTTTTTATGGAGAAGCCCCTCTTTTTTCAGCATTCTTAGAGGAACCTAATGCATCCTGAAAAGGTTATTGAAACACTAGAAGAGCATTAATTTCACAAAGGAACCCTAAAATGGGCCTAGTGAAGGGTACTGTGTGTATCCTGTCATCCTGTTGGATATGAGAATGGGGCGAGTAGGGAATTCAGATGGTAGGATTATAATCTGATGTACTGTGGAGGAGCAGACTGGCCAGATTAACACAGATTCAGGCAGCAGCTAACATGATGTCTGGCAGGAGTGAATCAAGATGACTGGATCTGTGTTAAATGAAGGTTATGCAACCCTAACCCATATATATATATGTATACAGCACTGTGCGGTTATAGGCACCCTGTCAAATTGTTTAATGCCATTTATCATTTAACATAAAAAAGTAGTAATTTTTACTTCGAAAATTAACCAAAAATTTAACTAATAACTATGATCAGATAATTTATATGAGAATATTAATTTAAATATAAATACAATGATAATGTTAATATAAATACAAATCTGTCTATTACACACACACAATATATCTATATAAAATCAATGTAATTTTTATTAAGTAATTAAAATAATTGAACTTCTTATATATAGACACATAATGACAGAGACCTTTATTATTTATAACAATACATTTTTCATATATCATTCCTACGTGAGTTATTTCAAACTACATTTCCCATCATACTTATAGTGCACCAATAGACCAATCAGGTTTCCCCGCCTTCTCGTTTTTGGACCGGAAGTAGAAAGAGCCACTCTTATGATCGAATATATTACGGTTCTTTTATTTTTATCTAAATATTCCCAATTTTATGCTTTCCTAGCAGTAAATGGCTTCAACTCTGCTGTCACCGATGGTGGATTATTATAACGATGAGGAGGAGCTGGACAGTGTGGATGAAGACGATGACCGGAGTTTCAGAGGGAGAGACTCAGAAGAAGGTAACGTTACAGATAGAAACATCGAAAACTAACCATATATATAAATGCATAATATAAATATGAAAAACATCAGTGGGAAACAGCTTCATATGATTGTCCCTGAAGTTGTACAGTGTTAAACACGTTTCCCTTTTAACTTGATTGCGTTGCGAGAGATGTGCAGTCTACTTAACGCAATTTTGTTTTTATGTGTTTGTACACATTTGAACAAAACATTCATCATCAGAGAAAGCCACGAATTGCGAAGAATTATTGAGATTAAGTCTCAACGGTATTTTGTTTAAATATGGCTTTGTTTATAATATGTGAACTAGGCTCCATTTTGGTTAGCCGAATATGCTAACCGCTTTACGCTAATTCGTCGAGTTTTTCGTTGCTATTCCAGTTATTTAACGTGAAATGTCACATTAGCGTAATTAGGTAACGTCTATTAACCTGCTTTTTTTTGTTAAATGTGAATGCATCAAATGAGGCGATAATAAACAGTAGAAATTACTATTTGTTTTTAGTGTCAGTCAACCCTGGTCTCCACACAAGGTAGCATCACCTAAAAAAGTTAGCATCACCTATTTCAGTCAAATGGGTTATTATTGAGTTAAACTGATACTTCATATCTATGAAGTCAAATTTAAACACTTTCCTATGTCGGAGAATAAAATACAAGTGCGCAAAATCTAGCTGCTACAACGCCAGCTGGACACAGCTCGGGGTAGCCGGTTAGCTAATAAACTTAGCTTTCTAGCTCATTACTTTTTTGGTAAATATGACTTAACTTTTTATCGTAGCGGTTGATGCACTGAAATTAATATGTATTTCATGTTAGTTTGCCTAATTTTTGTATTTTTGCTGTTAATAAATGTTCGACGTGTTAGTGTTTACAGCCGATAGCTCTTAGCTTACTGATCGAACGAATAAGCTTTAATTTTACGTTAACCATAGCATCTGATTGTGGAATATTCAGGTTTGATTAAGTTTTTGTTTTTAATTTGTATTATACCCTACATGGGCAAAAGTTTTGGGACACCTGGCCGTTACACCTACAGGGACCCTTATGATCTTCCAGTCTAAATCCACAGGCATCAATGGAGCTCTTCTGCACCTCTAACAGCTTCCACACTTCTGGAAAGGATTTCCACAAGATTTTGTGTCTCTCTGGGAATTTTGCCCACCCAGAATAGTATTTGTGACTTCAGGTACTGATGCTGGATAATAACGGACGTTTCAGTTAATCCAAAAAGTGTTTAGCGGGGTTGAGATCAGGGCTCTGTGCTGGTCATTCAACTTTTTCCACACCAAACTCACACAACCATGTCTTTTATAGACTGCTGTGTGCACTGGAGCAGTCATGTTGGAACAGAAAATGGGATTTCCCCATACCATTCCCACAAAGTTAGATGCATAGGATTGTTCAAAATGTTTTGGTATGCTAAAACATTAAGATTTTGTTTCACTGGAACTCCCTTCACTACCCAAGCCCCTGACAAACAACCCCAAATCATTATTCATCCTCCACCAACCTTTTCAGTTGGTACTGGGCAGTTAGGCAGGTAATGTCCTCCTGGCATCTACCAAACTGCCAGATAGTCTGATTCTTTACAACACTGAACATGTTTCCATTGCTCTAGAGTCCAAGATGATTTACACCACACCATCTGACTCTTGGCATTGTGTTTGGTGATGTAAGATTTGCATACAGCTGTTAAGCCACTGAAGCACATCCCATGAATGTCCCAGCGCACAGTGTTTGTGCTGAGGTTAATGCAAGAGGAAGTTAAAATATGCAGTTATTCAATCAGCAGTGCGCTGCCAACTTTTACGCCCCTCTGCACAAAGTGACCCCGCTGTTACTACGAGTTTCTGTTGTTCTTAAACACTTTCACTTTGTAAAAATAAATGGAATATTTACTGTACCATGCACAGAACAACCCATTCTTTCACAGATGTTTGTAAACCTGACTACATGCCTAGGTCTTTGATTTTATACTCCTATGTTAATGAATGTGACTTGATATGTTTGCCTGAGCATTGAGGCTAGACATGTGTAGAAAAATATAGAATTTCGTTTGTCCGAAATGTTTTGCTCAAGTGTAGTTGGTCAAACGTTGTTTCAGATACTGAAGATGCCAGTGAAACAGACTTGGCAAAGCACGATGAAGACGACTATGTGGAAATTAAGGAGCAGTGAGTATTACTTCAGCTTATTGGTAGGGCTGTCTTTCTTGCTGAGTCTCCTAAGACCAGTCCAGTCTTTGTATTTTCATAGACAATACAGCGACATAAATCAGGGAAGATGTGTTAGGCTGCCCTGAATGAGTCCAGAACATTGTTGTACAGTATTACTTTATTATTATTATTATTATTTATTTTGTACATAAATTTTTTTGTAGTGTGCATTTTACAGCTTTGTGAGTACACTACGAATTTCAAATTGCTCCAGAATTTCCAGTAGCTGCTCTGGGTAATTTTTTTTTTATCTGTTGTATACCACTTGCATTAAAGCCTCTTTTTTTTCCCCACTATGTACAACATTTTGTGTGTCCATTTTAAACACACATGCTTTTACGTGTAGTTTACTTTGGCATCTGTGCTAATCAGTATATGCACTGGGCAGAGTCAACAGTTTCTGAAAATAACAAACATGGCAAAGGTAGAAGAGGTCATAATTATATAGAAAAGCAGAAGCACAGGCAGCCTGCGTGATGTAATATCTTATAGATGTATAAAATCCTTTACTAAAACTCTCAACCTCTCACCATAATTTTTTAAATGTATCCATAAATGAGCTATTGGCTACACTGCCCCCATGTCTTCTGGCGGTGCTGCTTCATCCCTGTTCGCAGGCTTTTAGAAAACAAGGCCAAACATGGACAAAATAAATGCAGAATGCACTGTCCTCATCTGTATACATACTTGGTTAAATTAGCCTTAAGTGGCAGAAATAGAGTCAAGTTTACTACCCGCAAAGTCACATTTTAGGTGCTGCTGCAGATATTAGAATATTTCTGGTTCTACTGTAAAATATTCAACATGTACAGACATTTAGAGCACAAAAACAAGTAACAGAGGCACAAATATAATTAATAATAATATAACCCAGTAGCCCATCAATTAGCACTGGATCAGCCTCTACTTATTCAAGCACATTTTCCAGTATAAGCTAGAAGTATAATTCTGCAGTCTGACAACTTACACACCGAAACATCTATCAAAACTGTTTTTTTTTTCACCTGTAGGATGTATCAAGACAAACTGGCATCCCTGAAAAGGCAGCTGCAACAACTGCAAGAAGGTAAATGGCTAAAAATATACATTGCATACATTCAGATCAAGGAACACTAGTTATATTTCCTTTCTGTTCATTTTTACCTTTTTAAAATAGGTATTAAAAAAAAAAATCAGTTTTATTGTGTGAGCATTTCATAACAAATGGTCCAAAATGACTTTCATGTCGAACATATATATATTTCTGGTCATGAAAACGTACCCTTTCTGAAATGCAAGGTTTTTATCACAGCAACAGTTTATATCCTTAAAAATATCATAACTTTTTGAGGCTATTCAAGGCTTTTAGTGGGGAATTCTTTTGTAAAGGATAGCAAAATATTCTAATGTGACCAGCTGTCAGTGTCGATTATATTGATTATTGAATAATCATGTTTTCTTGTCTGTCTTAGGCACGTTGCAAGAGTATCAGAAGAGAATGAAGAAATTGGATCAGCAGTATAAGGAGAGACTCCGTAATGCAGGTAAAAAAATTCCAGCAGCCCACACATGCCCCATGCAGCAGAACACATTAAGTATTTCAGTAGGCTGCTCTAAGCCTTTATTTACATGGTAAAATGTTCATGCAACTTGTGTGCAACATCATCTATGTGCAATATGGGAATTTTCAATGTGCTTATAAAAATATATATTTCATGTATTGAATGAAATGCTGAAATTGATACTTTTTATATTACATTTATGTATCATTTGAGTTTTTAGAGAGTAATATTAATATTAGCTTGAGCTGTATCTATTGTCTGTTGTATCTAAGTAGCAAGCAGCCAATACTGTAGTGCAGGAAGTAGTACTGTATATCACGTTCACAATGGGAAGGATAAGGCAAGAAACAAAGACAGACACTAAGATAATGAGACAAAACATTAGAAGCGAATAACTTGGTAAGTTAACAAGGACCTTCATTCTTGAAAAAAAGGCCTGTTTTCCATGCAATCTACATGTTTTTTTTTGTTTTTGGTGACATTTTAAAATGTTTTTATTTCTAACTTGGGCAGTTCGCCATTCAGGATTATTCAGTGGACTTAAAATGCTTAAATTTCAACACATTTTGGAAAATTTGGAAGTGTTAAGGCCTATGAGTGGTAGTGTACAGTAACGCTAGCGTCCATTGAACAAAAAAGACCCATTTGTTATTTGCAATTAATTGTTAGGCCTGTTCACCTGTCAGAAGTAAAAATTAATAAAAAATTCTTATTCTTTTATCATATTTTGTGCTCTATTCTTCAGATCAAAGTGACTGATCTGACTGTTTATTTAAATGGATGAAAGATGTCAGCAGACCTTGCTTTTTGTAGTGTTTCAAGATGCAACTATTGTATATGTGAATGACCAATACATGCAAGCTGTTGCGGTCACATTGCGGCCTCACTCAGATAATGCAGAGTATAAAATTTTACATTTTGAATTTAAGGCCTTAAAAAGTCTTTAAAACATGAAGATTTTGTGCACTAGGTCTTAAATGTCACTGTGTATTTAATGCTACCCTCATCCCGTTTTTCCTATCAGTGTTGGCCACCAGTGTGAATACACAATTTGGTAACTGTGAATACATTTGTTTTTGTTAGTAATTCTATGATTCTCAGATTTTCTTTAATGTCCTTTCTACTGTTTAAATTTTTCATAAAGGCCTTAAAAAGTCTTAAATTTCACTTGTTGAAACCTACAGAAACCCTGAGAGAGATGTGAAATAATCGTGAGTGTTCGATTTCACATATGATGTTGTGATTTACAGAAATCTTTCTCTCTTTCTCTAGATCTATTCCTGTCCCTTGAGGTAAGCTTGTAAAATTGAAACTTTTTTACAGTTTGTATAACAGCACAGCAACGTGTCCAAGACCCTATTTTCACAAAACACTGTAAATGACAACCATTACGCTTTCAGACCGATCAAGTGGAGAGGAACTATATCAAAGAGAAGAAAGCTGCAGTGAAGGAGTTTGACGACAAGAAGGTCGAGCTGAAGGAAAGCTTAATTGCCGAGCTGGAAGAGAAGAAGAAGATGATCGAAAACGAAAAATTAACAATGGAACTGACTGGAGGTGAGGAGACCGGGCACCTGGGAGACCGATTCACCTTGTAACATTGTAAAGACTAGCCGTTTCTTTCCCCACTCTTGCGGTAAAGCGAGGTGTTCTAACGCATTTCCATCTCTGAATATAATCATTTGTGTTGGATGAAAGAGGGATGAAAAAGAGAGCAATAGCTTTAAAGCAGTCTTTGGGGTTAATGAGGCAACCGATTAACATGAACGCTATTGGCAGGGCACAGTGTTAATTAGCTTTATTCATTATATATTCAGTGCTGCCGTCATCAAGAGAGCGAAGCCGCCATTTGCATGAAAAGAAACAAATTGGGTTTTTGTTTTTATTCACTGTCAGATTCGATGGAGGTGAAGCCGATAATGACCCGCAAGCTGAGGAGGAGACCCAATGATCCTGTCCCCATTCCAGATAAGCGCAGGAAACCTGCTCCAGATATCCTTTATGACCTGACCTCACCCCACCTGTCTTTTTCCATACACCTGCCTTGGGAAATTTTCTGTTCAGCCCATTTTTCTTTACCTTTTTAACCCTTAATCAGGGGGCTTATAGGGGACAGGTTATACCTGCTTCTAGGTTTTTTTTATTAATTAATTTTAACATTACATTTTGTTTTCTTCTACTTGTGTTAGCGTTCCATGCTAGCAGTTAGCTAAGAGTTTTCCCTATGTGACCGCAGAGCTGTAGCACTAACCAGAAAACATTTCAAAACTCACAAAAGTCAAAAAAGACAAAAAGTAGCTGTGCATGCTAAATGCCACTGGCCTGAAAGGGGAGCAGTTAACCGTAAGTATACTCGACATTTGCACAAAATGACGATTTGTTAAACAGCGTTGCACAACAATCATGCAAGTATGAATTTCTTTGTTGCATGTGTTATGCTGTAGAGTGTAATGCATAATGTTTGCTATTGATTTGTGTCGTTTGATTGATCAACTAAGCCGTTATTGATCCACTGTCAGTTGTAAAACAGTATAACTATAAAAGCTCTGAGTGTAAAGATGATTGCATGTCCACTGCAATTATGAATTGCCTTAACATTGCGAATCACACATGTAGGTTTAAAATAATGCAGCTCAACAACCGCAAATACTCTACATTTAGGTTAAAGGTCGTCCGTTTTATACTGAGTGAGATGTACTTTGTGTATGTCCCTACAGGGGGTGCTAGTCACCTGTATAAATTTATATAATTTTTTTGTCTCACTTGTTTAGCTGGGTTCTCTTTATCCACTTCTTTATCCAGTTTGTAAAATATCTAAAGTCATAATTAAGTAATTCATGCAGAAATATAGAAAATTCCAAAAGGTTCACAACGTTTCAAGCAGTATCTAGAATTAGTGCCACATAGTAATATGTTTCTGTATGTATCTTTACTTCTTCTGGCGCCGACGTGAGTGGCAGCCAAACCAGTAGCTCTGTCCTTTTTCCTTTCTTTTTTACTTTTATCATAGCGTCTCTACATCGTTTATTCTGTTTTTACATCTGCTTATGCACATACTGCACCTTCACTTTACAATCGTTTATGAATTTCAAGAATATTTATATAATGTAATTATTAAGGTCTTATAGTTTTATAGCTTATAGTTATATAGTTTTCTATATATTTAGTACAGTACAGTTGTTTGTATTTTGTGTATTTTTCTATTTCACTTTTTATATTTCTCTGTATAGTACAGTTATTTTTATTTTTTGGCATTGTTTTGTATTGTGTGTCTTTACTTTGTTACATTGTTTACTTTTTAATGTATATGATGGCTACTGGTACAAAAAATTTCCCTCAGGATCAATAAAGTATCTATCTATCTCTCTATCTCTCTCTATCTCTCTATCTATATCTATCTATATCTATCTATTACTGGGATGTAGAGGGCCTTTGCCATTTGGTAGAGTTTTATATATGTTGGAACTGAGGCTCTCTTTAACTCCCCATACCTCAGCTAAACTACTTACTTACGGACGAGCAGATAATGGAGGACCTGAGGACACTAAATAAGGTAACTTGATATGAATGAACATTAAAAATGTAGGCCTCTGTTTTTATTTCTGTAACATATCCAGCACCATTGAAGAACATCAGCCCTCACACATTCCTCTTTCTTTACATTGCAGCTAAAGTCACCAAAGAGACCAGGTATGGTGTAGCTGTTGAACTGCTCATGCTTCTCATGATTAAAGGTCACTGGAAACCTTTTGCATTGTTTTCTTATTTATTTTGTTTTCTTTTAGCCTCTCCATCTTCTCCAGAACACCTTCCTGCTGCTCCTATGGAAAGCCCTTCTCAGCGGTATGAGGCTCGGATAGAGGAGGGGAAACTCTACTACGACAAGAGATGGTACGAATGGTTATGGTCAACTGCAGCTTCACAGTTTAACAGGTCATTTCAGAAGATAGGCCTTGTGGTTTGGACCTTGCCCTCGTGAACTGAAGGTTACAGGTTCTGGTCTGGGCACCACTGAGGTACCCTTGAACAAGGTACCGTCCTGCTATACTGCTCCCTGGGTGCTGTTGATACCTGCCTGCTGCTCCATGTGTGATGGGTTCAATGCAGAGCTCTCAGTTCGTTGTGGGGCTTGAGTGTGTTCACAATAATAAATAGTCACTTTCACTAGTTAGGTGCAGTGGTGGTGTAATGGTTCGGGAGTTGCCCCTGTGACCTGCAGGTTGCTGCTTCAATTCCCAGATCGGTACAAGTACCACTGAGGTGCCCATGAGCAAGGTACCGTCCCCAAGCACTGCTGCTACCCCAAGCATGCCAGCTGCCCACTGCTCCTACACAGATGGGTTAAGTGCAGAGGTGTGCTGTGTTTACAATGACACATTCACTCACTTTTAGTAAAACTTTGTTGCAAATTTTTTTTGTAGACCCCCTTATTTAAAAAAAAAAAAATATTTTGGTCTTTCCTTACTTTTTGGAGTTTTTAAATTTTTTTTTTTTTTTTACTATATCTCTTAAATTTTAGGGCTTTGCTATGTAAGTGGGTTTGATCTCAGTACTGTGTAAAACAGATTAGGTTTCTCTGGTTAAAAACACCTTATTCAATGAATGGGGCCTTGCAATGCTGAGTGGGTCAAGAACCATTGTCTTGTGCTATAACTGTAATACTGTGCTTTTAACACCAAAAACTAGGTTTTTCAGCCAGATATGAAGCCTAGTCCCGAACTATGCAGCATTCTGAACGGGTACTCTCCATTGGTAGAAAAATACTGCAGTTCTTACATGCAGCACAAGGTGGCACTGGTCACCTTCAGAAATCGTCCCATCGTGGCTCAGTAACACTGAACTGCAAATGTAACACTTGCGCAGATCAGTATGTACATGCCCTGTGGATTCAATAGGAATTATAATAATCTTTTGTTATATTGGTAATGCATCACAATAAGCTTTTCTCTGCATATTGCTGGTGTTGTTAGTACTAACCAACTGTTTTTTGTTGAAGTTTAGATGGAACTAGTTATAGTCAGTAGGTTACAAATTTAAATCCTGACAACACTGGGAGTTTAAAGGTAGAGCAGACCTCTCTCCAAAGTAGGCTTTCTCTGTTTTTTTTGTTTGTTTTGATTTTGTCTGTTTCTTCATATTTGCTTCTTCCATTCCACCTTAAATGGGTTAGCAGTTATGATCTGATGCCTCAGCACTATTTAAGGTGGCATGGATTTTTAGGTGAACATCGTTTCAGTTGTCGGCATTGAAAAACGGCCATACCGATGTCCGCTCTCGTTTTGCTTATGGCTTTCTCCAGTTCTGTCTTTCTTTTGCGGCTGAAAGCTGCTGGACGTAGTTTCTCTTCCATTGTACAAACAGCTCACTAGCTTTCCCTAACCTGTCTGCCTGACTAGCCTGGTAGAAGAGACACAAGCAGAGTGCGCACAAGTAGACAGCAAGGTAATTTTACCACAGGTCGAATAAAATGATTGGATGCACTTTTTGACACATGATGGGTTTTTTTTTCTTTTTTATTGTCAAAACATTTCATTCATTTATTGCTATTAGGGTGTAAAGTGTATTTCAAGAAATGTGGAAAACAATTCTTCTAAAACAAATCTCGTACCCTACTTTTGAGTATATCTGCACAGCTGGTTATAGTTTACAATTTGTTTTTGTGTGTAATTTTGTTTTTAGCAACTTTTACAAAAGTTGCAGATCACCTAAAAATTCTCTGTCTTGGCTGCAGGTCTTAGCAGGCTTGCAACCATGCATAGACATTTTTATAGCCTTTTTAACCCTTTAGTGTTCTGGTCAATTGTTTAGTTTGTTTTTAATCCCTTATCTATCCAAACATACACTGTGCTTAACTAAACGGAGCCTGGTTGCTCCATTTCTACCGTTTGGTTTAAGACCGTTATGGTCAAAATATCCCCTGGATTTCACTGTCTCTTTAATCGGTGGACCTTTTCGGTCAGCTTCCTCACCGTATGTTAGACAAAGGCTGCTAGTTGCAGGTGGTTTTGTTGGGCTAACACACAACTGAAATTTTGTGAATTTCTCTGAGACATTTGAACTGAATCCAAGATTTTAATTTGATTTTAACTAATTTGTATTTAGTGTTTCACTATAAAGAGTAATCTTGACTGTTTGATCAAGGCCTGTATTTAAAAATTGAGATTAAAAAATTCATAAAAAAATTAAACATGATCGTTTTTATTGCTTCAAATGAGCATAATATGCAAATATTTTTTTTCTTGTGGCCATTAAAGGGTTAAAACGATCCATTCAGGTACAGGTAATCTCTTATGAATGCATTCAGCATGCCTTTAACCCTTGGCGCTTCCAGTTTTAAATTCCTAACCATTTCTTTATGACTCAACGTTGACGCTTAAACACAAAAGTGGTGAAAATGTTTGTGCTTGTAATGTGCATTGGTGATGTTTCCTCTGCAGTTGACTGCAGTCTGGTCACTGAGGTTAATACCACGTTTTACACTTTAAACCTTTAAAACATTGATGGTGTGGTGGTGTTGAGCTTTGATCTCAGATAAACCCTTTACACTACAAAATGCCAGCGCTCTTCCCAAGGGATATATAGTTTAACACCGCTCTGAGCTTCTGCACAGTCTGGAGGATCCATAATAGACAAAGAGACTGATGTGTTTTTATTGTCCTCTCACAGGTACCACAAGAGCCAGGCCATCTATCTGGAGTCAAAGGATAACACCAAGATTAGCTGCGTCATCAGTTCTGTAGGAACCAGCGAGGTTTGTGTCTTTCTTTCCTGAAGTGATTCATTCAAAACTAACAATGGTGCCTCATCCACCTAATGATTAGCTCAGACAGTGAAAAATCGGCAGTAAGACTGTAGGGTGCACCTTATCAAAGTGCTTAATTTAATTCTAATGTCAGGACAGAAGGTCTGAGCTTCTTAAACATGGTAATAACTAACAGACGTTGTTGCATTTTGATGATTTTTAGTAAGCTGGTAAATGAAGAGTAAAGGCAGATAGATAACATTTACTGCTAGGAAGCCAGATATCTTCTTTCAGCCATAACTGTCTTCAAGCAATAGTCAAAATTAAGAGATTGTAGAACTCCATCAATGTTAGCATTGTAACTGGCATGATGACCTGTGTATATTTTACCCCAGTTAGACTCGTATGAATCGTAAATTCTGTTAAAGGCAGAATCCTGCAAATATGACAAATAATGCTGGCCCTTTTAAGCATTACCTCTATGGTTGTGCCATTTAATTTGTTCATTCTTGAGCTTTTGCGCTATTTTCTATTCTCCTCACTGTGTATTTTTCATTTTGTGTTTCACAATACGAACGACAAAAATAAGCCATATTTAGCAGTAGTTCCAAAACTCTGCCCTAGGTGCCCCCTATTTGCACATTCGTATTTTCTTTAATCTAACCAAAGACTTATAAATAGTACATGCTGCTGTTGCAGTGTGACCTGCAGTATATTGCACAAACATTGGTAAGAGCTTGGCGTGATTTGATGGAAGTGTTTCACCTTTAGCCAAATATAAGTATTCCCAGTGCCTTCTCTCCAACTCAATAGCACACCAACAGTTTTCAGTTCTTATTTGGCAAAAGATAACATTCATTTCTTTGGGGCCAATTAGAACTAAGATACCATTTTGTGTAATGAAAGCCACATTTTCTTAAATTTATTTGGTTGTATTTTTTAAATTCCTTGTTAGTTTTAAAGTGGTGGGCAGAAAAGGTAAATGTATTCTCATGGTTAGCAACCAAGACAATCGCCTTCCACTAGTTTTTACCTGAAGACTGGGATTTCTGTGCTTGTTTGTAACTGCTGAGAGCTTGTCGGCGGTCTGCAAAACCCATTGCAAGTGGCAATCATCGGGGTCCAAACACTGCAATTCTCTGAAGTGTGACATTCACGTAACCCACTAGTCTTTCTTGCTACAAAGCCTTCCTAACAACGTGTCCTCCTTTGGCACATATCCCTTCATGCCAT
The DNA here is from genome assembly GCA_037974385.1 of Arnoldichthys spilopterus. Classification (NCBI taxonomy): domain Eukaryota; kingdom Metazoa; phylum Chordata; class Actinopteri; order Characiformes; family Lepidarchidae; genus Arnoldichthys; species Arnoldichthys spilopterus. The sequence goes on from JBBPDA010000041.1 coordinate 2,995,122, forward strand.
GAGCAAGTTGTAGTTCAACTTGAGGGGGAAATAAGCTGTTTTCAGAAACACCTTGATGTCTCCCCTGAGCGATGTTAGCACATTTAGGGGATTAGGCCCAGACAGAACAAATCTAAAATGAGCTTCTCAGCCAGTCTGAGGGATTATGGTATAGCTCTTTTGCATTGTTCCAACACCGCATTATTAGGGAGGGTGTGGAGGGTTTATGATGATGATTACTAATTTTTCTGTGCACTTACCTTCCAGATTTGGGTGAGGAAGACGAGCGACAGTACGAAGATGAGGATTTATTTAGGTCAGCTACAGCGAGGAGCCTTCATCATCAGACGCCGTTCAGCAGTGTAGATGCTCACAGACTTCCACCCTCATCTTCCTTCTCTTACCATTAGGCTCCCAGCCTTCCCCGTATACCAACAAGAAATTAAAAGGACAGTCCAGACCCTTTACATACTTTCTTCCATGGCGCCCACTCTGTGACCACATCGACTTCTTCAGAGGCTCATTCCTCATTCACAGTCATGTTGAAGGACACATTGTAATGCTGTATGAAGAGCTTTGAAGAGTTTCCTTTTGGGGGAACTTGTCAAGGTGGAAAATACTCATTTCTCAATACTCATCAAATACTCATTCCTGCTTATTTCTCTTGTACAGTTTTGTGTATTAATTTTTTTTGTATGTTTTTTCGGATGAAATCAGATTGGGATACGATCACGTGGAGCCACTTTTACAATCGCTCAATGCTTTGTTCATATTATCATTGGTTGTAATCAAGTCTCCAAGCCTGTATTCCGGTTTTCTGTTGCATTTAGATCCGTAGTATTTGGAAGAAGAGGTGTTAATACGACGAAATCTTCATGAATGAATGGAATTATTCCATGATGTAAATAAAAATGGGCTACACGGCTGTCTGTACATGGTTTTTAAACGCGATGTTCATCGCCATGAAATTCCTCATCTGGTTTTAGCTTCGTATTCCCACCGAATGGAAATAAATTGGGCTGCAATTCCGGAACAAAACTGTGTTCTCAATCTGTACTCTTAGTATGCACGTGTCGATGCACTGCCTCTGGTGCCAGACATGGAACGGCCTTGTGTTCATCGTGCCCTTCAGAGCCCATAGATGTTTCTGGAAAGATTCCTTGAAGCTCACTTTTTTTTTTTCAGCCACTTGCCTTCACTGTTTGTTCCAGACAGCACCTCCATTTTTCTGTTCTTTTGTTTCCTGTCATCTGTTTCCAGAGCGCTGATGACTGCACTTTCCCGCCAATAATGACAGACTGTCAGGAAAGACAATTATTATTGTGCGGCAGCGCTCCACACAGCTCTCCTCCTTGTTTCAAGCTTGAGACATAATGGATTATTTTTGTGAGCTTAATATTGTTTTTGTATAACAATGCATGAAGTGGTTGTAGTAAACCGTGATCATGAATGTACAATCTCTGTAAAAATCTATTAAGAAGATTCTTTAATTTTTTTTTCAGTGTTTACGACAGCACTGAACAGTCCAGTCGGCTATATATTGTGTAGCATTAATTCTGAAAGGCATAACTGAGCTCTGAATAACTTAACCACACTGTACTGTTTTGAAGACCCCTGCTTATCCAGGGTTTCTTCTGAAATTGAGGCGTTTCAGAGGGAGTTTGGCCCTCCTTTGCGGCTGTGACAGCCTTTCAGCCGTGAAAGCAGTAGTAAGGTTGCAAAAGGTGGGGAACCCCTTGATTAGACAAAGTGGAAGAGCTGCATCTTGAGAGCTGTTATTTTGAACATTATTGTAATTTTAAGTAATTTAGCTGCTCTAAATATGCAAATTAAGCTATCATGATGTCACGAGAACCAAACATATTTACATACATTGAACAGCTTCAATGTTAAAACACCTGACACGAGAAAAAATCATCTTAATTATACCATTACAGTACCACCTGTCAAGGGGTGGCTCTGAGCCAGATTTGTGGGAGTGGATAGGTCGTCAGGTTGGGGGCAAGCTGAGGATAGAGGACGGAGGGCTAGCATGGCCGCTCGACACCAGGAAGTGCTGCCTTTCTGCTGACGTTATGCCAATATCTCCTCATGGCACGCTTGCTCTATAATGGCACCTCTCGGGGTGGGATATTTTAGGCAGCAAGTAAACAGTTGATGTGTTGGAAGCACGGAAAATGAGCGAGCATAAGGATCTGAGCCATGTTAGCAAGGGCCAGACTGTGATGGATACACAACTGCATCAGAGTATTTCCAAAATGGCAGGTTCTGGTATGCAGTGGTTAGTACCTACAAAGTAAACCAGGGTAGGTACCCACCAAGTTAACCAGGGTTATGGTCACCCGCGGTTTGGGCACCTTTTGCATGAAATACTGCCTACTACTACTAATATGATGTGGCATGGATGCTATCAGCCTGTGGCTGCAAGCACAGTGGACCAAAGTCCTGTTTTCTGATGAGAGCAAATTTTGCATCTCATTTGGAAACCAAGGTCCCAGAGTGTAGAGTAAGAATGGAGAGGCACACAATCCAAGATGCTTGAAGTCCAGTGTAAAGTTTCCACAGTCTTTGTTGATTTGGGGAGCCATGTCATCTGCTGGTGTTGGTTCACTGTGCTTCATTAAGTCCAGAATCAACGCAGCCGTCTACCAGGACATTTGAGAGCACTTCATGCTTCCTTCCGCAGACAAGCTTTATGGAGATGCTGACTTGATTTACCAGCAGGACTTGGCACCTGCCCACACTTCCAAAAGTACCAAAACCTGGTTCAATGACCATGGGATTACTGTGCTTGATTGGCCAGCAAACTCACCCTAGAGAATCTATGGGGTATTGCCAAGAGAAAGATGGGAGACATGAGACAATGCAGAAAAGATGAAGGCCGCTGCTGAAGCATTCTGGTCTTCCATAACACCTCAGCATTGCCAGAGGCTGATAGCAGAAATTCGTGCAAAAAGGGCCCAACCAAGTACTGAGTACATATGCATGATTATGCTTTTTAGAGGTCCTTAAAATCCTATTTTTATTGATTTCATGTAATATACTAATTTTCTGAAATTTTAAATTTGGGGTTAGCCATAATCATCAAAATTATAACAAATAAAGGCTTGAAATATTTTACTTTGCATGTAATGAGTTTATATCATATATTAGTTTCACCTTGTAAGTTGAATTACTGAAATAAATGAACTTTTGCATGATATTCAAATTTTTTGAGTTTCACCTGTACCTAAACATTGACCAGGTACACCCCTTCATTGCACCAGCATTCCCTGAAGGCAATGGCTTCTTTTAGCAGGATAATGCTCCTTCCCACACTGCAAACAGTGTTCAGGAATGATTTGAGGAACAAAACACTAGAGATGTTGCGTCTGCCTTTAAATTCTAAGAGCATACAAATATCTGCTGCTTATGTCTTGATGCCAGATTCCCCAGCACACCTTCAGACCTCTTGGCGACTCAGAGTTGTTTTGGTGTGCAGAATATTAGGCAGTTGGTTGTAATGTTATGGCTTAGCAGTGTATATTCCTCTTTTCGGCCCACAACCTGGCCTCAGGTGCCTTTTACGGTGTGTGCTTTTACAGCATGTCCTTTTGAACTGAGCAGACAGGCCATTTGAACAGCTTTTAGCAAAGGTGCGGCAAAACGCTTTTGCTGTCCCCACCGTGTCAAATGGACAGGAGAAATGCGGTCTGAGGGTGGAATGGCCACCTGTAAGCGCAACAGGGCTATTAAAGTGTCACATGGATTGATTCTGACTGTTTTGCTTTCTTATGGCTCATTGTTTGCAGACGGAAATAAAATTGTTGAAAAAAAAATTACGTATCAGCTCTGTAGTAAATGGCAGTAACCTGAGAAAGCAAAGCTCTCAAATGGGCACTGTTTGCCTATTTTTTCAGATATTTTTCATGCATTTTACTAATCAATCTGTGAACTAATCAGTGGGACATGTTGCCTAATCACAACAGTCAGTGGTGGTGTGGGGAGCTAAAGCAGCCTTACTAAGCACATCATAGGCATTTAGTAAGGCTTTCTCATAGATAATCCCAAATAACCACAGAAACCCGTCTTAACCATCTGCTGAATCAAGCTCTCCCCACCCAGGAGAAAGTAACGCTTTTCTCTCTCTCTGATTTTGTTCCTTTTTTTCTATTGTTGCTCTCATTCTTTTGCTCTTATTTACCTTAAGTTAAGAATATTTGGGCAGAGGGTTGTAACCCTTCCACCACCCATGAAAATTACACACTGATATTTTATACCATGATAAGTGAAGTGAAAGTCACTTTTTGTCATTGTGAACACACATGATCTGCATTTAACCCATCACATGTGCACACATGGAGCAACGGTCAGCATCCGGGGGGCAGTATCTTGCTCAAGGGTACCTCAGTGTTGCCTGGGCCAGGACTTGAACCTGTGACCTTCAGGTCCCAAGGGCAATGTCCTAATCACTAGGCCACACTACCCGCTAAATTTGGAAAGTATTGTATTATATAATATAATTTGTTTTACCTGCCTAGGTGGTCTATGTTTACATAGAGTACACAACCACAGCACACATCTGGATGACAAAGCCTTTGGTAGAGGTCATTGCATATACTGCGTGCTTCAAGCTTTGGTTTGGTTAGCTTTCATTAAAGAATGCCTCCCTCTGTAGGCCTCTAAAGACTCATACAAGGTGCATCTCCACCCCTCCTCCACCATGTGTCTACATAATTACAGTGATCCACTCTGATTCCCTTAAAGTAATTATGATGACAAGTCACATAATGCCATTCCTCACTATTACGCTTTGGGAATAGCTGTGAGAAGGCTAAAAGTAGTCATGAAGGCCGGTCAATTCTGTTCACATGCCAATTGCTAGCGCTCGCAGCCATCACATGCAAATCGCGGTTATTTGTGGGAAGGTCAGCTATTGTATGAATAAATAACGTGTGACATACGGGACAGCCGCAGTCTGATCAGGCACAGAATTATTTAACATGGCACGAGCTGCACATTAGCTTAAAATTAGATGCATGTGTAGAGATCCATGGGCCAAAAAAATCCTCCATTGAATGGCACTAAACATTGCACTCCTTTAGTCAAATCCAGTTCAACAGGGATTGGGACAAGCAGTATTTAATGTAAGTCAATAACCACAAAGCAATATAGAGTGAAATATTTAGCCCATGCTTATGTCCTCAGTGCCCTTCATCATTTTTTTTGCATACGTAGGGCCAGTTTCTGACAGCCGTGGACGAAATTATACCCAGTGGGTGGGGGATTCTTCACAGATAATCCTTTTCAGACTGGGAGGAGGCTTAACATGCATCCAGAAAATTAGCCTGTAGTGATTTTTTTCTCCCTTCAGCGAATTTTCCAGTGTAGCTCCTGATATTTGCCTCAAGATCATCCTTAATTTTTTATGCAATATGCAAAAAATAAACATTTTTGGAATCCATTAAGAGTGGCTGATGTTTGAGGGACACAAGGCTCCTCCTTAACTTTTCTTTTCATGGCCCAAGGCAATACTGAGCACTCGTAAAAATCTCCTAGAATCCACATCTTAAACATTTGATTCCATCTCCTGTTAATGCTAGTGATTCTTGTCCTCAGAAAGCACTTTTGAACTTATTTAATGGGCAAGATCTTCTGAACCTTTGTTGCACACATCCATGGGCATGATTGAAGTCCACCATGATTACAGGCTGAGCCTCAGGTTGGGGAAGTTGTTGTCTACTTTTAAATGTGAATGGGTCAAGATGGCAGCTTGTCGATTAAAAGGTGCAATTTTGATGAAACATGTCATAGTTAATGGAACAACATCCTGTGCCAGACTTGGTTAAATACAGTTTAACATCCTTCACCGAATTCACCACAGTAAGGCTAAAGCATATAGTAAAGGCTAATGCTAAAGCAGACTGTACCCATGTTTTGGGCTTGCCCCAGACTTTTGGCATTTCAGTCCATTATATTCAAGGCTTTGTCCCTGGCATTTGCTACTTAAACAAAGCTTGTTTTGATTTTTTTTGTAGTTCCAGGACTGGGGGAATCTATAACTAGAAAGAGGCGAGATGCCTTTGCCTTTAATTGCCTCTTGGCTCAGAGGAGGATACTTTTGAATGGGAAATCAACCACAAAACCTCAGACGTCTCTATAGATAGAGAGTCCATTATTATCTAAGGATATGATTTTATTCATTCCTTTGATGATTTCTGATATTTACTGGGTTATTGTCCTATAATAATAGCATAAAATAATATTGCTTTTGATAGTACTTTTACAGAATTGCAAAGCTAGATGTCAGTGTTACATAGCTTGCTTAATAACATTTGGAAATGCCAGAATAACCAGATCCAGTAAAACCAAGAGTTTAAATGCAGTTGGGCTCAACTGTGATCCTTACAACTTGCTGAATAACCAGTGGTCTGTGGACATTGACATGTAACAATCCAGACCCACAAAAAAGGGCAGTTAGGTTCTACTGTGATCCTTACAACTTACCAATGAACCAGTGGTCTACAGACATTGAAATGTAATCAGGAATCCTGACATTCATTGTTTGTATACTTTAAGTGTGGTTGTGTGCTTCAGTTAGTAAGTGATGTCAATGCATACCCTCTGCAATACTAATACAGAACACTGCTTTATTAACACAGGCTTATTTTTCAACTTGAGCATATGACGTACCAGTCACCATGACAAGTATTGTCCCAAATGCCAAGTAAGAAAATACAATCATGCAAAGTGTTTCCAGCTGAAAGTCTTGTGTACATAACAGTGCATAGAAGTGAAGAAAAACACAAGTGTGTGTGGTGTGAGTGTGAGGTGGAACTGCCCCACTGCTTGTCATCTGCAATCTGGTCTTCTCGACTGCAGTTGACCAGGAATGGTGCCGTGGTGATGGATCGATAAAGCGAAGCGACAGTGAGGGCTAGAGCGCCTGTGCAGTAAAGCAGCTTTCATTTGTCGCTTGTGTGCTTTCTCTAAGCTGGCGATTAATCAATAGAGTCCATCCTCCACAGCCACGTCCAGTCAGTGCTGAAGAACAGAGAGGTGGAGACAGGGGAGTTCATTATTTAAAGAGGGCAATACACACCACACACACACACACACACACACACACACACACACATATGTGTATATATGGTTCTTACATACATACATATATGTCTGGGATCAGACACCAGATGGGCTAGCCTTGGGTGCCCATGATCCTATCACCAATTGTACTTCCTTGGACCCCTTTTGGTATATATTCATGGGCTGGGGTGCTGCAGTGGTGGAGAATGTGAGCATAGTGCCCCCTATTGGAGTTCATACTGGGGGAGTTTTTATATGGGGCATTCTCTGGGCAGCCAGACCTCCATGGATCATTTCACACCACCCGCTCCACCTCAGCAAGTGTGGTGAGAGGATACCTTATTCAAGGGTACCTCAGTGGGACCTGGGCCAGGAATTGAACCTGCAGCTTTCAGTTAACAAGTACACTAGGCTAACACTGCCCACAATGGGTACACACTGCCATCATTAGACAGGTGGTGTTAATGTTATGACTGATCACATATACATGGGATCACTGTATTAATTAATAGCATTTGTTGAATATAAATGTATAAAATAATTACAATTTAACAGCTGTATGACTTTACAGAATTCAGTTGAGTTGGAGATGCGATTTTAGGTGTGTCCAGAAAGAAGACCAGTGGTCACTCGTGGTTTGGCCATTTGGTAGCAAGTTGAGAGAATTTTACAGAAAGGCTCTTTGGGTGACTAATGACTTTAAGTGTGTGTTGCAACATTAGCCTCACAAGTTTCATTTTAAACTAAAGAAACAAAATGTGGGCATATTTAAACATAAACGTAAACATATTTTGGCTGGTCATCTTCTGGGGTAAGTAGAAAGATTTCAGTTGTAACTAGTAATTGGAAATAAGTTTTATCGTAAGAGATTCTTGAGATTTGGTTCACTTCTGAAGAACGTGGTAGGGATGCAGACTGTCAAATTTTATGAAATGTAAACTTTTATGTCCCAAGATATTGGCTAGTGAAGATTTTTTTGCATCAACATTGTGACGCTACTAAACAAATAGGTCGTACAGTGCTAAGATAATTTCCCTCGTACAGGCCAACTCACTATACAACATTAGTCATTTTTTATCTAAATGAGCTAAAGCAATTGCCAAAGACGTGCTTTTTGACTACCACACCTCAGGGGGCAATATCATGAAAGAGTGCACCCACCTAAGGACAAAAACCTCTTATTCTGTATCAGCCACATGTGTTTACAATTTCATGTTTCATGTGGTTTCTGTCTAAATATGTGATATTGTCAACAAATGAAGTGGCGTTAAAAAGTTTAATGAAAATTATTATTAATACTATAATAGCCCTGGTCCTGCAAACCCAATGCCCTACACACTTAAGTGTTTTCTCTGCTTTAACTGATTATTAGGGAAAAAAGTGTGCAGGACAGTGGTCTCCAGGAGCAAGACCAGGAAACCATGAATAGTCTGTAATCAATGTACTGTGCCAATTACAGGGCAAAATAAATTTGTGTTGTCCTGACTAAACTGTAAATCTAAACATTTAGGGATTAAGTGACGATTGGTTTATTCGGTCTATGAATATATTGAGCCATCAAAGCTCATTACAAATCATGACAGAATTTTGTGGAAGATGCAAGGGTGGACTGGGGGACAACTGTAGGGAGACTGGCAGATGTCAATGGATCCAACGAGGTCAATCAGGTCTAGAGGGCAATACTAATATCAAGAGTACTGTGTTAGGAGGTGGGGAGTGGTGTATGTGTGTGTGAGAGAGACTAAACCCTGAACAATAACTGAAATGGGCAGAAGGATAATGTAATTCACTGAATTCTCCCTTTTGTGTTAGTTTGGCTCATGCTTTCAGCACACGGCCATTACTGCCTATTGACCTGAAACCTGCAGAGAGAGGGAGAAAAGCGAGGTGTGTGAAGAGAGAAGAGAGAGGAGAGAGAGAGGCGAATGTTTCTCTTTCTCTTTCTCATAAATCCCATGTCTCCTTTTTCATTTTACTTATTCAATTCCATTTCATTTTTTCATTCTCTTCTTTCTTTCTCTTTTTTCATTTTCATCCTTTTTCTTTCTTTCTTTCTTTGTTTTCTTTTATTTTCATAGTTTTTGTCCTTTCTTTCTTTCTTTCTATCGTTCTTTCTATCCATCCATCCATTTCCAACCACTTTTTCCGTTTCCGGGTCACGGGGAAGCTGGAGCCAATCCCAGCTGACTGTGGGCCTAAGGACAGGAGGCCAACCCATCGCAGGGCAACACACAGACAGACAGACAACCATTCATACACACATTCACACCTATGGGCAATTTTCCAATCCAATCAACCTACTGCAAGCCTTTTGGACAGTGGGAGGAAACCGGAGCACCCAGATGAAAACCCACGCAAACATGGGGAGAGCTTGCAAACTACGCACAGAAAGGCACCTGTGGCCAACTCGGGGATCGAACCCACTCACTGTGAGGCGACAGTGCTAACCACTGCACCACCATGCCGCCCTCGTTTTTTCTTTCCTTCTCATTCAGTTTCATGTCTTTTTTTCTTTCTTTCTTTCTTTCTTTCTTTCTTTCTTTCTTTCTTTCTTTCTTTCTTTCTTTCTTTCTTTCTGTGAATGAATGTACAGGTAAGTGTTTCTAATAAAGTGGCCACAGTTTATAGTCTTAATCATGCCCCAAGTAGAGAAAGCTAAAAAAACATCAACTCAGCACACACATCTTTAACATCATCTGGATAATAAAACTAATTAAACATAAACAGAGCAGCAAGAAAAATGACATGAACAGATAGATGATAGTTTGTCTTGCTCTTTCACACCCAACAACAGACACATGCACACACAAATGCACACACACACACACACACACACACACACACACACACACTCTGTGCTAAATCAAAAGACAGCCAAGTTTGTGACATTTTCTTTTGCTGCCATGGATACATTACTTTCATCTCTCATCTGTAATAAAACTGAGCACAAAATTACCTGTAATTAGTGTTGCCTGGACGACGCTGCATGTGAGCAGTGATGTTTGTTTGCCTTCCTTCCTTTGGTACGGTCAGGGCGTTGTTTTCCCATCACCTCTACGTTCAAATGCCTTCAGATTCTCCACTGTGAGGCACTCAAGACACACTTTCTGCCTGATTTCAGGCTCCTCGACTTTTAATGTGTGCCCCATTGCTGTAAATGATAATGGCAAATTCATGTTGCATGTCTTGCTCTTGGTTACAGTGTCGCAGGTGTTATAGTGGGTAGAATAGTGAAGCAGGTATGTTTAATAATGTCTGGAATTTGCAGTGAGCTTTAATGTGATTAATGATGGCATATGGCCAGTGAGTACCTTGTAAACAAGACATCCCACGTTGCAGTGTGTAATATGACTCACACAGTCTTTTGTGTCTCAGTGAATGTGTTTTATTGTGAGGTTTGATGTTGGTGGTCTAACAATAGACTAAGAAGTTTATTGTATGTTTAATTTGTCACGAAATTAGATTTTAAATGGAATGTTGTCATGCTGCAATGGGTTGGCCTCCTGCCCTGTGTGTACCCTGCCTTGGGCCCGTAGTCAGCCAGCTTACCCGCGACCCAAAATAGAAAAAGCGGTTTACAAAATGGATGGATGGATGTTGTGTCAGGATGTAAAGACAAAATCAATTTGATCAATGTCATAGGAACAGAAAAGCATGTAGTGATATCTTAGGGTTGAAGTATATTCAATTGTACCAACTGCAGAAAACAAAATTTGGTGTGCTTTCAAAAAATGTGTTTGTGGTGCAGGGTGTCAATGTTTTTTTAAGTTTGACATTTTACGTCCCAAGATATCGGCTTGTGAAGTGCTAAGTTTTTGCCTTACCTTATTTGCTATGTGGTGATGATCCACAGTAGTAATAAACTAGGGTCATGTGTCACCTAGAGGGCAACGTATCATAAGTTGAAAAGTTCAAAATGATAGTCAAACGATTGCCCAAAAAGTCAAGTCAAGTCAAGTCAAGTTTATTTGTATAGCGCTTTTTACAACTGACGTTGTCACAAAGCAGCTTTACAG
>JBBPDA010000041.1:3017547-3036443 GCA_037974385.1 Arnoldichthys spilopterus
TTGATACAGCAACAGATTATATTAAGTGACAAATGCTTTCAAACCCATTGGCTATATTTATTACAGTAGCATGGTGGGTTTTCCTTCTGGGGGCTCAATGGTCATGCACATTCAACAGTGGTTTTCAGAAATAGGGTTTGTACATTGCATTGCTTGAAACAGCAGAAGAAACCATTCTGTAGCATGAATATTGCTTGTACTGTACCTTTATTAATTTCTGTAAACAGTGTTTCTATATGCTGTTTGAAATGGGAATAGTACATTTTGAGCACTGCACTTGTATCTTGGTCAACCCTGAAAAGAGTTTAAGTAGCCTATATCAGGGGTGCTTAATTTTGGTCCTAAAAGCGCTCTGGCATAAATTATACACACTGACTTGTGGCAAAGGTAGCATCCTGTGACAGTGCTATGTTCAAAGTCACTGAGCTCTTCAGTACAACCCATTGTACTGTCAATGTATGTCTATGGAGACTGCATGGGTATGTGTTTGATTTTGTACACTTGTTACCAATGGAAGTGGCAGAAAACCAGGCAGTAATGGCGTAGTGGTAAGGACCTTGCCCATGTGAACAGAAGGTTGCAGGTTCTGGCCCTTGTACCACTGAGGTACCTTTGAGCAATGTACCGCACCACTACACTGCTCCCTGGGTGCTATTGATAGCTGTCCGCTGCTCCACATGTGCATGTGTGATGGGTTAAATGCAGAGGTCACATTTCATTGTGGTGAACCTTGTGTGATTGAGTGTTTTCACAATGATAAGTCACTTTACTTCAATAATTAGGGTGGTCATATACTTTTGGCCATATGGTGTACATGCAACAAGTATGTGATCACTCTTTTACAGACTACAGAAGCCAAATACATGTGATCATGTGCGTCTGACAGGCTCAAAAATTAATGTTTAGATCAGTTGCCTGTCATTACCTACAGCTTCTATTTTTATTGGTATGCTGTCAGTCATTCTTAAATGCTCCCTTGCTGTTTGATCTCTTATGGCCTTATCTGGTAGAGCTGGTGAACAGTGTAGCCTGCTTTTCCGTAGCTCTAAAGCAGGTGAAAAATGAAAGCAAATAGGTGTCAGGGAACGGCTGAGTTGAATTGGATTTGACTGCGTCATGAGATGAGATGAGATGAGATGGGGATGAGGTGAGGTTTTGTCTCTAAATTTGAAGTCAGAGTGTTTCTATCTCACTCACATTTACCCTCTCTCTCTCTCTCGCTCTCTTAACAGTACAAAGAGTGCTTTATGTGTTAGCATGTCTTTAGGTCCTTAAAAACACTCAAATACAAAATTAAATTTGTTAGAATGACATTTTACGAATTAAAGACCATAACAAGTATTAATTTGCCTAATATTTCAGGTTAAATTGCATTTGATTACATTGTTACTGAATTTAAACACAACTTCTGACAATTATGTTGTGTCAAAATTTCATGTGAGATGGAGCAAAGTAACGGGTTGTAAATCACCTTTAAAAAATGTATTTCATCTTAACCTTCATTATTAATTAAGAAGGTTTTGTGATTGTCTTGTAAAGTTACCATTTTAGAGTTTTTGTCTGATGGCAACAATATTCAGAAACATGCTGATACTGGTGTGAGTTACTATGAGGCCTTGAGCTATGACTACTAGGGGTAGACTACAGTACAGGTATAAAAAGCTCGTCAACAAAAAAAGAAAAAGCCCACCATCTTTTGTTTGAAGCTTTTGACACACAAGGCCTAGAGTCCTGCTTTTTTTCTCACAAAATGATCCCAATTATTTTAAATCACAAGGTGACTGGTTGATGAAATAACTTCATAATCACATTGAAGAGATAAAAGGGTAATTTAGTACATACAGGTCCTCAGCTGATGTCATTTTTCTTTTCAACATTGCTGAGCCTCGACCCGACCAACTGAAGCCACCTCTGATCATAATACGTCTTTTATTGGCTTGTACAGTGGGCACAATACAAGAAGCATTCATACACTTCTTTTCTTACCCTTATGTGCCCAGTGCTCTGGAATAGGGTATGTCTGTGCTCATCAGACTGCAGAATTTGCTTAAGCAAAATAAAACCTTATTTCTTCACTTATCAGTGGTTTTCTTTTGGCCACACAGCTGTTTAGTCCCAATCATGTGAGTTCTCCTTGCATTGTATGTCATCAGAACTGCTGAGTCCCTAACGACTCTAAACGCACCTCTTCAAGAAGTATCTTGGAACTAACTAGCCTCATACTTATTGCACATTTATGTTACTATATATTGTTTATATACTTTATTGCCTTTTGGGTTTACAAGTTTGGCAAGGTTTGTTATGGTGTGTAACTTAAAGCTAGTAGTATCTTAGTAGAATGAGAGCTGTTGGCAGGTTTAGCCCTACAGAAAGAAGAACGGACATGGATTATAAAACACTGTTGTTTATCGCTCTGGATAAGAGCGTCTGCTAAATGCTGTAAATATAAATGTATGTGTGAAAATATCCTTACTTTAACTAGTAAACCATGAGTCATGAGCCATGAGTTCTGATGATCATATTTCTTCTGCAAAATTGAAAGTTCACCACTATTCTTCCAGGAGTTAATGTGCTGGACAGTTCTTAAGCCAATTCCAGATGTTTCATCAATCTTCTTAGTTGTTTTCTTTGCTGGATACAGGCCAATAACTTGACCCTTTTGAAACACAGTAGCATCTTTTCCACAACCAGGGGATACATCTTCCCACATGTTTTTTAAGGAATGAGAAGCTAGTGAAGGCAAAAATAAGGGTTAAAAGCATTGCTGCCAGCTGCAACATATTAATCACTGCAGCCATTATCCAATGATAGGATCTGAAGTATTTACTTTTTCTTTGCCAAATAGAATATTTTTCACCAATGTTGTTGAAGAAAGAAGAAAAAATACTGCATGGTTCAGCTGAAAGACCTTCAAAACATGCGAAAATTGGATTTTACGCCTACTGTATTCAATAAAAAGTGAACTAGAAATGACAGATATGTTTTCCTTTTGGTTCCAAGGAACCATTAGGCCTGTACTGAAGGCCCTGTGGCTTCTTCTCTGTGTAAATATGATTTTACTAACCCTTTAAAATAAAGGCATTCACCATGGGCCTTTTTGTCCTTCGTTTGCTGTGCTTGTAGAAATGCACACTTGTAAATTGCTGTGTTGATGATCCCAATGGAATCAACACAGAAACTTTATCCCCTACGCCCTTGTTCCTTTCATGTTGCCGTTCATGCTTAAACCGGTCAACCCTCTATAACCTACACAGTATATGTTTTAATAGTGTTATGTTTCTCCACCACATTTCTCGAACAAACGCAGCACGCTCGCCTGCAGCCTAAAAGCCATTTAGCTGCATTTTCTCTTCTGATATAATTTTGCCCGAGGCCGGCTGCAGGAGGGTCCCGCTGAGCCCAGACGATCAGCCGCCAACTACACCCACCGTGTGGGCGGCTCTGCTGAACTTTTCACTGCCTGGCAGGCCACTCCGCAAGAATACATTTATTTCTGAAAGCTTATCGGCCCCTTGGCCCCCTGAAGAAAGAGAACGAGCCGTCTTTTCACACTCAGCCTCTCTGTATTAAAGCGCTTGCTATAAAAAAAGAGAGACAGAGCGAGTGAGAGAGAGAGAGAGAGAGAGAGAGAGATAGAAGGGTTAGAGAGAGAGCCCTAATGGATGCTCTGTACAGCACACAGACATGAAATCAAAAAGTGCTTGTAAGGTCAGACATCCAGAAACTCAGAAACTCGCGTGAGAGAAAGAGAAGCAGAAAAAGAGAATAAAGAGAGATTAACCCTCTGAATATACCGCCTAATAGAAAAATATTGGACTAAAACTGTGCTTACTGCTGTTTAAAAACTAGCCATTTTTAATGTGTGGACAGGAATGGGAAAAAACTTCTATACGTCCATTTTCTGAGCCACTTATCCTAACCAGGGTTGCGGGGAGGTGCTGGAGCCCACCCCAGCGCTCATTGGGCAATGAAGAAACTCTGTACAGGCATCCAGCTCATCACAGGACAGACGAATACACTCACACACACAGTCACACCTAGAGGGCAGTGTAGCATTTCCAGTCCATGTCTTAAACTGTGGGAGGAGCCCAGAGTTCCCAGCAGAAACTCATGCAGATTACATGCAACCTCCTCACAGAAAGGACCCTACCCTTCCCACCTGGGGAAAGAAACCAGGATCTGCTTGCTGTGAGGTGACAACACTAACTTGGTAAGTAATAAAATCTTATTTTAATACACATTTCCATTACTGTTGCTGTCAGAACAAAACTTCACATCTCCAAAAAAGTAACTTTATTGGGGAGGGAAGATACATGAATAACTTTTAATGCAAAATTAAAAGAACAAGATTTTTACTCAAGCAATTTGGGGCACTTCTATCTGTAAGGCCATCAGGAAATTTTGACCACAAATTACAAATTATGTAAAAAAATATATATAAAAGAAAAAAAAATAGAAAAACATGGTGTTGTTCTGAAAACCCCTTTTTCCAACAACAGGGAACTAGTTCCTATCTGATTCATGCACCAAATTTTCAACCATTTGGAGCAATTTTTTTTGTTTAGCTGGAGCCAAAAGAAAGCTGTTTTTTGTGCGAACCATGACATCAGTGGGCGTGTCATTCTATGGTTTGGGGTGGACAGACAGCAACAATGGAAAAAGGGATAATTATTGTAAATAATACTTTTTTTGATAAAAACAAATATCTGCAACAACAGCACAATAGCCTATTTAGTGCAGTCCACCACCAATCTACTGTTAAGTTCCAATGTGGAATTTCCTTCATTGATGATACCTCCTTGATTACAATGGTTCACCTCAAAACTGTTGGAAACATTGACTTGTTCTCTAGATGGCACCATGGTTTAAAGAACTATAAATGGAACGGGTCCAAGAACCCATCCCTTTTTTGGTGATTAAAGGGGAAAACAGACAACAAAACAGTCCTTTTTTGAGTAGAATTATTATTTCTTTTGCTCAACATAACTCATCTGGTAATTTTTTTTCTGTTTCCAGAAATCACAATTCTGCAAGATAATAACAGTTTTCCACCTTATTTGTGTGAAGGTTTGGGGAATCTTTCCATATTTCTACATAAATATGACCTAAAACATTGTCAAATGTCCTACAAGTCTCAAAGGTAGAGAACTTAATTAAACAAAAAGATTATACTTAGTCATTTTTTAGGTAAAGGAACCTTTGCTTTCAGTATTTGGCATGACACCCTTGTGCAGTAAACTGCAACTAAACAATCTAGTAACTGTTAATCCATCCTGCAAATCAACTTAAAGGAACTTAAGTCAATTCCTCCATAAAGAACAGCTTCAGCTCTATGATGTTGGTGGATTTTCTCACACAGACTGCTAAATACAGGTCCTTCCTCAATATTTCTATTGGGTTATGGTCAGAAAATTAATTTTTAATTAACCCTGCCTGGTGTGCTTGAAGTTGTTGTCTTACTATGTGTCCCATGTCTTTTTGAGATTCAGTTCATGGACAGAGTTCCTGATATTTTCCTTTAGATTTTGCTAGTATAATTCAAAATTCATTATTTCGTCAATGACAGCAGGCTGTTCTGGCAAAATAGGCCTAAAACATGATACTACCACCACCATGTTTTACAAAGGGGATAATATTCTTATGCTGGAAGACAGAGACTTTCTTCTTCTAGACATTACACTTCCCATTTAAACCAAAACGTTTTACTTTGGTGTCTTTTATCCACAAAACATTTTTATATGTTAAGCAGAAATGTTCTTCTTGCACAGGAGCCAAGATGCTAATGTGAGTGTGGCCTGTCGTTGCAAATAAGTCATCTTAGGTTCCCTTGTGACCTCATGGAGAATTAAAAATGGAGAGTGTAACAATTTTCTCCTTTGGTACGAAATGTGTCTCACTATAGATTGGTGTAGTCCACCTTTAGAGATGGCTGCAAACCCTTTTCTAGTGTGAAGAACATCAAAAACTCTTTTTCTGATTATGTTTTAGGGTTTCCAAGCTAACAAAGTCGAACAATTCATTCAAATCATTATTCATAGATTCCCCAACTTGGATTTTGTGCCCCACTTGAAACTTTCCCTTTAAAACTGATTTTGACGTGCCACTGGTGCCTTTCCAACTCCAACTAGCTTTTGGTATTTCATGAGAGTAGTGCATCTTCTCAGTAACACTGTGTTCTTATTTAATAAGCAATCTGCTGGATTGCAACAGTCTGATAAACACATTATCAGCTTATCACATTATTAGTATTACATTCCGCTGCATGGATTCTTTGCTGTTTACTATTTATGTCTTAATTTTCAGTGATATGTAATTCTCACCTTTACTCCTGCCATATATATTTCCATTCCCCAACGCAGAATGCAGAAACACAGATGGCTCTTTAAATCATGTGCATTTAAAAACAATTACACCCTACAGAAAAGTGGCATAAAGCAATAGCTGGATCTGATTTATGCAAATGTCTGAGAGATAGATAGATGGATAGAGCAAGGCAAAGAAAGAGAGAGGAAAAGAAAGAGAGATGCCAGCTTAATAATATATCATTTTCTTTTTTCATGTCCACCAAGCTTCTCTGGATAAATAAACCAACCAGGAAACAAACAGATGGTTTGCATAAATGGATGTTATTGAAAGACAAGTGTGTGTGTGCTTTCAGCTGCCTCTGAGCACAACTCCGTGAATGGTGTGTGTGTGTGTTTATGTGTGTAGGTGTGTGTGTGTGTGTGTGTCTGTGTGTAATAATGTTCTGAAGTTTGGAACACTGAGGGAGATAATGCACGTCTGAGAGGTGGGCGAAGTCAAGGGCAACGAACAGAAAACAATTCAGCTTTAATGGGTGCGAAAGCAAGCCTGTCACAAATTGAAATTAAGTTTACATGGGTTGAATTGATTATGCGCCAATTTATATTAGCACATTTGTCTGTCTATGTGCTGGCTTATCTGTCTTGATGTTTTTCTTCACTCTTTAAAGGTACAGGTACAACTTCTTGGCTTGTTTATTCTAAAAAGTAAATTCCTATGTTTGGAACCTTTTTTCCCTCCTGATTTTCTAACCAATGTATTCATCTCCAATTTGTCTCACAGCATCACACAATACTACCAACACTGCGGGCCCTATTTTGCACCAGATCAAAGTGCGACCCAAAGTGTTTTTCTAAGTTTAACACCAGCTCATTTCTCTATTTCACACCATGCTCGCTTTTCCAAAATAACAAATGATTTTTTGTGTTTTCTGCTCGTAATGTGCTCACATTGTTGGTGCATTGCTATTTTAATGCAGCGCAATGTCATTGCACTTTTGACCAACAAAAAACCATGTTTAAAGTCAGTGGCTTAAGCAATGACCTAAGCGAATATGCAACTTTGACAACCAAATTGTTATAGCCAGAGTATCTGAAATGGTAAGGCTAGTGTGGTGCTTCTGTCAAGTACTTATTATTAGTAGTTCAAGGATGGACAAATCAGGCATAGCTGTATCAGATCCAATCAGACTGCCAATGCCTGTCCTGCCCACAAACAAAGTGCCTAACAAGTGTTATGAATGGTCTAGGGGTTGTAGGAAGTAAGTGCGAGTTTGAGGTTTTTAGATCTATTTTAAATAAACAAACGAACAAAGACTAGAAAAATGAACAAACAACAATACAGACTAAGAAAACAAACAAAGATGAACAGAAAGACTAACAGGACTCAAGACTAAGGCTCAATACAACAGGGGAAAAAAATCCCGCTCTTAGGCAACATAACCAATATAGACTCAGGCACAGAAACACACACTAATGACAATAACCGACCAGGACAAAGACAACCACGCATGACTAAATAGGAAGACCTGAGGAACACCTGAAGCAAGGAAATGACAGAAACGAGGGACAGGTGCACAGGGCGGAGACAAGGCGGGGCTAAATCAAAACACAAGACAGGGAGCACATGGTAAGATGTGAAACGTAAGGATGACGAGAAGACAAGACAAGAAAAGACATTACACCAAGTTTATGCAAGCACTGTATGAGGCCTTGCTTTGACATCACATGTCTGTCATTTAGCTGAGGGAATGATGGTGACGTGATGCACTGTGGGAAGAAAACAAGCCAGTAGAAGGAGTGCGAGGTTCTGCTGGGAAACCCTGGGTCAGTACATTCATGTGGAAATCAATTTGACATATATCACCTACCTAAACATTTGTTGTTGACCAGATATTCCCTGTTTCCTGATGGCTGTGGCCTCTTTAAGCAGTGTAATGCTCCCTGCCACAAGACACACAATGTCTGGGAACAAGACAAAGAGTTCAAGGGAATTACTGCCATTGCCGTTGTGTGCCTGGAATGATTCGACTAGCACTACGTACGCTTGGTGTCCCATTCCTGAAAACTCTTATGAGAATTTTGTAACACTTTATGGCAATATGTCATCACACACCAACATATAGACCAGCTATCTAGCTATAAGATATTTGATTGATTCTTAGTAGCCTGGCACAGGCGGCGAAGAGACCAAAGAAGACGTTGTCGGAGGAAATAAGGAAGAGAAAAAGACAGAGTGACAGAGCAAAAGACTGGACGAGAGTAAATCTCAGACAAGCTTTTACTCATTGGTGAGAGATAAAAGAGAGGCTGCAAGACAGATGCAGAGCTTGCCTTCTTGGTTCTGGACTAGTCAGTAATAACTTATTTGCCTTGTCTATGCCTGAGTTGTTGCATTCGCTTGATGTTTCGTTGTGTTAGGAAACTTGTCGACTTGACAGTTGTTGATCATAAGCTGTGTCAGCCCATTTTGATAGACTGTTGGCTGCTAGTCTTGACTTGTCAAGGTGATGTACTGCTTGCTGTACTGGCATTAATATGAAGGAGCTACCCTGAATTCAGTTTTCCCTCTGTGGACAAATCAAAGTATTATTACAGCATTGTCATCTATGTAGTATTTATTGTCATAAATGTAATATTTGAAGAAAAAACAATCTTGTTTACACCATTTAATACCATAATAGTTAATATTAAACTTAATACCATTTAATACCCAGGGACATAGCAAGGTTCTGAGTATGCTGGGTATGTAGTTTGTTATATATTATTATAGCCATATCTACAAACCTGATAGCCCTGTGTCATGCTTACTTGTATATATTTTTTTCTTATCAAGATGGTGGCACCACTTCAAATTATTTCCCTAATTAGTGCCACTAAAGACCTGATGCAGACAGAATGAGCTGAGTCCTACATGTTGATATTTGTGCCGGTCTTGTGCCACATGCTTCAGTAAGGCAATCATTGGTTCCCCTCGAAAAGATCAGCAACAAACGGGGTCAAAGTTCAATCAATCTGAACTTTGCGTGGTGGGTCGCAACGTCTGGTTTACGGGCAACACAACATTGAGTTTGGGAACAGAGGCATGATTCTCTCTAAATAGGAAAACAATAGCAACTGTAGGGTTGGAAGATTTTGACACTAGTCATCTGAATGCAAGCTATTAACACACTGCATATTTTTAACATTTTAATAGTATTTATGAATTAATCAACTTAAATGTTAACCTTACTTCCCATAGGGCTATGTCAGCATAGCTTCTGATGTTATCTTTACTGGTTCCATATTAGCTTTAGCGTATCTACAAGTACGTATGTACCTCTGAGTGGGGCAAAGCACGACTAGCATATATGACAGTGGTGCAAAGTGTATAGGGGGAGCCCAGTAGCACCAAATACTAAATGTTGCATAATGAGGCCTTGAAGGATGTTAATACATTCTGTCATTCTGTCCACTAGATAAACTCACACTCTGCCTCAAAACTCTTTCCTTTTTACAAAAACTTCTAGGTCAATATTAGACTCAGCATATTTAGAAGATGTGTACCATTGTATCTGCAACCCTCTGTGCAGCATGTATTCTCTGGATCAAACCCACTGTCTGCACCTGCAATGGCTTCGGCAGTGTCTGCATGCAGCTTTCACGGTAAAGCACAGTTCAGCTTGCAGAGAAAGTAATTGAACAGGACGTGTCCATGTTTCTTCCATCCAAAATCAATAACTTGATTGGGACACAAGCTGACGGCCAGCCAGTTGGTTTTGTTTACCTGTTTAATTGGGAATAAAAATCGATGTCCGTGTTCCTTCTTTTGCTTACAGGGCAAGTTTAAGGAAAGGTATGTTCCAGAAAACAAAAGCAGACCTTTGGGCCATGTCAGCTTCATGTGTGGCTGATGGAGAAAATGCTGCTCGGTTCTATATGCGTTGGGTAAAGCTTGTGGGGAGCCAAATCTACAGTATAGAAATTTCTCAAACATTATTGCTTTTTAGGCTCTTTTTTGCATCAGTTTAAAGCTCCTATGCTTCTTTCATGCTTGCCTTTCCCAAATCAAAACAACAAGACCTTGCCAAGCCCTAATAAACTCATATCAGGTCTAAATTTGTTAAAGAAATGAATCAGTCACTCAATACATACTGGTTTTCATGGCAATTACCATATCTGACCTAAAATACTGTTTTTTTTTTAGTGCGTGCACACGTTTTTAATTTTATCGGAAACACCTACCTTGTAGATACAGATGTACAGTTACTGTTTGTATCTCATATGTTGCAGCACAATTTACTGTCCCCTACCCTATCTACTCCATTCACAATTAGAAATGGACCACCACTGAACCACCAGATTAGAACTCTCAGGGCCTTCTAGGCCTTCAGCA
Source organism: Arnoldichthys spilopterus (assembly GCA_037974385.1). Lineage (NCBI taxonomy): Eukaryota > Metazoa > Chordata > Actinopteri > Characiformes > Lepidarchidae > Arnoldichthys > Arnoldichthys spilopterus. The sequence goes on from JBBPDA010000041.1 coordinate 3,028,225, forward strand.
GGGACTAAAATGTCTCACTTTTGTCCATTTTATTCAACTGATTCCTGTTTGTATCTAAACTTGCAAAACTACTCCAACTTTGTTGATGGGCATGTTTAATCTAGAATGAACACATAACATAGTCCTCCAGTCACATAGGGGCGCTTACAGAAATAAGTATTATCATAGAGCTGAATTTTTTTTAATTGACCAGTCCGTGGTGAAGACCTGGCTCATTCCGCAGACCATATTTAGGCACAGCAGCAACACTGGAGCAAATTGCTGGCATTTTTACCACCTAGTTGGCTGTTGCTTGTTGGCAGTTTGATATCGTTGCTCCTCCGTTGATGCACAGGTAGTTTCCTAGTCACTCGTCTGTGATCACTTTCTAATAAACACTGGGGTAGGTGTTTCTAAAAATAAGGCAGTACTTCAGTGAGCCAAAACCAACTATAAAACGATACAGCTCAGTTATAATTGATGCCCTCCGGCAGAACAGAACATAAACAAGGCATCCACACATTTATGTATTGTAGTTTGCAGCTTGTTTTTGGTGGATAAGGGCTGTGCATTGCAGTGTGTTGGGGCTGAGGGCTCATGGGGAGTTTTAACAGGGACAAAAGTATGCTGCTTATAGTGGTAACAAACACACACACACACACACACACACACACACACAGGGGAGATAGTCTGGTCATGGTGATAGAAATAGGGAGGCACACATACACACACACACATCAGAGGCTGCAGTAGAAATAGCTTGCAGACATCATAATGTCAGTAATACCCTCACTGAGAGTGAGTAAAGCACTTCAAGGGCAAAGCTGCCCTAAAGCACTGGTCTGAGATCAGCGTTCCCCGAAATATATCTAATCCTCAACATGTGGATGTCTGCAGGAACTGTATTTATTTTTTCGTATTTTCAGGTTGTTGTAGGTTCAGATCTTCTATCTTCTGATCCTCAGGCTCATGGTTAAAGAGCAGGTTTACTGTAAAGGTAAGTTTTATTCTCAGAGAGGGCAACACATTCTGAAAATAAGGGGGATGTGGGCAAACAGCTGTTTGCTTATACTTTGGGTATATGCATCAACATTCATCTTCATGATCATCATGTCTTTCTTGGTATGGAGAGCAAGTTCTACATAGCCATAATTTTCCAAACTGCTGTTAAACTGTAGGTTGAGGCACCACTGAGATACCGTTGAACAAGGTATCATCCTGCTACACTGCTCCCTGGGCGCTGTTGATAGCTGTCCGCTGATCCACGTGTGGGTTAAATGCAGAGGTCAGATTTCGTTGTGGTGCTTGAGTGTGTTCACAATGACAAATAGTCACTTTCACTTCACCGAAGGTTCATACTGAAGATCTTTTTGACCCCAAAGGTTGTATAAGCACCTGAAAGGTCTAAGTGCTGATAAGTACTGACATCACATCAAGAAGGTAAAATGCATGGCCTTTATCTTTATTCCCAAGGTAGCACTGCCACTAATGCTGTCACAGATATTTACACAATATTGACAAATAAACCTGTTTAGCCTTTAAAAGACCCCATATCCTGCATATTTTTCTCAGATTTACTTCCACTTATTACATTAGTGTGTGTTTCAAGTCAAGTGTTTTTGTCATATGCAAGTGGACTTTGTTTTGATTGACTCCCCTGTATTATGCCTCTTTTAATAGAAGTGTGGGTTGAAACATGTTGTGAAGATGTGAGACTAAGTGCTGCAGGCTGAATAGATGGATATATACCGACCAGCCATAACATTAACATTACCTGCTCTAATGACCTGTGGTTTCCCGTAGGAAGTTTGGACACAAGCGCAGGTGATTTTGAAGGTTTTAATGACATTTTCCAAGTCGTTCAAAAACAGAATCCAAAACACAGCAAACAGGGTTATTAAAGAATCAGCAAAATCAGTCAAAGTCCAGGTAAAAAGGTTCAGGAACACGGAAGAGATCAGGCAAAGCGAAGTTCAAAAACAGGCAGAGGTCCAAAAAACAGCAAACGGGAATGTCATAGGCTAATCACGAAAGAGATAAATCCAAGAATGCAATCCAAACGCTCAGAATCGTAGCAAAAATAACGAGACCTCGCACCATAGTGCGGGTCTCACCCCTATTTAAAGTCCTGTCCTGATCTCCCAGATGAGCCCCACCTGGGAGGGTTGTGACCGGTTTAATACTCGGAAAGATGCAGATCTTTCACGGCCTCTAGGGGGAGCCCCAGCTCCCCTTACACCTGCCCAATACTGAGTAGGTTCCTCATGCTGCTGAAACAGCTCTGACTGTGATGCACTTCTTTGGATCACTTATGGTTGGTTCCAACTACTGCCTACCTGGAACACTCCACAAAACCTGCCATTTTGGAGATGACTGGCTCAGTTGCCTAGCTATCACAGTAAAGGCCTTGTCAAAGTGGCTCAGATCCTTACAATCATCAATTTTCCTGCTTCCAGCACATCATCATCACACCCTCCCCCCCAATACATGTCATTTTAATGAACTATATAGTCAGTGTTATTCAATTCACCTGTCAGTGGTGGTAATGTTTCCAGCTCATCAATGTATATCTTCATTTTCTTGTTACATCGTATATTGCTCCAGTTGGTTTTACTTTTACATTGCAAATGTGCTAAAAAACTTTGCATGACATACAAGTCCTTTCATCCTCACCTTCATGGGCTGCATGGGTGCTGTCAGTTCTTATTTGAATGGAGAAAAATGAATGAACAGATTCTCTTTATTTCGACTATACTAATATCATGACATCCTATCATCTTCTTAGAAAATTAATTAAGTTTCTGTATTTTTATGCATTTTTTCAAGTTGACTTTTGGTCCAATAAACAATGAAATACTTCAGTTGTGACCCAAACCACATACTTCTACATTTATATTACTGAACACATTTCTAGTAGTTGTGCACTATTTTGTGCACACTGTGGCTAAATTTACTTTACTCTGAACCACCCAAAATATGTTTTTGCACCACAAACAAACTGAACCATGATCCAAGATAACCTCTTTTGGTTAGACCAAATTTGGGCCCTATGTTCTGGACCATGGTCTGAGGCACCTTTCACACATGCTCTTGTCATGTGGACTAAACTGAAAAGTCCAATCATATAGTCCACATCAAACAAAGTAGGTGTGAAAGCACTATTTGTTTCAGTGCAATGCAGAGTGATGAATATGTAACATGCTGTATAAAGCTCTTTTATTTCAATAAAGCAAGGAAAATATTTTGTCTGGCCATGTCTGCCATTCTTTGTTACTAACTGTTGAACTGTTATACTTCTTGTCTCTGCCGTACCACCGACTCCTTGTTAGTATGTTCAGCTGTGTGTAGTGTGTACCCATTTCCAGGTGTTCATACTCTTGACTAGTGCATAAGTATCACTCTGGCTCTGTGTGTTGTTGTGTTGTGTTTACCTGCTTGACCATTTTTTATTATTTTAGTACATCAACTTTAAGAACTGACTGTTTACTTGCTGTCTAATATATCCCCTTCGTTTTATTTAAACATCTGTCCTGTCCCAGTTTTAAAACCCCAATGCTACAAAATTCCAACAGAATAAATAATACTATTACTCATGGTTGAGGAGAAGTGACCTCTGGCCTCTGTTAGGAGCCTTCTGGCAGAATTTTACCTTTTTTCACATCTCTCTGTCTCCCCCAGCTCATGTCTGAGACAAGACTCAGCTGGGAAAGAAGGATGACAAGGACATCTTGTCAACATGACACATCTCTGATTCATACAATGTCCGCCAAAGGTTTGGGGACACCCAGACTTCTCTGGGTTTTGTACCATGAACCAAATATGTCCAAAAGTATGCAGGCAGCTTGTCTAATGAGTGAGTATAGCTTCTTTAAGGAGCACCTATTGCTGATAGATCAATAGACCAAATGAATGGGATGCTCTGGAACTGCTGCACTTGAGTCTTAGGTCACCATGCTTGCCAAGAAGGGTACAAAGCAGCATTGGCCTGGGTATGAAGTAGTGCCTTCTGGAGTGATGGAGCTCCATCCAATTCCATCTGCTCTTCAGAACTGAACATCCAGGCTGACCTCACTAAAACACTTGTGGCTGTAATCACAATGTTCCAACATCTAGTGTAAAGCCTTCTCAGAGTGGCAGAGGCTCTTACTGCAGCAAAGGAGGGATAAATGTTCTATTTACTCTTGGAAATGTTGGATAAGCAGACATTTAAGATTTTTGGACATATGGGGCCAGTTTCCCAGGCGCAGATTATAGCTAAACCTAGATTAGGAGGCATTTCCAGTGCTGACTCAGCATTGGAACTGAAATTTAGTCTAAGACTAAGAACTTAATTCATGTTCATCCATGGAACTGGCACACTGGGCTGGTTTCCCAGACAGGGATTAAGCCTATATCTGTTCAGTTAGTTTCATGACCATCAACGTGCCGTCTTTGGTATGAAAAGAGAAACACTAGACCCACACTACACAATTAATGCCATTTTCCACACTTTTATCAGCCAACTAAAATCTTGTCCCATCGGAACTCTTCACAGAATGGCATTTAAGTCAATTTGTATAAACAGTCGACATAAAACATACTGTTTCAGCCAAAGGCAAATTAAAAAATCTTTAAAGATGGAGAACTATGGATTACTGCTGGTATAGCAAATATGAAGCTGATAATGATTTCAGCATAAAACATAATTATTTAACAAGATGAAATGGTAAAATAATGAATATAGTAAAAATTCATTTCCTACCAAACATTCTTACACTATAGGGGAAACAATGGCAATCATCTGATCCCAGTGGAATCTATAAATCCAATATTTCCTTAGTGCTGCAACTTTATATTTACAGCTTAGACCATATTTGAAGTGGTCAAATAACTTTCTTCTATTGCATTTTTCTTGCATGGCTCAGATGTTTCCATTAGATTGGGAAGTTTCGTCATTTCAGCAGTGAAAAAGTAATGAGCCACATGTCTGCTGCCCCTCAACTACACTGTCAGAAAAAGGAAAAGAAAAAAAACGCTTTATGTAGATTTTTCATCATTTCACATCTTTGACCTTTTGCTGCTGCCCTCAATCTCCACGGAAATTAAGTTTTCTATTTCATGAGAAAGCCTCCTGGCTTCTCTGTGGTTGTGGGTCTGTTTTTCAGTCAGAGCACTGATTTTAAACAGAACTAAATAGAGGATCATGTATGTCTGGTATGGGAGAATCACACTGCAGTTGATGCCACAAGATCTAACTTCTACATATAGAAGTGAAGTGAAAGTGACTGTTTGTTATTGTGAACACACTCAAGCACCACAACAAAAAGTGACCTCTGCATTTAATCCATCACACATCCACCAGTGGGCAGATTTCAACAGAACCCGTGGGAGCAGTGTAGCAGGATGGTGCCTTGGTCAAGGGTACCTCAGGGGTGTCCGGCCCAGGACTTGAAACAGCAACCTTCAGATTCCAAGAACAATTTCCCAACCACTAGACCACCACTGCCCATCCAAATAAAGGATGATCCACAGCAAGCAACCTCTTGCATTTGCCTGTTCCCCACTGCACTGACCTCGTCGTGAACCGTAATGTCCAAACCTTGGTATGAACCAAACTATGACTTCTGTTGACTTTTACATTCCTAACTAGAACTCAACGCTCAAATTGTTTCCATAAAAATACATCACCACAACAGCACTGTGCTTAAATATTCATTAAGGTGGACCAGATTTGTGAGTGTGCTTTAAGACTTTGTTTTTTGTTATTTGTTATGGCATTTATGAAACTCTGTGTACAGTCTGACAAAGCTGAAAGAAGTTTTACTGTAGTGCTTTGAACTCTTGGGTTACTATACTATTCCTAAACATTAAAGGTTAGTTTTGCGACAAAAAAAATCGTATTTGCACAATTATCCACTTACCCCAAATGTAGTAATCAGATCCAGATTAATTCAAATAACGTTTTCTAAATCAAGTGGGAAATTGTGCAAATTAGATTTTTTGTTGCAAAACTAACCTTCAAAGTTCAAAGTTGTATTTAAAGATATTTAGGTCAGTGTTAAAAATGGAATGAGAGTCTACGATATATATGACTCTGAAAATAAATGCAATTTTAGCTTTTTTATTCATTATCCCGAACCACTTTTCCATTTTCAGCTCGCAGGGGAGCTGGAGCTGATCCCAGCTGACTATGGGCCCAAAGCAGGGTTCACCCAGGACAGAAGGCCAACCCATCGTGAAGGTGACACAAAGACTTTTCACATCTCTGGGGAATTTAGAGTATCCATTCAACTTGTTGCAAGCCTTTGGACAGTGGGAGGAGACCAGAGCATCCAGAGAAATCCCACACAAACATGGGGAGACCTTGCAAACTCAGCACAGAAAGGCACCTGTAGCAGATCCAGGGATCAAACCCAGGACCTTCTTGTTGTGAGACAACAGTGCTACCCACTGCATCACCAAGCACCCCCAATAGATGGAATTTTAAAACATTTGTTGGTATTTTCTAAGAATGCAGTGTGTCAAATCTTTGGATGTTTGACTGTCACATAATATTGTCTAGGGAAGTGCTAGATTTTTCCATTGATGCTATTCATTAAGGGTGGAACTACTCGATAAATTAGTCGTAGTGAGCTCATGAAGGTCATTCCTCTTTTAGGGGCCAAATTGCCATGCAAATTTCTGAATTTTTGGCAAAATCTTTGTTGAACAGTGAACCAAAAAGCACTTTGTGCCTACTGCATTTCAAGGGTCACTACCATGGATGGCCACTTAGGGACAAAAAATGTCTTAGTCTGTATCAGCCATGTGAGGCTTCAATCCCACCAAATTTCAGGTGGACAAGTCTAAGATATTACTGACCAAAAATCTATGGGAAAAAACTTTGACAAAACTGTTTGATGATGATGGGTTTAACCTTGGTCATGTCACACAGACTCTTAGATGTGGAATTTTCCCCAAAGCGAAATAGAAGCATTACTTTTCTCTCATATAAGATCAATATCCTCATATCCATGTGCATGTGCTTGCTGCTTCAGTGGCGTTTAATCGTGTTGCTTAGTGCCTTTCTCACAAAGACTGATGTGTAGAATTTAATGCAAGGCCAAACCCCAGTAAAATGAGGTCAGGCTTCATTTCAGTCTCAAATGAAATGCCAGGTCACACCATTCATCTTTTCGTTCTTTTCTTTCAAAGTTTTTTTCTTTTTTTTGGTGGGGGGGTTGTTGGTGGTTGGTGATGTGATGCATATATACGCAGCCCATCTTATCAATGCTAGTCAGTTGGTCTGGCTGCTTTTCAAGGTACACTGGCTTTGCTAGAATTACAGACGTAATTCATTCATCATGGTGTAGACAGAAGGCTCTGGAGAAGGCTGGGCTTCTTCCCCCAGGTGTGGCTACTGTCCTTCAGGGTGTATGATTATGACTTTGGGTGTGTGTGCTGATTCCAGCAGGCCTTACTGTGCTGTCTCAGCCATCACTGTCAGGAGAGCTGTTAGTGGGTGTGAATGCATTTGCGTGGGTGGCAACCACGGTTTTTATAGTTTCTCCCATGATCCAGAGTTGAGATTTTTCTTCAGTGCAGAAATTGTTAATGGAAAATTATTATTAACGCTTACTGACCACGTCATTAAAAACCTCTCCTTATGTGTTAGCGATTATCCAATCCAACTGGGGATTATGTTTTGCACATAACATACACCTGTAGCTATGGTTTTCTAAAAAGTGCCCAGTGACTGAAAGTACAAGGTCGTGTTTCTAATAAAGTGGCCAGTGACTGAAAGTACAAGGTCATGTTTCCAATAAAGTGGCCAGTGTGTGAAAGTACAAGGTTGTGTTTCTAATAAAGTGGCCAGTGTGTAAAAACACAAGGTCATGTTTCCAATAAAGTGGCCAGTGTGTGAAAGTACAAGGTTGTGTTTCTAATAAAGTGGCCAGTGTGTGAAAGTACAAGGTCATGTTTCCAGTAAAGTGGCCAGTGTGTGAAAGTACAAGGTTGTGTTTCTAATAAAGTGGCCAGAGTGGGAAAGTACAAAGTCATGTTTCTAAAAAAGTGGCCAGTGTGTAAAAACACAAGGTCATGTTTCTAATAAAGTGGCCAATGTATAAATGTACAAGGTCATGTTTCTAATAAAGTGGCCAGTGTGTGAAAGTACAAGGTCATGTCTCTAATGAAGTGGCCAGAGTGTGAAAGTACAAGGTCATGTCTCTAATGAAGTGGCCAGAGTGTGAAAGTACAAGGTCATGTCTCTAATGAAGTGG
>JBBPDA010000041.1:3047073-3059214 GCA_037974385.1 Arnoldichthys spilopterus
CACACACACACACACACACACACACACACACACACACACACACACACACACACACACACACACACACACACAATAGACATGCATGTTCTCATTGTATGTAGGTATTATATAAAATAATCAAAGAATAGTGAATGATGGTTGGAGAATGAAGAGAAAGGAAGGAAACTGGATGAACTTGTTTATTTTAATGAGTTTATGATCTTACTGGGGTTTAGAATGGAATTCACCTCCTTATAGTTTTCTCTTAATTTTTCCTTTTTTTTAGGTTATCTCTTCAAGAATCTCCGACGTGCCCTGTGGATATTTTTGAAATATAAGGGTGTTAAAAATGCACTGAAGCTGTGTGATAATTAGGCTAAAAAGACAGAGTTGAACTGAAGTTCCTACCCTTTGAAATGTTAAACAACGGTTGTGTCTGTTCCCATTTTTAAAGGATCCAGTTCCTTGAGAGAATGTGCTAAAAATATAATGGCATAAACGGTGGTCCATTTTTGTTGTTTCAAAAAGCCCAATTTTCACCCTTAACCAGCATTGTCCATCAAACACCATCAATCGCCACCAAACACCTCCATTTTCCCCTAAACACAAACACCTTTTACCATACACCATGATTCCCACAAACACCATCATACTCTCCCAAACAAAAACATTTTCTACCAAACAGCAACATTTACGAATAACAGCATTCTCCAGCAATAATAATTATTCTCCAAAAAACACAATGTTCTACCAAAGTGCTTTTTTAAGCACATCATCAGGTGATCTAAAAATGTTGCAGTGATTGAGCAAAAATCTTAACTGTGCATGTGACTACTAACTGGTTTTAGAGACACTGTTTCACCATACCATTGCTTCATCAACACAAACATTTTCATTCACCAATATTATGCATTACAAAACAATAAATCTTCACTAGACACCAACTTTCTCTAACAAACAAGAAAGATGTTTCTCCAGAAAACACTCAAAAACAAACTATACCCCAGCAAACATCATTGTTCTGACCAAAACATTAATTCTACGTACTTCAGACACTATTTTGCACCAAGCACAAGATTCTCTACCAAACAGCATCACTCTCCAACAATGACCAAATGTGTCCACCAAAAGCTATTTTCTGCCAAACACAAAAATTCTTTACCAAGCATCTTTATTCTTCAACAAGGATTCTTCATCCTTTTCCATCAAAAAAGCCATAGTTATGCATCAAACACCAACTATATCCACTAAATACCATAATTTTACGAAATGGTCTCCACCAAAAGCTAACATTCCCTGAAAAGCACCATGGGTAGAACATTCTAGAACAGTGTTTCTGTTTCTGGGCAGCAGCCCCCAGGGGCTGTAAAGTTCATTTTCATAAATTAGAGTTTTTTTCAGTTTCTGTTTTGTTGTTAAGTTTTAAATGATTATAAAAATAATTGAATAATATTTGATAAATATTTACCTTTAAAAGTCATCAAAACTAACATAACAAAGTCAATAGATTTTAATGTACAACTCACTATTTGCACCTTTATTAATAAGCACTCCAGAATATTTCCTTCTGTAGAAAAGTCATGGTGATCCCTAATGCTTGTAATTTCCCTGTTCTACACACCTGACCCAGCCTGCCATCAACTTGTTTACTAGTTAATTAGCTCAATTAGTTGTGCTAGATGAGCCAAAACTCCAAAATGTGCATACTGTTGAATAATGTTGGTAGGACTGGGATTGGCAACCCCTGTTTTAGTGACTCCCAACAGGTACAACAGATGAATCCAGTGTTTGAGAATGTTTTGTTGAAGAATGTTGAGCCAGCCAGCCAGCCAGCCAGGTGTGCTGAATTGGAATGAATCCAATGATACACTCAACTATTAGTTTGGACCAGATTGGTCGAACAGACAGTGATTGGTTGGTTATTGGAACCTAGTCATTATGGACATGGTTGAAATAGCATTTGTAAATGATTTGCGATGGCATTTGCTAAGAGATTCACTGTCTCCTGAATGTGTCAGTCTTTCGCTTGCGGAAATATACAGGAAAGGTAAACCACAATGACTTTCATACGCAACGGGACTTACTTTTTAGAGCAAACTGATTCAAAATGACAAAACAGTTCAACCGTTGCTCTGTTTCAGATATTAAATCCAGCATGTATTCCCCTCACGGAGAATTATTCCAGCAGATGGAGCACGTCTAATTACATTTTATGATTTATGTGATCATTTGCGCGACATCCAGGGAAAGAACACAGGGAATACGGAATCAATAACGCTTGTTCTGGAACAGGAAATTAATAACGGTCTTGAGATTCTCTGTCTCAAACAATGAAATAAATTTGTTGGACCCTGGAGGCTAGAATGTTCTTTTCTTATTCTACAAGTTATCTTGTTAAGAAATGCTCCACATTAGATGTGCTATTTTTGCAAATGTAGATTTGTTTTTGACTTATTTTTACTGGAAATATCAGCTGTCTTTCTCTTTCTAAAAGAAAAGCAAAGCCATGAGTTACATTTATTGGGGCCTGAGTGTCTACATATACAAAGGTTTTTTTCAAAAATAAAAACTTACATTTGAGATTTTACAAGGTAATTTTGTTGACATATAGATGGGAGGACAGCGTTTATGACTTATGACGAGTTTGAGCCATTATCACTTTTGTCTATTATCAGAGTATGCGCCATTATCTCCTTTGTTTATCGGCAGAGTTTGCATTGTTGCTATCTCAGCTCATGAACTGTTTTTTTTCTCTTTACCTAAAGTTTAAATGATAATTATATTCAAGAGTTGGTGCAGCATAGATTGTTACCAATCATTATGCACATCACACTTCACAGCTTAACCTTCATAGTATTTTCTTTGCTTTTTCAAACGAACAAACTGAATTTATCTATGTGCTTCCAAACAAATGTCTGGAAATGTAAGGCTAATTATTTTAGATGTCAAACAGAAGCAAAATCCCATTAAAAAAAAGAGCAGAGAACAGGCTTTGGGCAATGCCTCCATTTACAAAGATCAGGGTCTGTTTGGGAGGTCCTGCAAACAGGTTTCTGAAACTGAGCTAAACTGAAGGCTAAACCAGAGAAAATGATCTCTTGCTCGTCCTCGACCGTTTTCACAAGAGCTGTGAGCTCTTTGAAGTCTGACAGGACCTTCATTAATCTTGATCCGTTCCAGCATCTCTTTTCCCGACGCTTTCTTCCCGTCTTTAAGAAATGCAAGCGCACATGGAAGAAGGCTTTGAAGAGGTTACGCTGTACGACTGAGCTGTTGGGAAGCGGTTGAAAAGGTGTTGAAGGAAGAAGGAAAGAACATGAAAAATCACACCTACAGCTTAAGGGCTGGCTCCTAATTAGCTTTGCCTACATCCAGGGTGGTCCGTAAGACTTGAGTGGCCTCAGTCTTGTCCTCAGTAAGTGAGGGGCATGTTCAGTGCTGGTGATTTGGGTTTTAAAGAAAATTCCCAATTTTGGTCGTGAAACCTCTATATCCGATTTACAATGTGTTTCAGATTCTTTTGCAAGGTATCTATTGCCTTGAAGTCAGTGTGAACAGGAAATCCATTCAAACACATTCTTCCATTCTGTGACAGATTTTAGAGTGAAAGATGATAATAGGGAGGGTCTATATCAAAAGCTGAGCATTTTTTCTTGATAATAGACATAAGTGGTAGAAGGGGTTGGTAAAACATTGAACAGTGGTGTTTCTTGCCATTCTGGCACTTGAAGTGATATCTGAACAGTTTGTCCACCAAGGGGTGGTGGGCTTATCCACAATTTTTTTTTTGTTGATGGGGTGTACCCTATCAACTTGTTAAGACATGACCTATTGACCTTTGGTTTTATTGGCCCAAGACTCTCAAAGATATAACTTTCTAGTTTTAACTATCTACCCCCTCCTCCCCCCCACACACGTTGTTATTACTATCTTTGTGAGCTCCTTCTATTCAAATGACTTCTGTAATACTGTATTTCAGTAATCCTAGATCAACACCTAAGACAGTCTTTCTGGTCATTTCTTTAAGAAGCTGAATTTGTGAAGAAAATACATTCAGCTTCTGAGAAACAGCAAAATGTTCTTACTTTGACAGATTTTCCTGTATCCCTTATAATTATATTATAGTCATAGTAATAGTATAATTACAGGATAAGAATACATTTGATCCTCACAACATTTTGAAAATACATGTGCATACGCACACACACACACTTGTCAAGCCAACATCTCAGCTAACAGAAGAAAAGCATCACACATACTTCACTACAGAAGGCTAAATAAAGTAGTCTTTGTGAATAATGTAGTTTACATGTGTTTTGGAACTAACTGTGGCTTACAAAATTGGCGTACATCACATCCCAAAACACACGTCTGAGATATATGCCAATTACAGAGAAACCTTTCATGTACAGCAACTTTTCCATGCTGTTTGGTTTGATTTTGATGTTCCAGAGATGAAACACACAGAGATATTTGTTAGTATCAACTTTGTTATCATACTACGGTAACTTCTGTACCATGTTATGTTTCTTTCTTTATTAAGATGAAGACATGTTTTGATTTCCTTATCAATCTGCTGGTGCCTTCTGCTTTCTGTCATGTTTACTACTGGCTCCTGCTGGCGAATGACAAATAATGAAAACACTTGATCAGTCATGCAACTTTATTTTTTATCACATTTACTTCTCTGCAAAAGTATATCTCATACAAGTGTAAGAAGATTTATGCAAATTTTGGTTATTTTATTGGATGCTTTTTTTTCCATCAGGTATTTTAACTTGATTTAAAAAATGTGTGTATGAAAACCAAGCTACTGTTTGACAGTAAGAGTCTATAAGATACAGTTAAATTCAGCTTAGTGTTTGGTTCATACTGATTTTCATACTGTCAGCAATGAGGAAATGTCCAAAACACTATCAAATTAGTTGAATTACTGGTAAGTGATTTTATTGAATTAGCAGGCTAGTGCTGTTTGTAGTCTATAGGTGCCATGCCATGCTAGCATAGTACTGAGATGGAGTGGAGGAAATGAATGGACAGACCTAGACCTTGTCCTAAATGCACCAGACACTGTGAATTTTTCAGAGGAACTTTAGAACTCCGTCTTTAGAACTGCTGAAGGAAGTTCCCAATGTTCTGTGTCCGTACTGCAGGAACTGAAGATGATTAATGTTCTTAGAAGGCTGTTTGTAGAAACTTTTTTAGCTTCAGGGTAGGTACATTCTTGCACTAGAAAAGAGAAGCTATGAGTGACTTACGTATGTGAGGATTGATCCATATCTGTATGGGGACTGCTCCAGACAAAAGTGTACAAGGATTGGACCAGATGTAAGAGTATGGGGATTTGTATATACAAAATTGTATGGGGACTGGTCTACACAAATGTGTACAGGGATTAGTTCAGAAGACTTTCAATGTGTATTGGTCCAGATGAAAGTGTATGGGGATTGCAGTTACCATTTTTAAATAATCCATGTAAAAGTTTAGCTATGAAAACAACAGGTATTGGCAATAAAAATGGAGGGAAAACACACATAAGTGGACTGACAAAAAAGTTATCACCAAACTCACATCAATTTCTATTGGCAGTGCAAACGCAAACAGAAAAAAGCCCTTGAAGGTGTGTAGTTCTCTGAGGAGCTTCATAGTGGGTAGTTCCTCTCAATGAGTGCAGAGAATTATTCTGAAAGTGCCTATTATCACCCTGTGACCTTCCGGGACCTCTTGCACTACTTTATCTCATTAGTTGTTTTGAATTTTCTGCGTAAGCCCATTCATTTTTGATGTATAATTGCTTCAGGAGCTGTCAAGGAGCTAATCTGAGCTCAGTCTAATAATGTGGAATGTGTCAGTCTTCATTTGCTCCCCACAGTATCAAAAACATCTGACTGCAGGGGGGGGCAGTTATTCCCTGTGTTTTGGCCATCTGGCCTCTGTGTTATGCATATGTTTGTGTGGATCAGATGAAATTTAATAGTATGGCCTTGAACGTGGTTATGATTAGCAACACAAAAAACTAAAACTTTGTTTAATGTTAACAGCTGTTTTTTCCCCAGATTTTTCTTGCCCTATGTAGTCGTCTCCTTTTCCACCTACCAACTAGCTCTTCAAAGTCTTTACAATATATATAAAACCACAAACAATTGTCTACGGGTTGTCTAATTGTCTTCACCACAAGACTTCTCTCAGAAAAGTCTTATTTGATTACTTGATTTTCAGTGCCTATTTTGTCTGTATGTCTGTCTCTCCATGCAGTTGTAGAATAAGAAATTTTCTCTGGGATAAATAAAGTTTTCTGATTCAGGTTCAGAAAAAGATAAGGGAGGAAAGAGAGAAGCCAGCAGTCACTTAAAAAGGAGTTGCAGGTTGATTTGAAAGCATCAGGAACAACAGTTACACAGAACTGTCCTACAGTGATCTCTGCACCTACACCCCATGCTAAAAAAGCACTGTCTATAATTTAGCTTGTATTTGCAGAAAGAAGGGATGCAAGAATGGTCCAAAGAACACCAACCTATAGTCAAGTATGAAAGGTAGGAGCATCAGCATATGGGGCTGAGTCTTTGCAAAAGATGCTGAGACATTTTACTTCACTGACAACATGTAAATGAAGTGATGTACCAGGAGATATTAGAAGAGAAGAACGGGGAAAAGATGTTAACGAGACAACGAACCCAAACACATAGCCAAAATAACTCTGGTTTCTAAAAAACATTCTCCTGGCTTGAATCCCATTGAAGATTTACTAAGAATTTTGAAAATGTAAGTCCAACAAAGGGCCATAACTTTGGGCAACTGCCAAAATTGAACCCTGGGTGCTGTGAAAAGCAAATTACTTTATACCAAAGTTGTCTTAAAATTGTAATTTTGAAGCCGACTGCAAACACATAACATTCATCCATCCATCCAACCATTTTCTAAGCTGCTTATCCTAGCTAAGGTTCTGGGGGTGCAATATCTTAATATGGAGAAATACCCTGGACAGGTTTTCAGTCTATCACAGGGCAGAAAAACACGTTCACACATAGAATCACACCTGGGGCAGTTAGGCTTCTCATCTCATGTATGTGTCTCTGGACTGTGAGGGGAAACCGAAGAAACTCACATATGCATGGGAAGAACATGCAAACTCCACCCAGAAAGGTCCCCTGTCGAACCCAGTGCCAGCACAACCCCCCCCCAAACCCCAAGTCAGGCACTGATTTTAATTAAGGTCAGAACACATCATATATCATTTTAAAATTATTTATGCACTGGATGTTTATTCATTAACTAAGACATATACCTGTAAAAACTCCATAAGCTTTAGGAAGAAACCTTGGGCTCAGAAGAGGAACCCATCCCAAAATGTCATTTTGCACTTTATGGCATAATGTTGCCTGCTGATGATAGACATGAACTGCTGGCCCAGCCATAGCAACTGTTTCATTCTGGCTTTGGTCCTCTGACTGGATTGCCTAAAACACACACACACAAAGAGCTGACTGGCTTTGGACGTATTAGTATGTTGCTATCAGCTTCAGGACAGATGTGCATACCCACTGCCAGGTCTAGCACAGAGACAGCCAGTAGCTGCCACTTGTGAGCATCACAAACAACAGACATCACCACTGCCCAAACAACAAGATGCAGGTTTGTGTGTTTAGCCAAGAACAGGAGGGGACAAAACGCAAAATAAAAACAACACAAACATTTGTAAAAGTCAGTTTCACAGCAAAGCCCCCTGTTGATCGTTGTCCATTTTTTGCATAGTGGACCATTCCCTCTTCCGAGACACTGACACGGTAGTGTATGTGCTGGTGGTATGAGTGTGTCAGGCACAGCAGTGTTATTGATGTCTATATACCGTACAGGTTAGTGTCAGTGCTAGGTTGCACAATTAACCTAAAAATAGGCAAAAAAGAGCTGCTTTCTGGTCAGAAACTGACCGCTGATGAAAGGCTAGAGGACGGCTTCCACAAACTATACAACAGATAGACTCAAGTCCAGCAAGTTGGAGCACCAAAACAGAGATTTTCAATGAACTGCCCAGCACAAAATAATGTAAAAGAGAAAAGTTGCCATAACTGTAAAAGTGATATGCCTGTAATTTGTTCAGGGGTGCCCTAATTTTTTTTATATAACTGCATATGTAATGCATATAAGACATTTATCTGAGCAGTATGTTTCTGCAGCAAAAATAAAAGTGAACATTAATGTGAATAAATGAAAGTGAATGAATGCAAACAAACAGTAAAGCAGTAAGAACAATGAAGATTGCTTCGTTTATTGAAAGTTGTTGATGTGTGTGCTTTTTATACAGTTAAGATCAGAAACTGTGACAGTTGTGGTTTTCATACACTCATCATGGGCATAACTGTCATATTAATTTTGGGCTTTTCATTATTTATTTGAACTGTTCTTTTTGCCAGGTGGAATTAATAGGCTACATACACCTTCAATGAGAACTGGTGAGAACTGGGTGCACACATTTTCATTTATACATACATCCCTCTAACACCCCTAGATTTGGTTAAAAGTCCCTTAGCAAGTTACACCTTAACCAGATGCTTTTTGTAGCCATCAACAAACTTCTGCTGTAAGGATCTGAGTATCCTCTAAGGATTTCTGGACACAAGTGCTGGTAAATTTAAAGGTTTTATTGACAAAAGTTCAGGTCTTCAGAAATTAAGTAAATAAAACAGTACACAGTAGCATCCAAGGCAAAAACAGAATCGAAACAGAAATAGTCAAGGTCTGGGCGAAAAGGGTCATGCGATTGGCAAACAGAGCAAACAAAGGCAAATCCAAAATCACAGTCAAAAAACAGGCAACGTTCCAAATACCAGCAAACAGATATATCAGGAGCAAGACAAGAGAGAAATCCAAAAATACCAACAAAAAAAAGTCAGAACCTGAAAAACTCCCACAGACATCCAAACCACTCAGCAATGCAAAACATACGAGACCTCGCAACCTAGTGCGCGTCTCAACCCTCCTTTTGAATGCTTGTCCTGATGGCCCCCAAACGAGTACCACCTGGGAGGGGCGTGGCCGAACCGGATAGTATTCTGGAGATGCAGACCGCTCACGGCCACAAGAGGGAGCCAAAGCTCCTCTTACATCTGCCATAATTCTGGCTGGGTATTTGACCACTTAGCAGAATCAGTAGAGTTCATTTAAATTGGTTGGTTTCCTGGCATGGACCTGGCTTTTAGACATAATACACACATTTTCAATAGGCTTGACTTTAGGAAGGCTATTCCAGAAGCTTAATGTTAGCCTACATGTCTTTTTGGGATCATTGTCCTGTTGGAACACCCAGTTGTGTCCAAGTTTCGACCATCTAGCTGTTGATTTGAGGCGAAGTTAAAGAATTTGGTGGTAGTGTGAAGCTTAAGAAAATGCAGGGCACAAGTGCAAGTCAGATTTCTTTAGTTAAGATTTTTTTTGCAAGTCAAGTTTTTTAATCCACACTTACACAGACAGACACATGCCTCAACCATGAACAACAATCTGAATGAGAAATCCTTGTTCAAAAAACACACAAAATGAGACCTAAAAAAACAGAAAAGTCCATGAACAATCTAGAACTGCTCATGCATTTTGCTTTGTCACTGCAGCACTTTTAAAAAGGCAGCTAATCTCCTCACAGAAATGTGCCACCTTGGTGTCCGAGGGCCAGAGTCAATACTCCAAGGATGATGCTCCTTGTGACAGCGCTCCTGACAGGTAGACCAATTTCCATCCACTTTGTGCAGTGCACCAGTACCACTGGCAGCAAAACAGCCCTAAAGCTTGATGCTACCACCACTATGCTTGACAGGTGGTACAGTGTTCTTAGTTTTGAAAGCCTCACCCTGACTCCTCCAAACATACATCTTGTCATTGTGGCCAAATATCTCAACCATTGTCCCATCTGACCATAAACCTTTTCTCCAGAAGGCATTTGGCTTGTCCATGTGAGCAGCTGCTAATTTGAGTCAAGCTTGAAGGTGTCAAGCAGTGGCTTCTTTCTTGGTTGGCACCCTCTCAGTCCATGGCAATGTAAAACCCGCTTCATTTTGGACAGAGCCCTGGTGGTTCCTGGGTTCTTCCTGAACATCCTAACCAATTTCCTTTTATCTGAAGGTGACAGTTTGGGTCTTTTTCCACACTTTGGCAAAGTGGTGACATGTCCAAATAATTTGTTCTTACGTACAGTTGTTTAAACTGATAATCTTGGAATGTGCATTTATTTAGAAATGGCTCCAAAAGGCTTTCCCAACTTTTTCCCAACAAATTTACAATTCTCTTCTTTGATCTTCACCGAGTTCCTTGAAGTTTTCCATTGTTCTGAACATTATTAAATATTGAAGTGATTATTTGTCATTGTGAACACATTCAAGCACCACAACAAAATGTGAGCTCTGCATTTAAGCCATCACACATGCAAATGTGAAACAGCAGGCAGCTATCAGCAGCACCTAGAAAGCAGTGTACAGGGATGGTATCTTGCTCAAGGGTATCTCAGTGGTGTCCGGGCCAGGACTTCAACCTGCGACTTTCAGGTCCCAAGGCCAATGTCCTAACCATTAGGCCAACAAAACTTACTATTACTGGTCAATTCTATGGCCACTGTCAAACAAATCGTTTTAATGCTGGCAAAGAGGAACTACCAGCTGCAGTTATTCATTATCACTAACGAGAAGTTACTAGGGCTTGGGTTTGTCAAGTTAAAAGACATTCTAGAACTTTCAGCATCATTTATTAAAATATTTAGGTTAATGTATGTGTGTATTTGAGACTGCATGTATAATTTTGAGCCTGTGTGGACAAATTTAGACTTACGCACCCAATTCTTGTCTTTGAAGCTCATTGATTCCACCCTGGAAAAAGAATGGTTCAAATAAATCATTGATAGCCCAAAATTAATATGACATTCACACCCATGATGTGTTTGTAAACTTCTGACCACAAATATACCTGGAACACAAGACCTGCCATTTTAAGGATGCTCTGGCTTGTCTTCTAGCCATCACCATATGGTCCTTGTGCTCAGAACCTTACGTTTACCCATTTTTCCTGCCTCCGGCACATCAGCTTTGAGTAATAACTGTTCACTTGCTTTCTAATATATACCACCCCCCTGACAGGTGCAATTGTAATGAAATAAGTAGATAGTCAATGTTATTCACTTTACCTGTCAGTGAGGTTAATGCTATGGCTTGTCAATGCATACGTATTAAATTTTTTGCGCTCCTACTCAGCAGTCAGTTGTGCACAGACAGATGTTTTATTTATTAATTTTATTTTTATGGACTCAGCATCAGATGTGACAGCTTGTGAAAAAGACACCAAACAATCAAATTTCACTCTGAGTCATCTGTCGCTGATGTTGCTCCTCCGCAACGTTGAATCTGAGGCAGCCAGCCGACAGGCATCTGCTCTAGATTAGAGAAAATCTGTTCATCCTTCAGCATCTTCTTGCATGTCCACAAAGCCCTGTGACCAATCCAGAAACTCACCGTCCTGCCAGTCCAGGCCCTTCAGTCTAGTGATCTGCAGGGTTGCCAGATCCTCCTGTTTGCATCCCCAATCTGTGACAGCTCTCAGGCTGTGGAGGCCAAACAGATGGAGATCAAACACGGCAACCTGAAAGATCAGAGGTGGATTAAACTGTGGGTTTAGAGGTTTAGAGGCTGGCCAGCACAGAGGGCCAGTAGAGAGAGAAAGACAGAGTGGGATAGATGAATAGACAGAGAGCTCACCCTCTCTCTCTTTGATTCTTTGTCACTCTATCTCTCAGACGTTCTCTGACTTTTTCTCTCTCTGCCTTTCTCTCTGACTTTCTTTTTCAACATCTATCTCTGACTTACTATCTTTCTCTCAAATTCTCCTTCTGACTCTCTCTCTCTCTCTTTCTGACTCTGTCTGTCTGTTGATCTCTCTGGCTATCATTTTCTAAATATCATGCTCTGACTCTCTCCCTCCCCATCTGACTCTCTTTTCCACTGCCTTTTTCTCTGACTTTCTTTTTATACATCTCTTTCTCAGACAGACTTTTGCTTTTTCTACACTTTTCTACACTTGTTCTCGCTCTTCCTTTCTGACTCTGTCTATCTGTCTGACTTTTTCTTTCTGATTCTCCCACTCTCTGGTTGTCTCTTTGACTTTTTTTCTGTACATATATGTATATATATA
>JBBPDA010000041.1:3066216-3076639 GCA_037974385.1 Arnoldichthys spilopterus
TATTATATTACAGGATTTAAACTGCAATAATAAGGATCCATCTAAAAGTTGACCCTACTGCAGTGCTGCAGCCATCCGAGGCTTGGACATCAAGAGATCACAACTGGCCTCAATCTCTCCTCTCCATAACTTAACATGATTCTAGGCAGCACAGGTGTCTGTTGGCTCACATAACAGCATTTGCAGTCAGCATTCTCAATGACATCCAATGGTGTTGTGTTAGCAGCAGTCTGAACAGATGTGGTGGCTGGCTTCATATGACTCAGAGGAAGCACACACTCATCCTTACCCTCCCAGTGCTGGTGATATCGTCTGATTGTTGGAGACCTAACAAGTAGGCAAAATTGGAAATGAGTAAGATTGGGGAGGAAACTCAGAAAAACTGGGGCAAATAATAAAGAAATAAATGAAATAGATAAATAAATACAAATATAAATAAAAACACTTCTGTTTACGAGTTTCTTAGGAACCATGCAATCTAAAAATCAATGTTCACTCTATATATAGGCCACATGTAGGTCTATATTTGCACCTGAGGCCTACTTGCCCAGCGGCATATTTACTGCTGCTTCAAGATGCTGCAGATTGTGGCCTTAGGAGAAAACACATCTTCCAGAAATAGGAAAATACATTAAAAAAACATTTTGATGATTAATTCTGTGGCTTAAGTGTTTGGAAAAAATGATAGCAAAAGGAGCATGTTTTTTCATGATTTCATGAGTGCTGATAGCCAGCAAGACAAGCCTTGAAAAGTTTTGCATAGGGCCAACATAATTATTTTGATGTAATTAGTATTTTTAGCTTGAATGAGATATTTACGTAACTTAAGATATGTACATGAAATCAATGGAAACTATAAGATAAAGCTGTTTTTTTAATGTGTGACATAAATCTTTAATAGAAACCAGGGTCAATGCAGCATGTTCTAAGGGGATGTAAGAAAATATTTTCTGATTGTTTTTTTGTTCCTCTGGGTCACTCAAATAACTCACATCGTGTTTGCAGTGGTTACTACACTGCTCCCTATTGAGTGTTTCTGGATCTTTTTCAAAATGAGTGATTTCTGGCTGCTTTGACATGTTAGTCGATATTTGTGTTCATGCAGGCTTAGGCACAGTGTAAAGTTCATTTACAATATGCTATAACTGCCAAGCAACCATGGACCACTGAAAGAGGACATGAGCTTTCAGTCACCTATCATTTCATGAACTTTCATTATTTTTTGTCATACAGTCGATACATAATTAAGTGCATTCCATAGAAATTGTTGATTTTTTTTTAACATATTTGAATGAACAAACATTTCACCCTCTTTAATAATGTGCCCATAGATAAAAGTGATTATACTTGAACAAAGCCAAAAGGAAAAGAAGTTTTTTTCAATAATTTATTAATTCCTGCTTATTTATGTCAGGTTTAAATAAGGCAGGTTCCACCTGTAAGAGATTTTGTTTTATGACATGAACACCTGATTCTAATTTTATGGACTTGGAGGTGTGATAAATGTAAGGATGTGCTTATGTTTCTATTTGACTTTTTTATTATTATTATTTTAAATGACAACATGTCAAATTTTTTGAAGTATAATCACCTTCATCTGCAAACATTGTTTAAAAGAAGGTGAAATGTATGCTTGTTCAAATGTGTTGAAAAAATCTACAATTTCCAAGAGATACTTATTTTTGCACATCACTGTATGACCATGAATAGAATAAAATAGAATAGTACTTTATTTATCCCTCTGATATGTTAATTCACATGAACCTTTATTAAGAAGTACAAAGAAAAGATTGTCAGTACATTTACTGACCAACTATATTGTATTTTGTAAAATATATGTCACCTTGACAGCAACATACGTTTCTCTAAAACCATAATGTACAGTTCAAAATCAATGGTACCTTCACATACCAGCAACTCACCCATGACATGTGCACTGATGCACACTTCTACCCTTATAGATGCTGACTTTGTACCTTTTGCTGACAACAATATGGATGGCTGTTTTCATTTTTGGTACAGAGAACTCACCAGTGTTTTTGCATAGAGGTAATGTATGGCTTACTCCATGCATAATACAGTTTAAATTGCATTTCTTGATGCAGTGATGAAATTTGTTTAGTGACATTGGTTTTCCAAAGTACTCCTAAGTCCAAATGGCTATATCTGTCATAGTAGCATGATGGTTTCTTACTCAGTGCCACATGAGGGCTTGAAAGTCACATGCATTCAGCAGTGGTATCTGACCTTTTATGTACCTAGATGTCTCTGATTTCGTCTAACAATATTATTTACTGTAGATGTTGAAAGACCTACATTTTTTTTCAATCTTGCATTGAGAAATATTCTTTTTGAACTTACTAACAGTTCTTTCAAGATATTTGGCACAACAAGGTGCACCATGACCCATCCTTGCTTGCAAAGGCTGAGCCTTTGACAGATGCTTTTTTTACACAAAGTCATAATATCTTACCTGCTACCAATTAGCCTATTAGAGAATCTTCCAAACAAATTTTGCATAAATATTCTGTGCACTTTTCAATCTTATTTTAACTCTATTCTAATTTTTGTTAAGTGTGTTGCAGACATGAAATTCTAACTTTGTTTATATTTACAAAATAAAATTAAGTTGGTCATTGAAACCATTAAAAAAAACTTTTCTTTGTACGTTTGTTAGTAAAATAAAGGTCCACATGCCTTAACATTTCACAGTTTTGTTTTTATTGCATTTTGCAATATGGATTTGTGCTTATACCAGAAATGACCTACACTGAAGATATGTAAGACATTTTTGAAAAACATTTTTTACTTTCTATGTTGCTGTTTTACAGTGAATTGATTGGTAAATATTTGAATTCAAAGCCTAGCACTGAACATTAATAGAAGAGCCTTCCAGTCTGTTAGCTGTCTGCTGAAATTGTCAGCCTAATTCTAGTTGTTTAAATGAAATCAGGTTCTAAATACTGTAGGGATTTTTCATTCATTTTAGACCATTTACTGTATGTCATTAACACAATGAGGCCTGGTCCCGTTGATTGATAAGAGGTCCATGTGAGCAACAAAACAGCACAGTAATAAGGAAATCAGGTGTAAAGCATATATACAAATATATAAAGTGTTTCACAGGTCAGTCAGATTTTCAGACCGAAAAAAGTATGTTTTATTTCACTGCCCCAAATGAATGGCGAAAAAAACCAGTCCATTAATAAATTGCCTTCAGCTACAGCTACTCGTTGGATTTGCTCATTTTGATAGAGATCACTCGTAATCATGGGGATAAGGCCTATTGATCTCATATAGGTTTGTTCCCATATATATCCATCTGGAAGAAGGACGTTTGCCTCTGGTGAGAAATTTAACTGAAGCAGAGCGGGCTTGGTGTTAAGGACATTGCAATGACACAAACTGGTTCTGTTCGTCTCTCCACACTGATTTAATCATGTATGTAATTAGTTTCATCCAGGCTAATTTTCAGCAAATTAATTGCATTTTGGGCAGCAGATATTTCAGCCTAAACGGAGGAGGGAGGGGTGTTAGATCTCGACCCAAAGTGATGCATGAAATTAAATCGGCCTGACAACACTATTTACACTGGTGTACACTTAATACAGTGGTTTTTTTTTTTTACATAATACACAGAGTTATCCTTTATGAAGGAGAAATTAGTTAACAAGTGGACAGAATAAACACATGCATACAGATTGCAATTATAGCATTAAGGGATATTTAAGAATAAAGATTTTTGATGTGTGTGTATAACAACTATATATTTTTAGGCTAAGGAAATTATTACTTTTAGGCATCTACATGTATAACACATATGGCATATATTCTAAAAGCTTATAGGAATTTTATATGAAGTACATATGAGACATATTACATTAAGATACTTACATATACACTGATCAGCCATAACATTAACACCACCTGCTTAATATTGAGCAGGTCCCCCATATGCTTCTGAAACAGCTCTGATTGTGGCTCACTGTCTTTTGACCCTTTTTATAAGAGTCAGCATTCAGTTCTTAAACTACAGTAGCTCTTTTGCGAGATCAGACCAGACTTGTTTCTTGTTTTCTTGATCTATGAAACATACCCAAAAATGTGAAAAAAAATATGTACATCCTGTGAAAATTGTTGATTTTTTCAACATATTTGAACAAGCAACCATTTCACCTTCTTTGATACAGTGTCTACAGTGAAGGTGATATATCTGAAAAAAAGTAGCTCTTTCAGACACTGATTCAACAAAAATATAAATAAATGGTCTTTTTATGAAGTGTTTTTTATTACATATAGATGCATTGTAAAACAAAAAGTGTATTTAAACTATAGAAACATGTACAGCACAAACTAAACACAATCAAAAGCCCTTGTCTCTGCAGTCTACATTCCAAAAGTGACATATTAATGTTGTTTTAATTATGTCTTTGAATTATTCCAGCGGCTTTCATGCGTTCACATGAACCTCTGTGCCACCTCTCAACGTGTTGACTGCTGGAATTACACAAAAAGTGACATGATTGGACAGTCGGGTGCAACTCCGTTTCATCTCTCCTGACGAGAAAGCAGAGTGGTTTCTATGGCGATGGATGAAGAGGAGGAGGAGGCTGGGATGTGATGACAAGGACAGGCTGTATTAACTCCACACACCACCAAGGAGGAGGATAGAGAGCGTAAGCGCCGTTGTCTGGCATCAGTGTGTGAAGATAACTGAATTCTATGTCATTTTTTTCCATCTGTTTTGTTATTCAGCCGAGCTTGAAGTAGGATATCTCTGGAGGCACAGCGCCTTTCGAACACACACTTCCACCGCTTGAAAGGTTGAACACTTCTAGCTTGACTGCACTTCCCCCGGCACTGCATTCCCAGGACATTTTATTAGAGATCCCCCTTGTAGCTCTCATGAAGCTCTCTAACTGTGGCCTCTTCATCAGTGGTCAACAACTGTCCACAGAGTTTGCTCTTGGCTGGATGTTTTCGGTTGGTACACCACTCTCAGCTGATTTGCTAATGATAATATCTGGTCAAAACCACTCCTGTGGTCAAAAAATGCCAATGATAACTGAGAACAAGGGGGATAATACATTGTGCAGCAAGAAATGATCTTCAGCAGGGGTTCCCAACTCTGAATCTGGAGCTCTATAGCATTCTTCAGAGTTTAACTCCAACCCTCTAACTCTAAAATACCTAATCCAGTTATAAAGGCCTTTAGAGGTGTCTGAATATGAGGTGTGTTGATTGGTATCTCTCCAGGGTGGTAGACCTCCAGGAATAGAGATGGGCAACCCTGGCCTACTTGTCTGTAAGTGTAGACCTACACAGTAGACCTATGGTAGATGTTTCTAATAAAGTGGCCAGTGAGTGGAAGCACAAAGAGACAGTCAGTGCATGTGTTACAATAAGACTCGATAGCAATCACCTATACCCACCATACCCATAAAGTGGGGCAGGTTGTAGCAACGGAACTCTTTATGTCTGACACAAAGTTTTGTCAGTAACTAATATCATTTTTTTTACTATTGCTATTTGTTACAGACAAAAATTGGCATTTTATATAAACATTTTAAAGTATAGCACTTACAAACACCACATTTGTTACACATTGTTACAACCCTTGATGATCTAGATGGCTCAACACTCCCTCTTCAAACCCAGGTTCAAATCTCAGCTCTGTCATGCGCTATTCATAATCAGCCATTGTGAGAATGCAAATGGAAAATCTCATTTGGAAGGATGGAAGGATCCTTCTCACCATGTTGGCAAGGGATGCAGCAGAAAATCCGTTATGTATGTGGCTGGATGGCAGATTTGGCTCAGATCAATCAAATTCCAGTCTGATTGGAAATGATGGATTTGGTCTTCATACAGTCATGGGAAAAAATAAGTACGTCACATGGAATTTACAGGTTGTTTTTTGACATATCTGCACAAGTGGGTGTATAATTTCATCCTATTTAAAACAGATTAAAGTAAAATACTAAAACAAAACCACAGGGAAAATAAACTTTTTCAATTATTTGTTGAACAATCAATAAATGTAATATTTTTCAGTGAAAAAAAAGTATATCCTTAGCCTCAGAAGCTTGTAATGCCCTATTTAGCAGAACTAACTTCTTGTAGGCATTTAGCATAATTTTCCAGAAATCTTTGACATTCACTTGCTGGAAAAAAAAACAAAAAACTGTCCAATGCAAAATCATTTTAGCTACAAGGTGTTTGAGGGTTTTCTTGCATGTACTGCACTTTTAAAATACTACAAAATATTCAATGAAATTCAATTTTAAGCTTTGACTAAGCCACTTCATAAACTCTTTATTTCTTCTTTTTGAGTCATTGCTTGGATTTGCTAGTGTGCTTAGGATCATTATACCTTGAAAAGGTCTGCCTCCAGTTCAACTTCAACTTCTGAACAGATGGTTTCATATCATCTACACCTCTTTGATATGATGCAGAATTTAAAGCTGAATCACTAACTGCAAGTTGTCCATTCCCTTAGGCAGCAAATCAACACCACAACATAACATTTCTACTACCATGATGCACAGTTGGTATAAGGTTCTTCTCCTGTAAGCTGTCTTTGGTCTAAATCCATAGGTACACTACTACTGTGGCAAAAACTGCCCTATTTTTGATTCATAGGCCCATAGGCCTGGTCTTTGTCTATATGTTCTGTGGCAAACTGTAGTCTTGCTCTAATCTTATTTTTGGAGAGCAAAGGCTTTTTCTCTTGCACAGGTCAAATTTATCTATATTTAAACTTTTTCTAAACATAGATGTATGCACTTTCACAACTGTGTATTGAAATTTTAGGATTTTTGGAGGTTTCAGCAGTTATTTGAAATCTATTCAAATTATAGCTGATTTTCCTTACAGTAGAGAGATTTTTTCATATACATATAAAATCTCTTGCCAGACTGTTTTCTGAAGACTTTAAAGCATTCTTTAGACCTAAGCATGATGACATCACACACTTCAATAGCAAAGAGATTACCAAAACCTTAATGTCTGGTTTAAGTAATAAAGGTTCCAGTTTCAAGAGGTTCTAAGGCACCTAATCTGGAAGACCTAGTTCTAATTTTTCTTGATGATATTAATATGAAAGTGTGGTAAATGTAAAGGTGTTCTTACTTCACCCACATGTCTGATCAGTTATATTCTTGTTTAATATGGAAATGACTACAACATGTCAGTTTTATGTGTCATTTGTTGGAGGATAGTTTTATTTATTTATTTACACTTTTATTTGTAGGCACTGTGTAAAAGAGGGTGAAATGTTTGCTTGGCCAAATATGTTGAACAAATCAACAATTTTAATGTACAACAATTTTTTTGTAAAATGATTACACATTTTCATGATTACACATCAAGCATTGGCTGAGCTGACTTCACATTACCTCAAATGTGGTTGATGAGTCAAGATATGTTTGGTGCGCTACGTTTTAGCAGATAACAGTTTGTCATTTAGTGTCATACTTAACTATCACTTTAACAGAGCCTTTCACAGCCTCCATCCTCCAGTAAGAATGATGGTAACGTTTGATAACAGAGTAGTGTATTGCTCTGAGAACAGATTTCTTGCAAAATGTGAGGAAATAAGTCCCAGTCTGCTTTGCATAATCCTTCCCAAATCAAAATTACCAATGCTGAGCAATCTGTACTTCACTGCATGGTCACACTCAGTTAGAAAGCCTGTTTTGGGTGGTTTTACAGATGCCTTCTCCAGGTGGTGCATATCCATGTTACAGGATAACTGGGAGGGCAGGAAGACACAGCTTAATTTTGTGTGAAAAAGACTGTGGGTCAACAGACCTGCTTGTTTAAAGTGATGTGGGAAAGTGGCAGGAACAGAAGTGTTTTACGTTATCAGGACGGGACAGCCTCAGTCTGTTCAAGACACCACAGCACATCCTAGTAAGTGTTTTATTCTCTCTCCCTCTTGGAATACAGCACTAAACATATCTCACAGTCTCTCAAGCTCCCCTGAGAGTGTGTTTAAAATGCGAAACTCTCTTCCCTCAAGTAGTTCAGTGTAATCTAACAGGCCACGCACCTGTACAAGCAATGCTAATTTGCCCAAGAACTGTGCCTAGAGGAATTCTTTTTTGGAGAGACATACTGTCACAGTTATGATTATTTTTGGCTTAGAGTAAATATGGATGTTTGAGTGCAATAAATAACTATCTCCGCTCAAATCTCCAGTTGTGGTTAATGGCAAAAGTGCATTTCTGTTCATTCTTCATAAACGTTGCTTGCCGACTTAACCCAATTGGCACTCAGTGTTCTCCTCCAAGCGTTTCAAGCTGTCCTTTGATGTTACATTAGAGGCAGTTTGATGCAGAAGATGCAGCAGTACTTTTATCTGTGTCAGAGCTAGTAGGCGTTTTGCGATGGCAGAGACCTAGCTGTCAGGTGGAACTGGTCTTACCAATATAGGGAGGAAATAGGGTAACAGCATTAGCAGTAAATAGCAATGTAGAGTAAATAAATAATAATAAACAGAATGAAACAATAGTATTAACTAGATATGTTGTATTGCAGTGTGTACTATGACAACCACAAAAAGTTAGGAGCATAAGGAGTTTGAGACATTAAAATGTACCGGATACAGCGGCCCCTATGGTCAAAAGTTTAGCAGGCAAAGTAGTATTTTGTGGTGTGTCAAATTCTGTTTCAGAGTTTATGCCACAAGATATTGGGTAGTAAAAAGTTGGATTTTTGCTTTGACATTATTCATTAGGTGGCACTACTCCACCAATGAGCTATAATGAGCAGGGGTCATGTGCCTGCTAGAAGAAAACTCTCCATACAAATGTAGTCATTATTGGCTAAACATTTGTCGAGCTTTTGCCCAAAAGTGTTTTGTGCATTCAGCACTTCATGGGGCGCTTTATAAAGGGACGCGCTCATTATGAGACTCAAGCCTCTTATTCTGTATCAACCATGTCGACCTATAATCACACCCAATTTAATGGATTAGTGACATATAAGTCTGTGATATAATTGAGCCAAAATTGCTTATTATTATACAGATTATTATTTTTGTTGGTGTTTTCAAAGCATGAACAAAAAATCAATCAAATATCAAAGATAAAATGCAAAACCTTATCATAAACCCATATAAATAATAATACAATATGCTTTGAGTTGGATTCACATCTCAAACAACCTAAAAAAGGGGAGAATTCTAAATCTTAAAGGCATGAGAAGATAACTGATGTTTTCCTATGGCACTGAATTAGGTCTGTAAGACAGTGAGATGAATGAAAGTGGCAATGCATTTACAGCCTTATAAGCAAGTAAAGGGACTTTATATTAAATTCATCACGATTTTCCTGAACCTGAGGCATGCATTTTATATGGCCTGAGCTTTGTAGATGAATTGTCACGCAATTTTATGTATTATCAGAGCTCCATTATGGCTCATGCTTCATCCCAGACAGAACACAAACAGGATCAGGTAGTGGGTACAGTATTCTGAAGCATGGCCCAAACATATTGGTTGATTAGCTGAACATGCTGTGCGTTGGCATTTGGTTTTAATTTGAGTGTGCTTGGTCATAATCTTTATTCAAAGCACGCTGATGAGGCTTCCACTTAACGCTAAGTGGATGGTGGCGTTACACATTGAGTTTCGTGTTAGTGGTTAAAATATGCATAACTAATCAAGGCAGCGAGCATAGCCGGGTGTCTCTGCATACCTAGTAGATCTGCATGTGCATTGGAACGTGTGTATGACAGAGCACACAGGCATGGTGTGCACTGTGAAGAACAGATAACATGACTGACATTATGTGTATTTCTTTATTGTAATTTCTATATAATCCCAGAGGAAAACTTACTGTAGCTGTTTTTGTGGCCTATGCAATATTAGGCAGGTGGTTATACTTTTGCATTTTTGGAACATTTGCAGGGGGGTGCGGCAAGCCAAACGGCATGTATTGACTTCGCTAATACAGCGTTGGGTATTAGGGAGAGACCACAGTGTGTTATGTGTCTGAAATACTAGCTTATGATGGTTTGAATTTGAACAAGACGCCATATAGACCCAGTCCACACATAGCTGGGTATTTTTTAAAATCCATATAAGCATAGTTTTGAAAATATCTCTGTCAATGTGTAAAAGACTACATCAAACGTTGTCAACAGCATGCCAAAGCATGAAAAATTCTCTTGCCATTCTTGTAGAAGCACAAGCTTGATTTTTATCTTTGAATTTGTATATATATACCTACATCTTGACTAAAAGTATGTGGATACTCCTAATTATTTAGTTCAGGTGTCTCAACCACACCTATTACATGCAAATATCAACAAACAACACTGGCAATACAATGGGTCATTGGATGCCACCTTTGCCCCAACTCTGTCAATTAACTTTCACTATCAGCAGATTATAGTTGGCACTAGTGAGTTTTCCATT
>JBBPDA010000041.1:3082435-3092916 GCA_037974385.1 Arnoldichthys spilopterus
TCTCTCTCTCTCTCTCTCTCTCTCTCTCTCACTCTCTCTCTCTCTCTCTCTCTCTCTCTCTCTCTCTCTCTCTTTCTCTCTCTCTTTCTCTCCCTTTAGCCATCACACTCTGTACATATTCATAAGTGTTTCCAGCCTCCAGGCTTTGGGTGACATTGATTTTGATGTGAGCCGGACGCCCACATTTACAAACAAATAAAAGCGAACGATCTCAGCGAGCTTTGAATGGCCGAAGCAGCATGCGGTTTTCTCTTTCCTGCTGTGCTCGCTGCAGGAGGAACGCATTTCAGACGCTCTACCCATGCTGATAGAACACGAAGTAGGGCCTTTATAAAGTCGTTTGTGTTTTTTTTCTTGCTTCAATTTTGCCCTACTCTAGGCTTGACCTAGCTAACATAACCATTAGCTAACAGCCTTAGGCCAGCTCCATGGCTGCAAACCGCTGTTCGTTGAGAATGAACTCTGGAGGATGGACAGTTTAGCCAGAGCAAATGCATAAGAAGACTCACTTTCTCTCTCTGTCTATAGTGCTTAATTGGCTGGCTTTAATAACGACACACTCTCATTGCTAATGCTCTAGTCACAAAATGTATGAATATTGAATAATAATACAGTAAGAAAATTAAACATTTAAAAGTTGGATAATGGTCATTAAACATGGCAACTTTGCAACTAAAAAGAGAATATAAAAGAATATGATATTCTAAATGCAAAACCAACAAAACCACTAGTAAGCATTAAAACCAATGCAAACTAACAAGAAAGCTGTGAATAGAATGAGGAGGAGCTGTTGTGTGAAGTTGATGATGTGTCAGCTGGTTAGAATAACACAGGTCTGGCTCCAGATTTCTCTTCGATGCCTCCAGCCATTTCATAAAAGTGTGAAGCTTCATCATCAGCATGTGATTTCATCAAATGAAGGACTGATTGAGGCCAAACCAATTAGCTACAGGTAATACATGTCATTTATATGTCTTCTCATATTTAAAGAAAATAGGAAGATTTAGGAACATTTTAAAAGATAATTTTGTCAGGCGCCTCAGACTTTTATCCAGCGATAACCTTGCTTGTCCATTTTTCTATATCATTCAACAACAGCTGCCCTTGTCATTGTATGGAAGCTTTATGATGAATGAACTAGCAAAAATACAAACCAGTCTTGAATAAAAATGCTTTACACGAACTTACATTAGAATTAAAAGATGACCTTGTTTTCTTTTGTAAAGTTTTGTTTGATAGGACTGGAAGGACCTGGTCTGTCAAATCAGTCCTTATTTAAAGAAAGGTGCTGCTAATGGAACTGAATGATCTTTCATTCAATCTTTTATTTCGCTGCTTATTATTCTTTTCAGTCCCTTGTACTATATTCTTACACTTGTCTCTATTGTAAATGAGGGTTGATTGATGGTGTAAACAAGGAATGACTGAATGAACAAATCTAAATGACGGCTGAAGCTCACAGAGAAATTTAGGACCTGAACCTGTTTTCTCTTTTTACTCTTTTCTTCTGTCCATGAGTTACAAATAACATTAACACCTCTGACAGGTGAAGTGAATAACACTGTTATTTCATTACAGTGGCACCTGCCAAGGGGGTTGGACATATTAGGCACCAAGTGAACAGTCAGTTCTTAAAGCTGGTGTGCTGGAAGCAGGAAAAACTGGTCTAGATGACTTAGTCAGAGCATCTCCAAAACGGCAGGTCTTTTGGAGGGTTCCAGATTTTCAACAATTAGTACCTACCAAGCATGTAGGAAAACTGGTGAATCGGCAATAGGGTCATGGCCACCTGAGGCTTACTGACGCACTTGGGGAATGAAGGCTAGCCCATCTGGTCCGATCCCACAGAAAAGCTACTGTGCTTTAAAAAGTGAATGCTGACTTTGATAGAAAGATGTCCGAATCCATATATTCATTTTTAGGCAAGTAGTGTTAATGTTATAGCTGATTGGAGTATATTGTTATTTTTTAAAGGGGGATAAGCCCAATGCCCAATGACACAGTGGTCAATGACACTTCTCTGTAGAGTATATACATAAAATGTAAAAATGTATTTTAATAAAATGTAAAAAAAAAAAAAGAAAATAAGATGATAATTAAAAACAAAAATGTGTGTGTGTACGTGTGGCCTCCTCTTGTGCTCATTGTGTACCTCTCACTTGCCCCAGGCCTATTCATCCCACTGCTTTACTGCTTTACTTTTGTTACATTCTTTTCCCCTTTCTCTCTCTTCACTGAGGTTGAGCTGTGCTGGAGGCTTGTGGGGGGTATAATTAGGAGCCCCCACCCCCACGGTGCACTCTGACTGGGGCAAAAGGGGTGGGTTCACTTCCTTTCAGCTGGAGGCTCCAGCCACATACACACACACATATACACACACACAGACACACTAACTGCATGCCTGCAAGCTGTCAGCTACTCAGTAACAAACCTCATTAAAAATGCAGAGAGTTTTAGATACAGGGTAAAGTTGGGGGGCAAGCATGTGTATGTGAGTGTGTGTGAGTTGCAAAGGAGCAGATGGCCCACAGGGGAAAGGCTAAGGGGGGCTGCGGGGACCTGTTAGCCCAGCAGATGTTAGATTAAAGAAACAGTGAGGGGAAGGATTAGATGAGCAGGAGATGCCGCTGAGTCCTTATGTATTAGAACAGGAACTTTAACATGCTTTTAATTGAACATGCAGTCTAGGCTAAAGAAAAAAAAGTAATAAGACCAGTATGCTGAAACTTAGCCTCTTAATTAGCTGATATTTTGCAGAATCTTTGATCAAAAATTTGCTTTTGAGAGATGGGAAAATATAATAAATATACTTTTCCCATGCAAAAGTAAAGGAAACGTCAAATTTTAGTGTGCGTAACAGAAGAAGAAAAAATACACATTGAAAAAATATGGATCAAGTCATTTTGAGGAATTTATATTGGTCCATTCACCACGAATTGATCATGCAGCGTAAAAGGCAGCAGGTGCATAAAAAGGCTTTCAAATGATAGAGATGATTAATAACATCCGGCAGCATAGCATGGCACTGCTTCAGTGCAGATGGTGCTCTTTTGACTTGTAAAATAAAATAAATAACATGTAAAAAGTGATGATTTTGTAAATGATGAGCTGATTATGAAGTGTAGATGGAATATTGCCTCGCTTCATACATTTTTTTTTCCCCATGCACAAACTAAAGGCAGGTGATGCTTAATGCATTAATATGTCAAATGGACAACAGTAGTCATTTAAACTCTTGGCTTATTACCTAGTTATTCATTCTAAAAAGGAAAGGTTTAAAAAACCTGCTTGATTTAGCAAATGAAATGTAAACAAAAGTCAGTGATGGCTCCTGCTGAATCTCTCAGGGTGGGGCAACTGTTGTGTTGATGGCTAATGTGACCCGTTCAGATGGTATATAAACAGCTCGCTAACCGGAAATAGTCACATTGCACCGAGCAATTGTTTTTTTTTTCTGGGCACCTTATTTAGCAATATGAGCAGCAACCAGTAGACGCCAATATAACAGTTGGCTGCCCCAGCAATCCCTACATCAGGTTACGTAAGACAAAAGTAAAGTACTGTATGGTCACCCAGGTCCCTGAAGTTAAAAAAAATGACATTATAATTAGACTGTTTTAGAGCGAGCTGGGCTATTTTCGGCCAGACTGAGGTCTGGAGTAGTGCTCCATAGAATGTGACTGATGCTGATTGGACTATAGTATTCAGAGGACAAACTAACTGCCTAGAATAGTCATAGCTTGAAAAACAATCCCCCCTTCCCCCCTGTGATGTAGAATGGTTTGACTATCGTTTTTTTCCAGCGGTGATGATGGGAACCAGTGGTCTCAATGACTACAGCACAAATATAACCATTTTATAGACCATCCACCAATGAACCTACATGTGTTTTTAGGGCTTTTATATGTAATAATGATGTTAAAATAGTGGTTAATCTGATATCTTGGGACTAGCTTGCATTATAACACCTTGCATGTATCCCTCCACCATAAATGGACCTTCAGAATGTTTAGACTAAAATCTCTAAAAAAGCAATTTCTCTGGCATCAGGCTGTGCTTTCATAACATCTGTCTGAGGTGGATCTTTTAGAGGCATAGTGTTCAGACGTTTGGTTCCGCTCACCACCACTGTGACTCAAAAACCTTCTACAAAATGGAGCATTTTACCGCTCTAAAGAAACTCTGTCTTAGTTAGGTAGCTGAAAGTGGGGAGTTGAATAGCAGATTTTGACTGCAAAAAACATAGTGTACAAAAATTTTTTCCTCTGGTCTGTTTGCCAATGCCTTGCTGACTAGGGCATGTCTTGTTACTACTGAGTTTGCACACGGACCTGCCAATTATTAAATGATGATTGTTCAATGAATTCTCTTTGTATTTAGGTAGGGTACTCCCACACAACTCTGTTCTAAAAACCATGCCTTGTGAATAAAACATCTCTTGTAGATTACAGAGTACCATAGATGTGTCATTGAACTATTATGTATATTTACAATGGCATGAAAACACATTCTCACTCAAATAGAGTGTTTTGACACTCTACAAATCCAGCTGCTCTTGCCTATACAAATATGGAGATTAAACTCTGTAAATAGTCTACAACAGAAAAAAAATGCATTTTGTTAGCGATTTGTTGTCTTCCTCTTCTGCACCTCTTGCATATAAATACCAGAAAGTTGCATTTGACTGATGGGTCAGCAGAAACCAGCTCATTCGATTAGAGCAATATTTGCCCAAGTGTGAGAAGTGGCCCCCTCATGGCATGTGATGGTACTGCAGTAAACAAACAAATACAATTAAATGTTTATGATTAAACATTTACATTTAAAAAAGTAATTATTTTTATTTTTTAAAAGGCATTATTTATTTATCCGACCTGATTTTTGATCTGGAAGGTTTCTTGTATTTTACCATTGGACTAGTAATACTCTTATTTATATAGCAACTTCAATAAATGTAAATGCTGCTCAGAGTTCCTTACATGAAGTGCAAATATAGAATAAAACAAGTGATACAAAAATATCAATAATAAAAATTTGAATAATAAATAAATGAATAATAAAAACCTGTTAAAAATGCAATAAAAACTAAAAGCTAGGATATATAAATGCTTGTTTTCAAGCTTAAAAAAAAAGAAAGAAAATACAAGGCAAAAAAACCCAACTAAAAGCTCAGTTAAAAACATGTGTTTTAAGCTATTTTTAAAAAAATACAAAGTAAAGGAACTTAACGAATAACTAAGGACAGGTTGTTCTTTTGCACATAAAAATGCTGCTTTTTCATATTTCTTGTATTTCTGGAAAATTTAACACTCCTAGATAATCTTAAGGATCTGTTCAAAACATATTCTGTCAAACAAAATATATGAAGGTGCCTGTTCATTTATTTTAAAACAATTATAAAAGTGACAGGTTACCAGTATAGACCTCCTAGAATAGGGCTAAATATATATATTTTTTTATTATTAATTAATATTATTATTATTATCTAGTGCATGTCAGTATCCTTCTGCATTTTAAAGTGTAAGTAAGTTGTAATCTATCTTTTGTCATTAGTTAATCCTGTAAAAGGTGCATTATTAAGAATCATGGACAGAATGCCTTTGTTAACACGAGATGTGATTTAAAAGCCTGGGTAAGCCACAGAAGAGTTTTTAGTGTTTAAATTGGGCTGCAGCATTCTTAAGTTTGAGCACTCAAGATCCTGTGAGGAGAACTTCCACTTAATAAGGATGTCCTAGTTGGCCACATGCTAGAGGATGCTCTGGAGTTCAAAATGAATAGTTTCTTTTGGAGCTTTCTTTAAAAAATGTGTGTAACATTTTTATACAGACAGATGCAGTTGTTTTGTCAGAAGAGCATAAATAAGTAACAGAATTATACTTTAACAGTATCTTAATGTACATTCATGATGACAGTGGTTGGTGAACTAATCAGCTCATTGGCTTATTCAGCACCCACTCGCAGTAATGGTAGTGTCCTACTACCCAAAAACTGTCTGTTTCTAAAACTAGAAAGAAATCCAGCAAGAATGGTTAAAACATTGAAGATCTCATTACAGTGGCACATTTGAAGGGGTAGGATATATTAGGCAGCAAGTGAACAGTCAGTTCTTGAAGTTGATGTGTTGGAAGTAGGAAAATGGGTTATATTAAAGATCTGAGAGCCACACTATGATGACTCAGAGCATCTCCAAAATGGCAAAGATGTGGGGATTCCTGGTATGCAATGGGTACTTCCTGTCAGTAGGGGTTCAAAGAAGGATATCTGGTAAGCCAGTGACAGGAGCATGGGCACCCAAGGCTTGCTGATGTGAGTGGGCAACAAATACCCTAGGCAATTTGGTCTGATCCCACAAATCTGGTGAGGCACAAAATGTTAATGCTGGCTATAATAGAAATGTGTCAGATTTCTCTGGCGCCCTCTAGTGTTCAGCAGTCATGCTTGTGGCAGAACTGGATGAACAGGATGTGACCAGGCCTTCCATAGATTACCCTTGTTCACACCAAATGCAGTCCCACAATCCCTCCCTTATTTTTTCCATATTCCTCTTTGAGTCAATGAGTTGTGAGAACATTTTTCCATATTAGTGCCACAGAAATCTGATAAAGATCTGTTTTCAAAATTATAATGATATGTATCAATACAAATTATTGAAAAGCCAAATACAGCCATGTCCAATGTTAGCATTATGCTAACGGCAGCAAGGTAATGGTGCGGTTTTCTTAGCCATTTTAGCATTTTGTCCTTGCTTCTCCAGTAAAAAACGTACATTTTCCCTTTCTTTAGTTGTGACTGTTCTATGACACCCCTCTGCGTGTATGTTTGTGTGTGTGTTAGACGGCAATGCTGTTGTCTTCGTGGTTGGGTGGAGCCTCTGTCAGGCCTTTAGCTTTGGCTCCCAGCGAAGCGGCTGCAGAAATGCTGATATGGCTGCCAGGCCTCGAGGGTTCCTCTCTAATTCCACTGTAATCTAAGTGCCACAACATTACAACACAGGCTTCCAGAGCTAGCGAAGGCTCTTCAAAGCCTGGGCGCATTTTATTTTTGCCTGGAAATAAGTCCAAAGCATCGCCACGTGGCAATGAAAAGTGCAGCTGTGAAGCACTGGGGAGATGGTATTGAGCTCTGGGCGTTTAACACCACTCATGTAGTCTTGGGAACTGGACGCCGAGAGATCCTGATGTTGGCTTGGTGCATTAAAAGGCCATCTTTGAAATTTCTTTTCAGGATCTGTTTGAGTAATTGGCCATCTGACGTAACTAAGAGCGAACGCAGGCTTTTTTGATGGGCTCTTTGCAAGCGATTTTCATGTCCTTGACAGCTATATTTAACTTGTGGTGAGGAGAAGAAAAAAAAAGATATGGTTTGGGGGGAGGGAGTGAAGGACTGAAAATGAAAGAGTTCTGAAGTGTCAACGCTGATGCATAAATCAAATAATGGAATCTGGCATTTAAGCCGTGCTCTTGGCATTTAACACCACTCATGTTAACAGAATGAATTGTGCGCGCAGATAAATGTGTTTACAAGAGCCCGTGCTGCCACATCAACTCCAGTTAATTTACGACATCTCGATGCGATGGCGATGTGACGTCCTTTCTAGAGCGCTCCCTGGCAATCATGTGCATCATTATAGCCAAACGCTAGTCGAACTGTGAGGCAGGACTGATGAGGCCTGCTTTAAATTGCACCTGAGTGGCAGCGGACAGACATGTAACCTCATTCTCGTTTTATTTCTCGCCTTCTTGCCTCACGCCACAGCCAAACAGTTTACATAGGACCATTAAAGCACATGTGCGAGGAAACCAGAGAGATGCAAGCAGGGCACAACCCAAGGTTTTGGTAGAAATAATGTCGTCAGATGAATAATGAATTAAATCCATACGTTTGGAGAGGTCATACACATTTCATGCGCTATTAAATGCATGCGTGAATTTCAGTAAGGCGTTTTAATGAACCACTCATCAAGACCTGATGATTAATTGAATAACACCATCTTAATATTTTAACGTCTTTAGACTCTTTTTTCCTCTTCCCTTGCAAATCTCCAAGGATTTAGAGGTAATGTATGCAAAACTGCTAAGCCTTGCAGCGCGGGCCATTAAGCTCTAGTTACAGGGTGCCGCTTGGCTTTTCTTTCTGTTACAGGCATTATGCTTGGAAAATGTTGATTCTGTCATGCCAGTCAGACCGTGCCTTTGACCAAAGCAGCAGGTGACATTTTGCTCAACACTGGGCCTTGTTTTAATTCGCTAGGTTAAAGTGATATGCAGAAGAATGACAATAGTTGCTGTGGGTTTAATGCTGTAAAATGACAGTAAAATTACAGTCTGGCAGACATTTGAATAAGAGGCTTTAAATGAATTTTGGCCTCAACTTTATAAAAAACGTTTCATGAAAAATCTGTTCAGGAAATTGTGTTAATGAAAAGCCTGTGTGTGTAGAGGGGGTGGAGGTAGGGGCTGAGTTGTCTTACAGAATTCACACCTATGTTCACACTAACACTATTTACCTCTATATTCACACCTTTATTATTTTAATTACTTTTGTGGCTGATGCTTATATTATTTAAAGCAAAAGAGTGCCACATGCCGAGTGTGAGTAAAAGCTGTCTTTGTGGATTCATGCATGACACAGTGGTATATATATAGCGTGTCAGAACTCTTTGGTCTTCTACCAGCAAGCTACTTGCTGTCCATCGTATCAGGCTCTCCACCTTGTGACGCAGAGCCTCTAGTGCTATGGCCTCTAAAATCTGGAATTTTTACCCTCAGTCTTGTATGATTGATTGTTCCTCTTTCTCCACATTCACACCTGAATTTTTCGTAAACACTTCTTCTCCACCTCTTCTGCGTACTGAATTAATTAGCATTTTTTTCAGCTCTGTTTTGTAAAGTATCTTTGAGTTTGTGAAAGGTGCTACATTATTTTTATTTACTTGACTTAAATAACATTATTATTATTATTTTTTTTAAATTTAAAATGATTTCTAATGTAGTATTAATAATTACAATAATAGCAATAACAATAACAATAACAATAATAATCCAGCTCTGTGTGCAACACCTCTCCCCACAGAAGCTTCTGTGCTAATTATTGAGATCAGCAACTAATGCAAAACTGCCAAACTAAAAAAGTTGTGTGATAACGTATAGATCAGTGCATGTCATCTGAATTCTTAGCGCAGGCTGCAATTTGTGTTTATCACTCTGCCCTGACGTCAGCCCTACCGGTGCATGGAGCTGAGAGAGTGGGGTGGAAAAGCTTGATGTTTTCAAGCAGTCTTGGTCTTAAGTGATTGTTTACTCAAGCTGTGTGCATGAGAGAGAAAAGAACTATTTCTGAGTTCTGTGCCTTCCTAGTTCCTTCCTCTAGGAAAGAGCACAACTGAGTGGGCCAACCACGGCCTAATAAAACACAACAAAACCATACAAAAAAAAACTGGTTGAGACACACATTGACACCAGCACTCTTCAAGTGTTAACATGCAGACAAGATGAAGCACAAAATAACACAAATTAACAATAACAGAGACCTGAACTAGACTAAGTCAAACACAGCACATGATGACACACAAATTATCACAGATCTTACATTTTTTGTCTACTTATGACATCTGTGGAGTTTTATGCAACTGAATAGTCAAAATGTCTTTTTACTAGTGTTCTAATAAAACATTAATCTAACTAAAAACTTGCTTTGTGATTTATTAATCAAAATGCATTACCTATTTCAATATTTGTGAAGTTTCTAATCTTTCTTAGTGACATCAGTGAGGTAATTGTAATTGTTTACCAAGGTCCAATGATGCCTGTTAGCATTTGAATGCCAGTTTGAATGTAGCTTTATGAGACTGGTTGATCATGGTAGCATTCATTCATTATCTTAGATACTTCACGGGCTGAGGTGAGCACGGGGGAACCAGAATTGGGAGAGCTGGGGAGCTGGGGCTATTGATTTGGCAGAATCGCAGGGGATATGAGCCTCCATTGGCTGCTGGCGACGCTTCAGGGAAGCGTCAGAAGTGCAGGGGAAAGCGCATTGCGGAGCCAGTGGTCAATGGAGTCCCCAAGGCGGCTCTGTCAGCAAGTGGAAAGCTCCAATGGGTCCCCGCCCCCAGGGTGCTCGAGTTGTACAGTGTGTTGTTTGGGGACATGGGGCACCTGGCAACCAGTGCGGGTGCCTCCTGGCTCCGCCCAGACATTCTGGGTGCCTGTTGGCTTTTCTCAGACGTCGCTGACATCGTCAGGCTCCGCCTCCGTGGCAGATGGGTCCAGTATCAGAGCTCATCTGCCCGGAACTTTGTTTACATGGCCCGGGACCGTGTTCCCTCAGCCCGGGACAGTGTTCCCTCAGTCTGGGACCTTGTTTCACCAGCCTCAGACTGGACTTTTGTTTCCCCAGCCCGGGACCTTGTTTCCCCAGCCTCAGACTGGACTTTTGTTTTCCCAGACCAGGACATTGTTTCCCCAGCCCCAGTTTGT
>JBBPDA010000041.1:3093016-3104888 GCA_037974385.1 Arnoldichthys spilopterus
GGGACCTTGTTTCCCCAGCCTCAGACTGGACTTTTGTTTTCCCAGACCAGGACATTGTTTCCCCAGCCCCAGTTTGTGCACCACTTGCGCTTGCCTGTTCCGTTGATGAATCTCTTATCTGGTTTGTTGACCATGCCTCACTTCTAGTCAGTCCTGTCTTGTAACGTATACGCCCTCGTGTGGTTCCACGTGTCTATGTTTTGTTTTGTTCTCGTGTTCATCTTAGCCATGCCCCCATCAGCTGTTTCACGTTCCCAGTCCCAGGTGTAGGTAATCTATGTTTAGTATATAAACTCCTGTGTTTCATGTATCGTCGCAGTTTCTTATCGTCATTCCATGCTGTCGGGCCTGCCTCTGTTGTTCTTTGTAGTTCCCGTTTGTTTTCTAGCTTACTGTATGTTTCTTGTTGTGTTTTTCGTTGGTGATATTTAAGCTTGAACTACTCCAATGGTAAGAAAACTATATTAACCTAATTGAAGAAATTCCAGAGAATGAAGCTCCCATCAAAAACTCCATCTGTATTTATGTTCAAATAGTACTATGTGCAGTGACATATGAGGTCTAAGGGCATTATAGAGTGCAATTAATTTGCGCTATATTTTTGTGTTATTTTTTCTTTAATTATTCAAACTGAATTATATCAAATTATCATAAAGCTTTATGTAACAAATTTTCAACCCCAACAATTAAAAGGCTGTTTATGTAGTGCCTTTAAGACTAATGTGTAAATGACCCCTGTTTTGTCATGTTTTTTTAATGCCAACATCAGACAGAACTAAACATCTCAAGGCTTTATAAATGTATATATAATATATTAATTAATC
The DNA here is from genome assembly GCA_037974385.1 of Arnoldichthys spilopterus. NCBI lineage: Eukaryota > Metazoa > Chordata > Actinopteri > Characiformes > Lepidarchidae > Arnoldichthys > Arnoldichthys spilopterus. The sequence goes on from JBBPDA010000041.1 coordinate 3,093,841, forward strand.
AAATTTCCTCTACAAAAGCAATTAATATAAAAATAGTATTTTTTTCAGTTATTGCCATGTATGGAACATGTATGCCATTCATGGAATGGAACATTGGGGCAGTGGTGGCCTAGTGGTTAGGACATTACCCTTGGAAACTGAAGGTCCTGGCCTGGGCACTACTGAGGTAGCCTTGAGCAAGGTACCGTCCCGCTACACTGCTCCCCTGGTGCTGCTGATAGCTGCCCGCTGCTCCACGTGTGCACCTGTGATGGGTTAAATGCAGAGGTCACATTCATTGTAGTGCTTGAGTGTGTTGGCAATGAGACATTTTCACTTTCAGTTTAAGCAGAACAATGCATTAACCAGATATTGTTCATGTCATTACCTGGCCATGGTAAAAGATATTTGCCAACAAGAAGGCCAGAGTGTGCCCTTGTCACTTCTCTCAGTGCTATTGACAGTCTGAACTCTGAGATTCTGCAGGGTGGCACAGTAGCAGGCCAAGGCTTAGATACACGCATGCAATGGATGACTTTTATCAAAGCAAACCTAAATATCAGCTTTTCTAATTGAAACAAAAGATAAAATCTGTGGCTTTGTGCATTGTTCAAAGATGTGTTCCCTTTGTTGTTGGGACTGCTATGTAAATGTTTGGAGGGCAAATGATAAAGATCAAAGGTTCCTACCTCCAAATATAAATGTCACTTAACCCCCCTGCCTGCACACCATAAGGCACCAAATGCTCCAATCTCTGAGAACATATGAGAGGTCCAACAAGACAGACATTACATCATTTTGTGAATATGTAACATGTAGTTAATCCACAGATTCCCCTGAGAAAAGCAAGTAGGATGACTTCGGTTGAAGTGTTTCTTGTAGGTTATTGTCAGTCAGCGTGTTGGATCTTTCCCATGCGAGCTGGAGCGCAATTTTCCTCTCGACTGGACCCCCGCAGTGATCGCAGGCCATTATTAAAATGCAAACTTATCAAAGTCAAACCTTCATCACTTAAATTAAATCATTTCAAGCTTGACTGGCTCTCCTCATCCCTGCCTCCCCTTCATTTCTCATTTCCCTCCCTTGCCCATCCTCATTTCAGGGAGACGATCTGCCACTCATGCGAAATTGCTCCTATTTGCATAACTGATGCTTCATTTGGGCTGTGTCTGTTTCCGAGGCCATGGCGCACAAGGCAAGGCCGTAATGAGTGAACGGAACTCTTAACACCACTCAAATGTAGAGGTCGCATCTGACAGTGAAGGCCAGGTGTTTCTTGTAGTTGAGGTTTTCCTGGAGAACTTTCCTTGCACTTGTGATGACATCCTGGAATCAAAAATGATTCATCCCTGAACATTGAGGATATTTCAGACTGACCTCTAATTTCACAATCGTTAAATTAAATAATCACATTAAATAATCAAGCATTGGCCCAAATTGCAAGACCTTTTTTAAACTTCAACCTGAGGTGTGTTGGCCTGGATGGGGAATCAAACCCCAGACATCTGCATGGAAAGCAGAAATGTTATCCAATACACTAACCAACACCTACATATGAGGCTTCTGACACTGTACATCATGTTACTATCTACAGAAGAAAAAAAGAAAAAATATAAACAAAAAGCTTTGAGATGGATTCCTACTGCTTTAAGCTATGGAACATGCTTTGGTCTATTTTCTGCTGCACTCAGCAGTTTTTCATTAGTATAGGTTATGTAAAACAACACTGAGGGTGGGGTTCAGTTCCTTGCCTGGACAAGCACACTATACTATACACGAGAGCTGGTTTACCACCATAATGCAGCTAAATTGTAATTTGCATCTGCCAAATGCAATGCAATCAAAGTGACCTCTGGTTCTGTAAGCAAAACTTATAAATCTAAATGACAGGTCTGATCTATTCAACATTCTATTCAACTCACTTGTAGTAAACTTGTACTGCACAGTTTAATGTCAACGATCTTTGAAATACATGGATTAGCTCTGGAACTAAATATACAGTGTTTCATTTACCTTAAAAAAGAGCTGGGAATGATGTCAGACCTAAGTTTAGCATCCAGTACAAATTGAAAAGCCAGATGCTAGCCATTGTTACCATACTAGTTGGTAAAAATGTATTGCATAATTGTTTACAAGTTTTCAGAGGAGCCCAAATGCCAGGGAGTAAAGGGGACATCACCTACTGGATTTAAGGGTGAAGGGAAGGAACCCCTGGATGCCCTGGCCGCATAAGGGAGCCCGTCAGAGCCAGATGCGGACCTCCTGGCCCATGGCCTTTAGGGAGTCCTCCTAAAGCTAGCCGACAGGGCTCCTGGAATATGGTCAGCACACCAGCCACCAGGGAGAGGGGGAAAGGGTCTCCAGAAGCAAGCGTGGGCTCCTACTAGCCATACCCCATCCGCATGCTGGAGCCTGCTCCAGCTAGATGCGGATCTCCCCGGCTCCTTGGCCTTTAGGGAGTCTGCCTAACGTTAGCTGGTGGCACTCCAGGCATGTGGTCGTCACGCTTGCTTATAATTCCAGAGAATACCTCAACTCAAGAGGAAGCGAGGGCAAGCCATATCTCTACCGGCCTGTTTGCGGCCGGTTCACTCCTCAGAGGACCAGGGAAAGGGGGCCCTCTGCCTACCCATGACTGACTACACAGCCACAGGTGGACTCGAGTTGGGATATAAAGATATCCCCCAGCAGATGGCCACCTCAGCCTCACTTACTACCTATCTACTGGGGTAAACAGGAAATGGCGAAGGAAATGTAAAATAAATTTAAACACAGAACCTCTACCAAATTACAAGTGAGAGTTCGGTGTGGCTAAAACAACCAGCCACACCTGCCAAACAGGGACAAGGACTCTGCACTGCCTGGTCAGACAACCATGCCTATAAGGACTTTGGCCTAGGTGAAACACATAAGCATGATTGACGTAACAAGCCCCAGCAAGCCCGACATGGCGCGGTAACCCTTGCAATCACACCAGTGAATGTACCATTTAATTATACCAGTCAGAATGCACCACTCCAAAAAAGTTGCAATGATTTGCAAATTTCATAAACCCATCTTTTATTCACAATAGAACACAGAAAACATTTAAACAAATGTTTAAACTGAGTAAATGTACACATTTTAGAAAAAAGGTCATTTTAAATGTAATGCCAAAAAGAAGGAACAGGGCCATGTTTACCACTGTCTGGCATCATGTCTTCTTTTAAAAATGGTCTGTAAACATCTGGAAACTAAGGAGACCAGTAGCAGGAGACCAGTTGCAACTTTTGGGAGAAGAAATACTGTCCCATTCTTACCTGATACAGGATTCTAGCTGCTCAGCAATTACTCCACAATTGTTCCATGATTTGTGGACAGTTTTTTGCAGATTGGTGAACCTATGTCCATCTTTACATTTCTTTTCCTACTACTGTAATAGTAATATGTCTCACTTTCGACGTATGATATATTTTATTTTCTATTGTAAATAAATTATCGGTTTATGAGATCTACCAATCATTTCATTCTGTGTTCATTTACATTTTACGGAGCATTGCAAAACTTGAATTGTTGTCAGTTTGACGGTTATCTTGAACTTAAACTTTATTATTGATTGGACTGACTTGCAGTGCAGTCTGAACTTCTACAGCCATGTCAAATTCTGCTGTCATTCCATCTGTCTAGATTAGCATTGGCCAGTTTTCTCTGTTTACAAGCAGAACCTGTGCGACGGTTGTATAATCGGTCTAGAAAAAGCTTGAGAGAAATTTTAATAATGCAGGCTACTTTAGGTGCATATGGTTGGCGGTATCATTTTTCTTCAGGCTGCCAAAATATAGCTGAATGCAATTGGAAATGCTAAGCCCAATGACAGGTTCAGGGAGAGGTCATGAGCAAATTTACACCAGGAAAAGGAAAAGAAAATCAACCATTCCTTGCCCATCCGTATAAGATTAGCTCATTATGAAGCTCCCAACTGCTCTATTGCTGGCGGATTGCTAGCGTGTTTGACAGGAAAACTGCTCTTGCGTTTCCATACAACAACAAGTGGTGAAATTGGGACAGTAAAAGGCCTAGTTACTTTTTTGTGTCCTAAATGGAAAGCATTGGAGTGTATGAGCCATTATTTGAGCCATTATTTCCCCGATGTAGTGCACTATATAGGGAGCCATTCCAGATTCAGCTATATTTGTTATTTGAAACAAGAAGTGACTGGAGAGGAGGGTTTGTTACAGAGTCGTTTTGTATAAGAATTGTGATAGTTTCTGAGTGTGAGGGATATTAGCACTGGCATATTCGGCTGAGCACTGATTAGGAAAACTGAAGCTGACAGGTTTGCCGGCTTCCCTGCCCAGAGTGGCACATGGCGGGGCAGCCATGTTTTCTGCCATCCTGAAGCTTTTTCTTAATGTATTTTTCTTTCCTAGCTCTTGCTCATTAGATGCTGTTCCCTTTGCCACACAAAACTCTTTAGAGAAAGAGAAAAGGGACTCCTTCAACCTTCAGCTTAATAGTTTAATACTTTTCCTACTGAAGATTAGACTTGAAGAAAGTTTTTCCCCCTTAATGTTAACTTCAAATACACTTTGTGGCTGATAAATGTAGACGTAGTGTCCCAGTGTTTTCACATATCCACTATTGAAGAACTTATCAGGGTTCTCAAGTCGGAAAGACATGAAAGGCTTTTAGATAGTGAAGTAATGGAGTTTGTTATTTCAAGGTTTCAATTAAAAAAGGCTTTGTGGGGTCCTTTTGAGAAACACTTAGCCTCATCGTCAGCTATAAGACAGTTTAAGAAAGCCCACTGGTAGGCTAACATGGGATCCATCCAATTGGAAAGGCTTAGGCAGGAAATAATGATGTGTCTTTGATCGAGGCACAGTGATGCGCTGGCTTCACTGTCCCAATTTTAATAGCAAATTCACTGAGACTCAGATGATGCTTCTGAATTATTTAACTGCATTTCTCACAAATGTCTCCATTCAGAGCTTTCCATTTATAACCCTACGTATTTCAGCAATGCGATTACTCCACATTCAAGTCCGATTTGAGAAAAATGTGCTACTGTCAGGCATAGTCAGGCAAACAGTGAGCAAGGTAGGATTAACATTTGCTGTTTTTCCTCGAGAATAAATGAAATCACATGGCTGTACAAGAGCTATAATGATAGCATTGAAACAAGCTTGAATTGTCATAATGTGTATGGCAATGAAAAACTTTAAAACTCATCATCTTTTTATCTTTATGCTTTTTCTCCTCTTCTCTTTTTGTAGGTCAGCAACGGAAAGCAGCAAATAACCTTTAGGAGGGACATAGTGGCATTTATTTTATTGGCATATAGCAATAAATTAGCATAAAGGCCCAGTCACCCAAGAGGACAGGGAGTTGCCGCAATGAGCAATTTCTTGTCACAGCCTTTAAAGGTGAATACATTTTATGTTTGGAATTTTATGCCAATTTTAGCTTTTGAGAATTCTGACATGCTAAATGGCATTCTTGACCAATCACATTACTGCTCCAGATGTGTTGACTTCTGAAGAGGTGGTCTTTCATTTAAACACATAAAAAGCCTTCATGACACATTGTTAGTTATGGACACTGTATTATTATCATAGTTTTTTTACTATGCTAGACAGGTTGGCAGGCCTAATGACAGTTTTATAGAAATGAATGGGTCTCTCTCTTTCTTTTTCTATCTATCTCTCTGTATTGTTGGAAGTAAGGTGGGGTGTGGGGGTATGTGCTAAAGCTCAAGGGGGTGGGAGCAGTCTCTGAAAAATAGTCAGTCCCCTAACTGTTCACTTTTGTGTCGTTGGTGTTTATGCATAGTGAGTTAGCTAGCTTGCTGTGCCATCATGGCATGTCGGTTTAAAGCTTCTTTTTTCTTTAAAAATTCCTGGCAGTCATCCAAATACTGGGTATCACTGGAATCACCTTGAGTTTTAGCACCCAGTATAGCGCAATCATCTACCAATGATTTCCTAAAAATTATCTCTTCCAAAGGTTATTCCAAAAAACGAAGCTTATTCCTTAAAAACTGTGGTTTAAAAAGTCCTATCAGAGAAGCCTTTTCGCTCTAGCTGGCTAATTGCTGAATGTCCTTTCATAAAAAATCCTGGAAGTGAATTCAGAGAGAAAAATATTTGTCTTGAGCTTACAGTGCCAGCCAAAATCTATTTAATCCGTCTCTGTCTGCTCAAATGGCCTGTTAGCTAATTATATTTGCACCAAGAAGCCTCTCTAGTTCAGGCAATCACTCTAAGTTGTGAGCCCCTTAATTATTTGCAATTAACTCTCATTATTGATCCGAAATTTTGCGCATTAGCTCTGAGTTAATATAATTAAAACATACGTCAGCGTTTTTTGCAATATTCCCTTAGCTGATATTCAATTTACTGGACAGAGTTAAATCATCATATAACTAAGATTGCCTCATTTGACATGCCCTGCAGGGTGGACATATTGATACCAGTATGATCATTACCAAAATAATTCAAGAACTTATTGGTTATATCATGGTATAATTGAACAAACTTTACCTCATTTGATTTGCTCTGCAGATAAACACAATAAGCACAAAATGGTCTTATGGGAGGTGTTCTTGGCATGCATTAGTTAGTCTCTACCCAAAGTGATCCAAGAAAGAGCAAACAGTAAACTGGCAACGAGGTAATAGGCACCCAAGGCTCATTGATGAGAGTGGACAGTGAGGTCTGATCCTACAAAAGAGCTGCTGTCGCACAAAAAGTGAATGCTGGCAATAACAAAAAGGTGACAGAACACACAGTCCTCCACAGTCAGAGCTGTCTGGTGCTAGGAGGAGGACCCATATAAAGAATGTGTTTGTTATTGTAATAGCCTTATATCTTCTAAAAGGTTTGTATACCAAATGTTGGAACATTGCTATAAGAAAAAAAATATTTCATTGCATTCAGCATTAGTGAGATCAGATCCTGATGTAGAATTAATTCTGAATCTCAAATGCCACTCCAACTCATTGCAGTAGCAACGGATGGAGCTCAGTCTGCAGAGAACACAATTCTGCTGCTCAATAGACCAATGCTGGGGGGGGGCTTTATAACCATCATTACCTTTTACAAGCTGTGCATGCAATTTAAAGCAGCTTAATCCATTTATTTGTAGGGTTGTCTGCTTTCTTTTGGACATATAGTGTATATGTATATAGAATAAGCCTACATGCATCTGGACCCAGGACAAAAAAATGGCATTGATTTCGGCACCTCTGACACTTTAAGAATAATAGAATAATCTGCTTGTCCTTGAGAGAGCACATTTTAATTGGGACTGGTTTGAATTGGAAATTTGATGAAAGTCCCTCACATAAAATGGAAATGGCCTGCCAGCGATGGGGGGTATTAAATAACAGGGAAGGTAACGTCTACGCAGTGAGACAGTTTATTAGGCATCTTGGAAAGGGCCTTTCTGAACTGGGGTCTGCAAAAAAAAGGGTGGAGGTCACTGTCTCTTTAATGAACACGTCCAGGTGGAGAATGGTAATTACAGAGTGTGTACTGGCACTAAAACGGGTCAGCGGTCGCCCAGATGGGGGAATTGAACTGAATGATTAGCTGGTGGTCTTTCGTTCCCCGGGAGTGTGCGTATTATTTTACAGAATTCGGACCCTGTTAATAGAGTGTGAATGTCTTGAGGTGGCCTGTTGAGAAAATGTTGTCATTATGTCCTTAGCAAACTCTTGAGTCTACAGTTCAGTGGCTGGCTAAAAAGGTTAAAGCTGAGGTTTGGTGCCTTTCTGTGCCACCTATTTCTGAATAACTTCAAGTGATTACTGGCTAATTGGAGTCAGCCGGTGAGTGTATAAAGTGAGATTTTGCTCTTTGCCGCTCCGTTTATCACTTGGACCGCACTTCATGGCCTCCCTTCTTCCTCTCATCCGGAACGGTATGGGTGCTCGGTCATTACACGGGCCACTGCGAGCACCAGCCAACTTAAATATAGCTCCTCAGGGCACAGGGCTGTAGTCTAGCCTAGAGTATAGCTGTAATTAATCATTATTTCTACAATCAATTGATCTATTGACTATTATTTATTTATGGATGAGTCTAATCAAAGCTTGTATGCATTCTTCAGTCCCCTGTGTGACCAGCAGCTTCTTCTTTAATGGTATAATGAAATAAAATAAAGTATAAAATTAATGAAATAAAATAAAAGTATACAGTATACTGTATCGCTCCCCACATTTCCTGTAGGATATTGCAACCTGTCAGAATCACTATGTGCATCTAACACTCTTAGAAAAGACATAAAACATTGCAGAGCAAGACCAAAGCACAACAGTGGCACTGCATTTAAAACAATAAAAGGTCAGCCTTAAAAACAATATGATAAATCATAACAAATGGCAGCATACACTTAGTAACAGAACAATAGAATGTATTCATGTAAACAAGTATGGCATATAGGCAGTGGAGTTTGCTTATATGTATGGTAAATGTATGTATTTACACATTTGAGCATTTGTAGTGTGTGTGTGGGTGGAGTATGTGGGAGGTGTCAGGCCATGTTCAACAATTTGACATCTTTGCGGAAGATGCTGTTTTTCATGTGCATGTATTGTACTGTACTTGCCACAGGGCAGTAGATTGAAAAGGTGATAGGGCATAGATGATGTAGGGGGTCTTTCCCTGACACGGGCTTGGGGAGCATCTGCTGGCAGCTGTGTCCCAGTGATCTTCTATTCCATATTATAGTAACAGTTACGGACTACACATATCTGGGTTAAGTGATAGGATTACAAAACCAAATACTTGTGACTTAGATTAGGGATATTTTTGAAAAGTTACTGTTTAAGAAAAACACTTTGAAATAGGCAACTTAAAACTCTCTAGTCTTAATTTACTGAGTGTGTTCAAAAACGAATGGTGTCACAATGAATAATAAACACAAATGAAATTAATGAAAAAGATAGAATATTGCAATGGGGTTATTATACCAGTTATGAACCAAATAAGCTACTAGATCATAAGTAGTCCAAAGGTAATTCGAAAGTCACCTAGTAAGCTCCTGAATGATCTGTCTAAGCGTTGGGCCTGTCTTTAGACTGAGAGTTCAATTTCACAGCCATCCATCGATGGGAGTCCCAGGCTACAATTGATGTCCCATGGCTTCTTTTTACCACTCTTTCTTGAACTCAGTGGAAAACATAATGAGGTCAAAGATGGGAATGAGAATTTTTGGAAAAGACAACTTTGATCCATCATCTCCTTTCCTTTGATTATGAATGGCCCATTGTCCCCTATCCTAAAGAAGATAATAAGGGAAGCAGTGAAGCACCTTTCCTTAGTATTTAGTGAATTTGGCCAGCTGTTATCATGGATGACTTTAAAATACTTCCAGGTCATTTCACTCAGGTAGGAAATTTCCTAAGCGAAAAGACCATTTGACCACAGATCAAGACAGTATAATTGACCTTGATCTCTTTCTGGATGGTAAGGATGGCCTTCCTTTTCCCTTTTATCACTCGATCCCAGCAGTTGGTAATCTCCTGTAAGCATGTTGAGTGTGTCCACTAATCTTGCATTAGTGGCAGTGTGAAAAAAATGAAATTGTGCTTTATGAATTTTACTTAGAGCATTTGGTATCTCAGTAGCATCATATGATGGGTAGATTGTGGGTGGAAATATCCACCTAAATTATATAAACTGTATTATATCATTAAGTAATGTAAAAAATACACTTATTCAATTTAAGTGTCAGATTATATTTCTTAGGTAGACACTGGTGCCTAATAATACCTCTTAAACATGGTAAAATTAGCCACTCATGGCTTATTGCTTCAGTGTACCTGTGTATTAGAGCCCCAGTGGTTGCAGTCTCAGTGGTTGCTGGGTTTGGCTACAGTTACTCTCAGTGCAGACAGAAAACACTTGCTCCATCTGCTCCTGTATCTACACACAGGTGGTAGAGACTCAGCGGATCACTGTTGGACAGGATTAATGAGCAGAGCTCAGTATGGGTTTCCGCAGGACACTCGACAGACAAAAATTGTCAGTGATATCACAAAGAAAACTGTGTAAAGAATGTATCACCTTATTCATTTATTGGACTTCATGCAGTTTTATACTGTGTGTGCCTATAAAAACAATGGTTACTATGACATATCCCATTGGCCTGAAATTAGCAATCATGTTAGTTAAGGGGTTATTCATTTTCTGAGCAGCTTATCCTGACTTGGGTCATAGGGGGTGCTGGAATCAATCCCAAATCTCACTGGATTAAAGGCAGGGTCACTAGTCTATCACGGGGCAGACCTTAAGAGTCACACCTCACATCATCTCAAGTTCTTCTGACATACATGTCTTTGGACAATGGGAGGAATCCTGAGCAGATATGAGGAGAATGTCCAAAAACCACACAGAGACCAAACCCAGGTCCTTCTTGGTCTATTGCACCACCCAGGCTACAAGGCAGAGACAGTGGTAACTTAGTGGCTTGGGACATGCCCTTCTGATGGAAGATTGCTTGTTCAAGTCCCAACCCAGGTACTACCACTACACTGCTCCCCAGGCACTGTTGAGAGCCGCTGCTGCTCCACAGGTGGATGGGTTAAATGCAAAGGTCACTTTTCATTGTGGTCACTTTGTATTGGAGTGTGTTCACTTCCACTTCAAGATTTATGATTAGGCTAAGTTTGGGTTGAAGGTCTGTCTGCCTCTGCTAACAAAACTAGAACTGGGTAATGGTCATTGCATCTTTCAGCAGGAGAATGATTGAAATCATATGTTCAAATACACAAATGGTTCTGTAACCACAGAAGCAACCTTTGACACTGGCCATCCCAGTCCCCTGATGTTAACCCCTTTGAAGACCTATGGGGTGACCTGACGAATCAAAACAAAAAAAGAAAGGGGTGGTCTCAGATTGCTTTCTCTTTGTTTTTACTGAACTTATGGAACATAAGGTCTTTTGTTACATTAACTTACATAATTAAATTTTCAACCTTCTCCTGAAACTATAGAAAGAGCCTGACAAATCCATCCATCCATCCATTTCCAACCGCTTCTTCCGTTTCTGGGTCACGGGGAAGCTGGAGCCAATCCCAGCTGACT
>JBBPDA010000041.1:3104988-3135974 GCA_037974385.1 Arnoldichthys spilopterus
TTGCAAACTCCGCACAGAAAGGCACCTGTGGCCAACCCGGGGATTGAACCCAGGACCTTCTCACTGTGAGGCGACAGGCAAATCCATGGACAAACTATATGACTTTCAGAGTGGACTGCACTGTGCACACTACACATCTTACTGTCTTGTGGTGGTGTACACTGCATGACTGATCAGTGATGACATTACAAGGTCTTACACCTGGAGTAATTCCTAGATGAGCCTGTCTGCTCTCTAAACTATGTTTTGTCATGAAAAGCCACTTGAGAAGGGATACAGGAAATGATGCAATACCATGGGGGCGATTTTTCTTTCCAAACCTGGATGTCAGCAAGAACTAAATAATTCAAGTTGTCTGGGCACTGATTTGAAAAATGGAGGAAAATAAAATAAAATAATATGTATATATTTCCAACTGTTTTCCCCTCGCCCTGTGTCTTGTGCTGTCATTGGCTTTAGCTTGTTGCCATACTCACTGCCAGTCCCAACCAGGTCACACCACACTTAATACTACAGGATTTGGAGAGAATCTGACCTGGGCCTTTTCACAGTGATCTCCAAAAGTGTTAGTGAGTGCAAAATCAGGACTGAAATTGTGTTGTGTGAGCTCAGCATGAAGAACTCTAGTCTTTGTGGCATGAAAGGAAACAACTCACCAATTTTCCTTTGTTTCACTGGGGACAATTCCAGCATTTGATGATCTTTGGAACAGAAGAATGGAATAGAATTTGGGCTTGAATCTGCCAGGCACTATGTGAAGCTGCTGAAGCATTTATAGCTTCAAAAACTTGTAGAAATCCCAGAGGGCTTAGAACAAGAATTACAGTGCAACTATAATGTGAAGATCCCTATTTCATATTATCAGGCATTCAGCCGGAAAGCCTGCTCAGACCTAGCCCGGCCTAAGAAGAACTGATGACATTAGTCATGTGAAACCATTAAGGGGTTCGTTGCAGCTCGAACCTGTAGGAGGGTTGTAAATGAAATGCAAATTTCTTTCATTTTTCTCACATTAATGAAATATGAGAAGCATTGTAGGTTACCTAAGTCACATTGATTATTAACAAAGGAAAGTGAGAGTGGTGATTTATTTATCACTTTTGCAGCCATTAGTGTGTGTGTGTGTGGTGTGGGTGTGTGTGTGGTGTGTGTGTGGAGGGGAGGTCGTTTGTACAGTCCTTAAACAAAATGATAAACCTTCCCTCTCATGCAGTGCTCCAGATGTTCAACGCCACATCCCTCAAGCTACTGCTGCTTTTCCAACAGATTGTCTCTTTCTCTTTCAAGAGACCATAAATCAAGCTCTCGCATTTGTTTTAAACACTGTCTGAGAGAGAACATACTCCTATTTCATCCAAGGCTTCATGATTACTGGCAAAATATGTTTGGCGCTCGGAAGAGCCTGCTTTTATGAAGCATTGTGAATTATTCAGTCTCTGTGAATTATTTGCATAGCAAAGGCCAGCTGTTAGAAGGAGGGTGGGTTCTGGGGGATTGGGGGGTGAGAGATGGGGGGGGTTGGTTGACGACATATCCGCCGCTTCTTCTTCCCCTCCACTTCTCTTTGGGGTAATTAGTGTATCCGACTCTTGACAGAATTTTTCTCCCTCTCTTCGCCTGGCCCGTGATGAGGACGGAGCATTCATTTGATGTGTTTATGATTTCACAGTACCACAGGGATCAGCAACTTATTATCAGCTGAGCCATGGCTGAATCTAATAACATTTTTACAATTTTTGTTTTCCACACTTTTCAGCTGAGGACTGAAGTTTGCTTCTTTAGTTTTAGCACTGTATCTACAAAGCTAGCAAGTAATTAAGGCTTATACCAAATCAGTTAGCATGGTGCTACCTAGACATGTAACTCATCAGTTGTGTCAAGCTGTTCAGTAATCTTTAAAAGACTTGCTTATGCTTGCTTTCTGACACTGAATGACATGCTCTTATAGAAGTGGACAAAAATGTGGGTACCTCAAAACCAGTAGTAGCTTAAAGCTTGAACTTTGTCCATTTTATCCATATATTACTTATAAATATGCAAATTAGATTTTTAGCAAAGTTACTTTTCTCTTTAAGCCACAAATATGTAATAGAAAATTGATAATAGTAACATGTATTCATTCATTAGGGTTTTTGTGCTACAGACAGCTTTGGTACACCCACAAAATGTTCAACAATGTAAGTTTGAAATAGTGAAATTGTGACACAATTAACTAATGAAACCAGAGCTAGAAAGATGGGGAAGGGGGAGGGTGATGTATGACATGAATGCCCTGTTCTGGGCTGTTGATTGGCACTGATTGAATGCTAAAAACAAATGTGATAGCAACCAAAAGCACTTTTCCTCCATAATGCATTGTTACATGTCCATGTTTCACATTGTCAGATATTCGCATTGAAATATCTTTCATCTTAATTCTTTGATGAATTGTTGCACCCCTATCATTTAGTGAGCCCGCTAGTGGCCAGATTGGATATTTTTAATTATAGGCAGTGATAGCCTAAAGGTTGGGGATTTGCACTTGTAATCAGAAAGCCTTAGCCCAGGTACCACTAAGGTATCCTTGAGCAAGGTACACATTGCTCCCTGGGCGCTATTGATAGCTATTCACTGCTCCACGTCTGTATGGGTTAACTGGGTACCACATTAGAAAATGGCAACCTTTTCAAGGGTTTATAAATGGTTTATAATTAATTTATAATTGTTTTTAATTAGGTTATAAATGCATTAAATGCTTTAATTACACATTATATTCAAGCTTTTTGGATATAACACTCATCTGAGTATTGGTGTGATTATAGCATAAGTCTCACCCCATCTCCACCCAAGTCACCACTATTGCCCTTAAATCAATAGCAGTTTATATACCCATTAAAACACTATTATTAACAATTCAGTCTTATTGTAAAGTGTCATGTACAACAACTACAACATAAAAAAATTTAAAACAAATACAGTAAAATGTTAAATGTTGACTTACTTTCCTAAAAAGACGAAAATCCCAACTTTCCGTTTTGTTATTTCCATTTCACTCTTTCATTATGACTTCTTCAGTGTTAGGGAAGAAAATATATAAAGGTGAACTAAGGGACCTTCAAAAAGGGCAGAAATAGCTTTTTTTTGTGATCACATCCCATAACACAAAGTGCACCACAATAAAATGTGACCTCTGTATTTAACCTATCCACATGTGGAGCAGTGGGCAGCTATCAACAGTGCCTGCGGAAATAGTGTAGCAGGTTGGTACCTTGCTCAAGGGTACCTCAGTGGTACCTGGACCAGGACTTAAGGGTAAGTCCATAACCACTAGGCCGCCACTATCCACAGAAAGGAATGTGAAAAGAAGTTAACCAGGCTGACTCACAAAAAAAAAAAACTACAAGTAGTGGAAACCAAACTAATATAAAGTACCCAGAGAATCTGTGAGCTCTACCATAGCTTCTGTTGATTGGAGATAGAAGCAGACAGTGTGTTGTTTTTAAGTGAGTGATGGGATGATCGTCTTCCACGAATAACATCCTCAGATCAGATCAGATGCCGAGCGTCTTTGCGCAAACGTGGCTTTAATTATCTGTCATCTCGAGTGCATGAAAGATGTCACATGCTGCCTGAACAGGTGACAGACTTTGCAAGGAAGGAAAGAATTAAAATAAGAATGCAAAGTCATGTGCCAACTTTGGTCTGGCTTACAGAAAAAAACGCTCCTCCAAGTTGCAAGAACAACTTCTGCAAGCATAATGGCGTAAACTGCAGCTGCCTCAATTACTGTATACACCATACACCGTTTAATTCCCTAGCTGGCCTGTAACAAAATGTACGTTTTGAGAGAAAGTCAGGGGTTGTTGATGCTGGAATAATGAGGCCTGTTCTGACAGGATTTGGCTTAATGATATGGACTCTGGCCAACACCGGTGACATTCTCCTCAGAGAGAGAGAGAGAAAGAGAGAGAGAGATGGAAGCACTCAGGACAAAAACAATCAATGATTTGCTGTTTCCATTTTGAGTCTCTGTGTGAGATGTTGCTTAGTCTTGCTTGGCTGAACAATGCTACACCCATACCGTTTGGCACCATTGGCACCATCTCTCCGCCCCACCACACCAACAACCTCATGGCTCCCTCACACTGCAGAAGATCTGCCTGATACAGCTTTTACAGGTTTTTTTTTTTACTATTTTTACCATTAAGCTTATCATTCTTCAGTATTTTGGCAAAAAACACAAATCAGTTTTCCTATGCAGAGAAATACATATGCCACTACTTATTCACCGCACATTTTTCCCCAGCTCTCTCTGTAGTCTACAGTTTTTCAAGCCCAGATTTTCTGCCAGTTTGGCTTTTTCAGCTTCTCCACGTGTTTCTTTTTTTAGGTGTGAGCAATATAAATGTAATAAGTTACATTTGCATTTGGTGGCCTTATCTGACTGTAGATGCTTCAGCTCTCACTCTCACACTCTCGCTCTCTCTAACACTCTGCTCATCTTTCTGGCATGAACTTAATTTAATTAGTGGTACCTGTATATATAAGAACATGCTGGATTATATTGTTTCCTGCTTTGAATCTGCACAATTTAAATGCTATGAAGCTTAATCATCTACATTCCCTTTTTAAACAAAACTAACAAAAAAGGAGAAAAAGTTTAGCCAAGTAAACAACAGCAACTGCATGCAACCAAGCCATTTTGTTAGAAAACGTAAAATAGTTGTCGCTTATCAGGAGGGAACGGAAAATTGCTGCTTTTCTGCAAAGTGTTTTACAGCCTCACTTTAATATTAGCAGTCACATTCTGAAGTCGTCGCCTTAGAAGTGAGACACATGTATTTTGCAAGATTCATCACTGTGCTATTCTAAAAGCAGCATGCTCAGAAATAATTGGCTCTTTTCTCTCAGATCCATCTGAATGCCACTTTAAAAAAAAACTCTTTCCAAAAAATTGTAGTTCAGAGAGGATGCTCGAGTCAAGCCTGGCCATCTGCTTGTCTTTGTGTGGAAGACGGAGCCCGTGGGTTTGGTCCAAAACCTCCCGGCTTTTCAATCAAATCGGCCTGCGTCCGGCCCCCGGGCTAAGCCTGCCGCTGAATGGAGCTAAATCTGCTGCCTGATGCTTTAATGGCAGCCCCTGCACTCTCCTCAGAAATGCCACACTCCAATCAGACGACTCCAGCTGACTTCTTTCCTCTCATCCTTCTCCTCCCCCTCCGCACCCCAGCCCACCCCTTTTGGCCACTGATTGCATCTCCAAATTCACTCAGAGAATGAGGGCAGTCAAAAAAACCCACATGCTTCTTTTTGCTCTCCTGGAGAATTGTCAAAGGTTGGCAGTGTAACTATACATACGTCATTGCATTTCATAAAATGACCTCTGCAAAAAAAATGTTTTTCTTAGATATTGAAATTTTAAATGTTGGTTGCGTTGCTCCCTTTGGACACATTTTTACAAAGATTGACAGGATTTCTAAGAATGTGGTAATGATGCAGCGTGAGAAATTTTATGAAGTTTGAGCATTTATGTCTCAAGATACTGGCTCATATAGCGTTACATTTTTGCATTGACATTATTCACTAGGTGGCGCTACTCGACAAATGGGTCATAATTAACTAGGGTCATGCCCATCCTAGAGGCCAACTCACCAAATTTTGGAATTTTGGGCAAAACAGTTCTCAAGCATTTATCCAAAAAGTGCTTTTTGACTATTTTACTTTAGGGGGTGCTAGCACAAAGGCACACCCATCTAGGGATGAAAACCTCTTATTCCATATCAGCCATGTGGGGTTACAATACTACCAAGTTTCACATGGATTGGTGAAGTCTTAGTATGTGATATTGCCAAATAAAATCAGTGGAAATAAAAAGTTTCACAGACACTGTATAACAGGGCTGAAAAAATTATGGGAATTTTGCCTACAAGGGAGATGATACCCCCCCTCATTCCCTCTTAAATCGTGTACTGGGCCTAGAATTGATGGGGTCAAGGAAGATCCTGGTCAATGACTGGAGGGTGAAGGATTGTCCCAATGTCCCTGCACATACATGGAATGAGGGGTCAGCTAGTATGAGCAGTTTGTTTCAGCCAAAGTTAAAAAAGACTTGCCTTACTACATTTTCTGTAGAAAGTAACATAGTTTGAACTGTGTTTCAGTCTTAAATCGATTCATCTGTGTGATTTTTGCTTTTATGATATTTATCAAAAAGGTCAAAAGTAAGGCTTCAAGATATCTGTTGCTACTGATTTTAGTAATACGATGAACTTTTGCCTTCCTCTGGCCCTGTGATTAGGTGTCTGTGTTCCCTGTGCATCTGCGCTTCAATGAGTACATTTCATTTTCCTTTTCTCGAGAACCTTGCTAAAAGTGTCTTGTGGAGTTTGAGGCGTTTCACAAGCGGCTAACCTAATTAAGGCACATCTTATTTTTTCTCCTGCTTCGCTACATTGAACACCTAGTCAACTCAAATTTGACTTTGCGGGACTAATTAGCATGCTTTATAAAATGAAAGTTCTGGACATGTTAGAAATTCAGAAACTGCAAGTTGTGCTGTAAAAGAGCCTATGTGTTTGTGTGTGTGTGTGGCACAGAGCTGATCTTGGGTGTAGAAAGAGGAGGCAATGACATTACTGGCACTACTACTGGATTACTAGCATTATATAGAACTTTAATATAGGGGACAGAAATAGGCTCTATTCACTATGCCATACATTGACTATATAGAACACTAACAAAGGCAAAATTAATGCCCCCCTAACGACTGGTTCCTACACTGGAGTACCATATAAGACACTACTAAAGGTCAGTATAATGCCCCCTCATCACCATTCCATATACTAGCACTTTATAAAGCACTGATACAGAGGAATGGCACTGCCCCTTATCTCTATTCTCTACATTGGTGCACTAAATAGAACACCAGTACAGGGGATGGAGTCTGTTTCTAAGTTTCTGAGTTTCTAAGCACTATTAAATTGGAGCACTATACAGTATAGTGCACAATGAAAGTGTCACGAAATGTTGGCTGGAAGGAAGTATTTGCAAGTTAAGCTTTTACTGAGGGGTTTAAATAATTGAACACTGAATACTAAGATTAAACATGGACTGGGCTTGACATGGACATGGCTGACACCTGGGAGCGGGAGAAGCACAGAGACACGGCACAGCTGACAAGACTAACAATCAGGGTGGGGCAAAGGCGGAGCTACAAAACATATGACAAACCAAAACACAAACATGACTACATGGCAAACCAAAACAAAGACATGGAACAGGGACATGGCAACAGACAGGGAAAATGACTAAAAGAAAAGAAACAGAAGCCCATATCATGGGCCTAACCTAACAGAAAGACAAAAGTAATGCCTCCTAATAACTGTACCCTGCACTGGAGTATTATATAGAATACTATTAAAAGCAAAAGTAAACAGTCCCTAATCACTATTCCCTACATTAAAGCACTATTGTAGTATTAAAGGCAAAAGTAATGCCCCCTGAGGCATTAAAAAGAACAAAAGGCAAAAGTAATAGCTCCCAATCACTACTGCCTACACTGGAACACCAAATAGAACCCCAATAAAAGCAAAAGTAATGCCCCCCCTAATCACTGTTCCCTACAAGGGAGTACTGAACAGAACACTTTTATAGGGACCATAGTCCCTTAATAATTTTTCCCTGATATGGAGCACTATATAAAACACTAACAAAGGCAAAAGTAACTATTCTCTACATTACAGCACTTTTAAAAGCAAAAGCAATGCCCCCACATACTATTCTTTACCTCTACACTGGAGCAGTATATACAAAGGCAAAAAATAATGGCCCTCTAATTACTATTTCCCACACTGGAGCACTATAAAGAGTACTATTATGGGGAACAAACATAGCAAACGTATTACTATTCCCTAAACTGGAGCGCTATAAAGAGCAATGTTATAGGGAACAGAGACAGAGGCCAAATCATTATTCCTTGCACTGGAGCACTATAAAAATAGTGTTATAAAGATCAGAATTTGTGGTTGTAAACATTTTTGCTTACAGTTTCATACACTATGATAATCACATTCCATCTTCAGTATGTTAAAGGAGATGTCAGAGAGAGATCTTCTAATTATATGATTACATGGTATTTTATATCTGCTAAGTTGTTCGTACCTTATCTACTGTATTGCAGTGCACTGTGGGATTGTAAATGCACTGGATATTCTCCACGATGTTCTCAGACGCAACTTAAAAAGACACCACAGACTCCTAAAATAGTGCACTATAAAGCGATTTCCGACATAGCCAGGGATTTTTGTTCTGCCAACTGCATGCCAATAAGCATCAATTGGCCAGCAAACCATTTTCTGAAACTAATCTACACAACATAATATAACTATTGTTTTGCTTGAAGTGGTGTGGGGAAGAATCTTATTTGATTCCTTGTGTTGAAATCCTTTCTTGCTGTTGCAGAAATGGAGCTGGAGCTGGACTTCTTCCTGACTTCTTTTCTTGCAGCGATTACGGAGCAGGTCCTGATAGGAGTTGGCAAAATGAAATAAATTGGCTCGTAAAGCACAGCGGGCTCTAAAGCTAATGGAATTTGAAAAGTGTGTAAGGGAATGAGGGAGTAGGAAGGAGATTGTGTAGGCTGACACAGATAGACAGAAAATACATAGTAAAAAATCTAGAGACAGCCAGGCCTGCAGGCCTGCCTCATGTTCACCTAAAACCTCTCGTGCAGGGTAATGTCCTATTGGAGTAGGATTGCTTTTACCTTGGAATGTGCAATAAAATTGAACTGATTAGTAACCAGGTCTGCACTTGAATCCAGTATAAATCTGCAGTGTCTCTGTGTTTATAGCTTGGTAGTAATAATTGCAGAGTGATTTTTAATTCAGTATGAATTTTGCTTGTGTGCAGTTTTTGAAGGCTGACAGTAAAAATTGCAGAGCGATTTTAATCCGGTATGAATCTTGCATGCATAGTTTTTGTAGTCTGACAGTAGTAATTGCGGAGTGATTTTAATCCAGTATGAATCTTGTTTGTGTGCAGTTTTTGAAGGCTGACAGTAAAATTGCAGAGTGGTTTTAATCCAGTATGAATTTTGCATGCATAGTCTTTGCAATCCGACAGTAGTAATTGTGGAGTTATTTGAGTCCAGTATGAATCTTGCTTGTGTGCAGTTTTTGAAGGCTGACAGTAAAAATTGCAGAGTGGTTTTAATCTGGTATGAATCTTGCATGCATAGTTTTTGCAGTCCGACAGTTGAAATTGCGGAGTGATATTAATCCAGTTTTAATCTGCAGTGTGAAATTTTTACTGTTTGACAGCAATAATGGTAAAATGATTTGACTACACTGTTAATCCACAGAGGGTGTAGTTTTTTACAGTCTGGCAATAATACTTGTACAGTGATGGTAATCCAGTATGAATCTGCATTATTTCTATTTTTACAGTCTAGTGATATTAATTGTGGATTAGATAAACCTTATGAATCTTGCATGTGTCGTTTTTTCAGTCTGATGCCAATAACTGTGTCACGTTCTCCTGCCATGTATCAGTCTGTTTTTGTTTTGGTCTGCCATGTGCTTCTGCTATGTGTGTTCTTTCCTAACCCCCCCCTTGTTTCTTGTCTCCGCCTATCCCAGGTGTTCCTTGTTCTGTCCTATTTAAGCCCTCGTGTCTCCCTAGTCTGCGTTGGTTATCTGTGGTACATTTGTCACCATTCTTAGTTATCTGTATGTGTGTGTCTAGTTCATGTTTGTTTATTGTGTTCATTAAATATTGCCTTTAACCTCATCCAACTCGTGCCTACTTCCAACCCTCAAAACCTCACAAGCTGAGTAATTTTAATCCAGTACGGATCTGTAGTGAAAGTAATAAGTGGGGAGTGAAGGGTCTTCTTTAATTAGCTAGACCCAAAGATTGCCCAGTAATAATATTCCAGTACCTGACCACCTCACACTAATGGAGTAACAAGACCCACTAATAGACATGACTGCACAGTGTGTTTCGGTTAGATATGACATGCCTGAAAATCCAGGGTATAACCTTCAAATTCATCTGTAAAAATGTTTGGAAAATGATACAGATACTTAAAGTCTGAACTGGCATGTCATTCAAATTCTCAGACATTTCTGAAGATCAAATTGCACTGTGTGCAATGATGTGCCTGTTTATTATCTGTTTATAAGGTGCTTTGTTCTTATATTGTTTAGTAAATGTCTAATTCTGTACATGCAAAAGTTTGACACACCAAGACAAATTACTTGTTTTGTTGATAAGCACACATCTTCTACAAAGAACACACTGCATAATTTAATGCAAAATTGTGGCATTTGTTGGATAAAAAAATTAAAAATGAAATGTGGACAGTGTAATTGTTCATTTTATGCTGTGTGTTCTCTTCTTCAAATAAGTAGAATTTATGTCCCAGAATTTGCAAAAAATGACATACAAAGGTTTTCTGTTCCCTATACAGCAAAGGGCTCAAATTTGGGCACTTTAGGGCCAGTTTCCAGTATAGTTTCTTAGCTCCACTTCTCTAATACACTCCCTAAACCATTGAATTGAAGAGCTGAACCAGGTGTCTGAGTAAGGAAATCACCTGGAAATCACTGTGCTGTACAGTGGCATTCAAGGACCAGATTTGAGCACCACTACTATAGGTCATGTGTAATTACTTTTACTTTAAAAAAATAAAATAAAATACAATCTTTGACTGTGGGCATCCATTCGCCAATCTATCCATCCATTCATCCATCTATGATTTTTGAAGTCAACAATGAGTAGTGTCAGGGTGTGGTAAATATAGTTTGGAGCTAAAAGTCACTACAGAAGGAGCATTGGTGGCCATTACTGAGAAATAATGGCTCAATTGGTTGATAACACTACTGACTAAAAATGTGTTACAGAGGAGATTACTATGCTTTTGTGTAACAATCAAACACGCCAGCCCATTTCCATCCCCACACTGCCCATTCAAATCTGCTTTGATTTCATCTGCTCCCTTTTGACCAATAATGACTATGTCAGTGTGGAGGTTGGTCTCACGTCCGCTGAAAATCCAAGGTAACAAAAGGCAAAGATTAAAATGACAACCTCGAACACACACACACACACACACAGGACTTGGACAGTGGGTTGCTAAGACACAGCGCATGGCAGGGGTGTTGATAATGACTAGAGCGATGTCTGGTGCTCTCCCTGAACTAATTCCCGCACGACCCTGCTTTCCCCTCGCACACTTTAGCTGTGTTTTGTAACATATGTAATTACAATCTGCTGTGCGGGCCTCAAGTGTCGACGAAAGAATTTTAATCTGTGAACGAAATAAAAGAGAGAGAGCTGGTCAATAGGCTTGACCATTAGACAATGGTATTGTTTGCAGGCGTCTTCTCCAGTGCTCTGGGATTCAAGGCCGGTTGCCTTTATTCATACAACAGATAATGTGCACAGTGAATAGAAACCGTAGTGTAATATCTCAATTTGATTCTGGAAAAAAAAGAGGAAAAAGGATGGAGATATGTGAATGGACTAGCCCTTATAAAAATGATCTGTAATATTACTGTAAGGCAGGGCAGTGAAAGATGGCATAAGATGATCATCAGCCGACCATGATGCTAGTTGTTCCCTATTCTGCTCATATGTCTGGGCAGAGATTCTTATAGGAATCCAGTAGACTAGTACTCAGGCGTTTTCCTTCTCGGGGCGATTGGGCAATGAAAATAGAGGGAATCACATTTTGCCTCACTGCCGTGACTGTTTGACACTTTGTCCTGGCACTGAATATCATCAGTTCAATCAGCATCAGTCAATTCGGAAGAGTACCCCCCTTTCAGATAAACTCTTAATTAGTGTGCTTGTAGTAACCTGCTGTAGGGATGGCCTGGTTAGCTAGATGGTATGTTGTCACCTAGTGGTAACTAGTGGTATTGCTCCATGAGGTGATCAGAAAAAAACAGAATAGTTCAATGCAATGTGACATTGTCTTGGGCGGTGGTGGCCTAGTGGTTAGGACCTTGCCCTTGTTAACTAAAGGTTGCAGGTTCAAGTTCCAGCATGGGCACCACTTAGGTACCCTTTTGTAAGAAACCGTTCTGCTACACTGCTCCCTGGGTGCTGTTCATAGCTGCCCACTGCTCCATGTGTGATGGATTAAATGCAGAGAACATTCTTTAATGTGGTATTTGAGTGTGTTAACAATGAAAAATAGTCACTTTCACTTCACTTTAAGTTAGCTATACATTGCAGTGCGACATTGAACGGGTCAACTTAGGCATCAACATGACAGTTGCCTTCCCTGTCAGATTTGGCAAGAGCCAACCACTTTCTGATTTCCTTCTTAAAGACTTCAGTGCATTTGTGCAAATGGATGAGAAATCTGTAAGATTTTCGCAGCCATTTGCTGACTTAACATTATTGGTGCAATGGAAAGACTGCCAAATTAGATGCAATTGTACAAAGCCACAGGGTGTAAACAGCAAATGTGAGAAGGCCAAGAGTAAGCTAAGTACAGGCTTACAATTTTTGCCATCATTACTTGATGCCCCATCAAAATGTTCAGGGATTGTGCCGCATGCTTTCAAATTGGCTCAGTGCTGATTAGCTATTGTTACCACCATTGCGTTTTCATGACAAACCCTGTGGCAGTTCAGTCTGAAAACTGGAAGAAGGTGTATATAAAGTGTGTGTGGGTGGGAGGGTGTGTATACCAATTATTTCCTTGACTAGCAGCAAAAGTCATGGTGAGAGAGAGGGAAGCTCATTTGTTGTGTTTAGGTGGAAGTGATTGGAGGGAGTGGAGGGTGCTTTAAAGTGATGGATAGCAGGATCACCAAGCAGTGCACTTGGCCATAATTACTCTTTGTGCTTGCTGTGATAAGGAAATTAATCAAGCCATTATGTTGCTCCATTTTATCATCAGGCTGCGATAATTGAACAAACCAACCTCACTTGTCTTCCGAACAACGCTCTCATGGCATGCTGGCTATCATTTTCAACAAAAGCTAGCATGAAGTGTTAGCAAAGACCACTAGCCTAAAAAAAAGTTTCTTTCATGACAGCTCTTTGAAAACATAAAAATGCTGTCCTTTTTGTGTTTCTATCTTGCCATCCAACAGTGTAATTGCCTTCTTAGCTGCCAATAGTTTTAACAGGTTTTCACAGGTTTTACTATTTGTAACATTTCAGAACAGTATACGCTGGTCAGAAGTTGTCTGAAAGTAATTGTCAGCTGCTCTTTACGTTGTGTTAATATTCCCTGATGTAGAGATACCATTGTATGCAAAAGTATGGGCACCCCATACAGAAATTATAATATATATACATCGAACGCTGCAATTATTTGTATACTTAGAACATATTTAATGTGTTAACCTGATAAAAATACATTGGATATATTTCATAATATATAAATATTTGTACATATATTTGAATGAGACTTCTGGTCAAATTACATGTTTTGTTGAATTTAAGTGAAAACCATCCTTTATAGAGAACAGACTTCTGCACATTTAATTTTTTTTTTTTACTTTTTTCAGCTGTTTCTGTAATAAACTGAACATATTGTGGAAAAAAATGTAATGTTTTATTTCAGCAAATAAATCAAATAAATAATTAAAAAAAAAGAAATTGTGCATTGAAATGTACAGAAAAGACCTAATTTTAGTTGTAACTGTTTTTTAGTGTATTCCCTGTGGAGCACTGGCCACCTACCCTCCTACAGGGTCTAGTTCTAGTCACTGTTCGACCGTACCTGCTCTAGCAAATTATATTCTTCAGCAGTGCTCCATTGGCTGGATTCCATGCATAAGGGGTAGGTGAGGTGAGGTGGGGTGTGGTGCTGGTGGGTGCTTAGGGTGCTCAAACTTTTACAAATGACTGAAAAACTTTTAGAATGGAAAAATCTGGCAAAGAAAAAATTGCAATAACATTAAGTGAACGTATATGCACAATGTTTTATTGGGGAGGGGAAACACAAGCAATATATTCCCTTTTTTGCTCGCTCATAAAACATTCTTTTTTTCGGAATCATGTTTACACGCACACACGCAAACAAAGAAAAAAACAAGAACTTTACTCAAGTGCATACCTCTTGCATCTCTCTGGAAAATGCTATTTTAATCAGTGTGAAAGGTGCAAAACAATAAAGGAACAAATTATATTGCACCAATGAAAAGGCAAAGCTAAATTAATTTCTTTCTATGCAGTCAATAATACCATAATCAAGCCTGATATTGCAGAGAGCACATGCTGAGTCAGACATGCCTCTGTGTCATGTCCTGAAGGCCAACCCAGCAAAATAGCACTGAGCATGCACATGAGGCCAGTTAAGTTTGACATGTCCTGAAGGTGACCTGGAACACTGGTAACATATTTTCTTTTTTAAATGGCCACTGTAGACACTTTATAAAAGCTTTACATTTAATCAGTGCTATCAGGCTCTCACCCTTACTGTAGTGTATTAGGCCCCAAAGGATACTCACATCATGAAACAATAAAGAAAAGCACAGTTTATCGATGTAAATAATCAATAAGTCCTGTTTTGTGCTATGAAGAGAAGGAAGTCAGGTTCAGCTTTCTTGCGTATCAGAGTGTGTGCATGCGGACGGACTTAGTAGGGGTGCAGGGGGTGAGGGCTGGGGAATGAAGCTGTTAAATCGGTCTGAATTGGCCTTAAATCCTTCATGTCCTCTCGTATCACTTGGCCGAGCCTTCATGCAGAGCGCAAAATAGGACGGCCAATTCTAGGCTGGGCTTGACCAGCCAGAAGAGATTTGCCTCGTCTCTCTCCCTCTCCCTCTTTCCTGCCCTCTCACTCGCTGTTTCGACAGAGGCACCAGAAATCAATTACCTTCCCTCATTCGTTTGGGATTTAGCGAAGCCCATTGTCTGTGCCATATAATGAGGTTGGGTGCTGTGATTTTATTTCTCCCACAAGACGACATGACTGCTATTTCCTTATAGGAGACAGCAGACCTCTCTCTCCCTGTGTAACCCCCGAGACCACCCTATCATCCTCTCTCTCCCTATGTGTCTGTCTCTATCATGATTCCCTCTCTCTTCAACTCTCTCGTCACCTATAAGTCTTGCCCCATCTCCTTGCTTTACTCTTTCTCTCTTTATCCCTCATTCACTCACCTCCCCCCAACTTTCTATCTACCACTCTCTCTCCTTCGGGTGGTTGTTCTCTGTCTTACTCCTCACCGTCTATCGAATTTCTCTCTCTTCCCTCTCTTCCTTTTTTTGCAGTTCTCCCCTTCACACTCTCTCTGTCTTTCTTTCACTCCCCATCTCTCTCCCTTTCTCCACTCTCTCCAATTTACCGTCTTTCTTTCATGATTCTCTCCCTCCGTCTATTCTCTTTCCCTCTCTTCCCTTCACTGTCTAACAATAGATTTTTCCCATGTCTCCCCTATTTCCTATCGCTCCTTATAATTCTTTCACTCACGATCTCTCTCTCTACCCCTCCCACATTCCGTCTTTCTCTCTCAATCTCTTTTTCTGGCTCTCGCTCTCTCTCTCTCTCCTAGATCTGTCTATCTTTCTCTCTGTTTTTCTACCCCTCTTCCTCTCTCTCTCCTTATCTCTTTAACTCCTTATCTCTTTAGCTTCTTTTTCTACTCCACCACTTTCCCTGTCTCTCTCTCTCTCTATGCTCCTTTTACATCTTTTTCTCTCTGTTCATTTCTTTATTCTCATGATTCCCTCTGTCTCTCTCGCCCCTCTTTTCACATCTTATTCTTGCTCTTTGTACATGTTTCACTCTCTGTCTGTCTCTCCTTCTCCCCTCCTTTCACATCTTTTTCTTGCTATCTCACTCTCTTTCCAAACCCACCCCCCACCCCCCATTTTGGCAGACAAGAGGCGTCCGTTTCTGCTGATCAAACTGGAAAGCAAATCATGGCCTGACAAAAGAATTAGCGCATTAGAGAAAGTTTCTGGGCCCGAATCGTTGGCCTGACTTCACCCTGATGCTTGGACTTGTGTGATGTGATCGCTGGGGATAATCCCCTAAACAATCCTCTACAACAGCGCTTGACACCGGCGGGGTTCACTGTGGGACATTTCTGTTGTCACAGCAGGTAAAGTCATAAAAATGGAAATGTGCTTTGGAACAGACGCCCCATTATCTCTCTCTGTGAAAACAGAATTAGCGCTGAAGCTCTTTCGGACTCACCTGGGAGCAGTTTCGCTTGCAATCTTCTAGTCGTGCAAACGGAGGTAGAATTAGAGGAAACTGGTAGCAGGGCAACTTTCAAAAAAGAATGAGCCCCCCAAACTTCACTTCAACAGAGCAAACTGCCAGAGCATGATGAGCTGCCATGGGGGTTTCCCTTCACAGCTGCTGTTGTTAGAAGGGTTCGAAGTGTGTACCCGTTTGTGCAAGAGGTAGAGAAAACAGGAAGAGTTTAGTAATTAGCATCATGTCCTGTCTTATTTCTGATCAATTTCCAGCTTGGGTACAAAGCGATGAATAACCATGACTCACAATTAAACATGCATGAATGGAAAACACACAGCCCACGGCACAAGTGTAACACACACATACACACACAGGCCACTGATATAAAGTCATTTTAAAAAAAACTTGAGCACTGAGTTACTTTGAGCATCTGTATGTCCTCTTTAATGACTCATTTTTGTGGTCATCATGATTGTAATCACCTGCTGTATTTTGCTGCTTTAAGTGGAACAAAACCTCATATCTCCAAAATGGTAACTTTGACCATTCTATGATCATTTAAACAAAAACCTCTGCTTTGTATTTTCGCTCACTGGCCACTTTATTAGAAACACCTAACACCATGTTTTGGAAGCAGGAAAGTTGTAAGGATCTGAGCCACTTTGTGCACTTTGTGTGTTACTCACTACAGAGTTCCAAACTGCCTGTGGCAGCTACAAGAACTGTGCATCCTGAAAGAGCAGCTGCACCCAAGATCAATGTGAACATTGCTAAGCATTGGCTACACTGGTGTAAAGCATGTTACTACTAGGCTCTGGAGCAGTGGAAACATGCTCTTTTTAGTTATGAATCATACCTAAATGCATAGCACCAACAGTAAAGTTTGGTGGAGGGGAATGATGGGTTGGGGTTGTTTTTCAGGGATTGGACTTAATGTTAATCCCACAGCATACAAAGACATTTTTCAACAATTGCATACTTCCAACTTTGCAACAGTTTGTGGTAGAAGCTCTTTTCCAGCATGACTATTGTACACAAAGCAAGGTCCATAAAGACATGGGGCCCTGTCTTACACCAGTGTAAAGTGTTTTTGCAAATTTAATACCAGCGCATTCTTCCATTTAATGCTCTGTGCGCATTTTTCAAATTAGCAAATGATTTAGCATGCATTCCCACTTGTAAGAGTGGTGCTTTTTAAATGAGTCAAGGCAGAGCACATTGCTATTTTAAGGCAGCAAAATGACATTGCTCTTTTGACCGACACGTCTGATGTAAGCGATGTTTTGTATTTTGGATTCCGGATTTTTGCATTTCCCTTTGACATTTCTGATTGCCGTGTTTTGACCCTCGCTTGTTTATCTAGACCACGTATTTTGCCTTTTCCATATATTCCTGTTTGCTGTGATTCAACCTTCTGCCCTGTACCCGACCTTGTTTTTGCCTAACCTGCTACATTCCCGGTTGCCGTGTATTGCCGTGTACTCTTTTTTGGAAGATTTGGAATTGTTTTCATTAAAAACTATTCAAACTTACCTGCGCTTGTGTCCAACCGCCTACAGATTCATTACAATTACAAACACAGATATGTGCTCAACGTGCACTAACAGCACTGAAAAGGCTTTAAGGAACAGTTCTGCTCCTGTAAATGATTTCCACTTTGCAGGTAAACAGGTTCCTCAGCTAAAAATCGATGTGATTTGCCAGGTAAACACGCTATTATAATAGCTATACACCATAGCCTATGTGCCCCTGCCTTTTAAAAGTTAGGTGATGGGCCGTTCTGATTGATTTTTTGCATGTTAAGCCCAAAACACACCTCTGAATAGTTAAGAGAGTTACGACAACCTTTTTGCTATGGTGGAAAGTCTGATTTTTTCACTGTCAACATAGCAAAATGGTTTTGGACACACCCCTAAACATTAGCTGTGCCTTGTATTTTACCCCTTCGTTAGATCATAAAAATAGTTTGGACCTGACCTCAGCCTAAGTGAACTCTTTTGGGATGGACTGGATTGTTGATTGTGCACCAGGCCTTTTAATCCAACATCAGTGCCTGGCCTGCAGTTTTTTGTTTTTTTTTTGTAATGAGTCCCTCTGAAATGAAAACTAATTATCTGCTTTGTCACTGCGTCTGATCTTGTCATAGTTCTGTATACACAGAGCCCAGTGTTACTCCTAATGTCTGTAAAAGTGCCCCAACCTTAATGTTACACAAACAAACTCATCATCATCCCACTTTTAATAGCTGGTGCCAGGGGGAGAGCAAAATCAGTATCTATCTTTAATTAACACACTCAGTCATCTCCTTTCCTCTTCATTATCTCTCCTGCACTCATTTTTTATGATAACGATTATCAATTGTTCAGCTGTGAATATGACAGGGCTAATAGTGCTGGATGGTCCCCTGAACCGCAGGGGGGAAGAGGGGCTCGTAAATCAGGGCTGCCTGCAGTGTGTGTATGTGTATGCATATCGTTTTGTATGTCCTGTCCTCTTGCAGCCTTGTCCAGCATTTATTTGGCCACAGTACCTGGTCATTTTGTTCAGCTCATTATGGAAACCAGTGCTCTGATTTCAGCCCACAACTTATATTGAAATTCTATTATTGTCCACTATAGTACATTTACAGGTCATCTGGGAGGGAAGATGCTACATCCTGGGCAAATATACTGCTTATGCCACTTTGACATATAATCATCAAATGCAAAAGTGTTGGCACCCCTGTTTAAATAACAATTATGTGTGCTTCCTCTACAGAGAACACAATTTTTCAATTCTGGATTATTGTGTCGGGGAAAAACGGGCGGGCTTACACTGTCTTCTGCTGGAGCAATATGTTAACATAGTGCGCTGGTGGCTAACGTACATAGCATTAGCTTTGCTCACTAGATGGTAGCTGCGAGCTAAGCTAGGGCCGCCCTGAGGCAACGCTAGTAAAGGAAAAGGCAACTGGGTTTAAGGGTTAAGGAAATGGCCAATAAACATGTCTCGTAAAGCACCCCTCCCCTTCTTGCTGAGGCTAACAGGGAGGTGGTGTCCCCTTTGCGCCCCTGCATGTGGGCTCCACATCTGTGACAACGTCAGCGCGTTATACTCATGCAAAAATTAACTGACCTTAAACAAAACAACTGCTGAATGTATCCAGCTGAGAGCTGCTTTCACAATAAGATGCAAACAGGAACTGATGTAAATACATGTTTGTGTGGAATAGAACTTAAAAGCTGGGTAGACAGATATAGAGGGGGATATGATTTGTTTTGCCTTTTTTATGGATGATTCTGAATAAACAAAAAATCTGTTAAAAAATCAGAGCAAGCTGGCTGTATGTATATGTGTATACTCAGCAGTTAAACAGCAGGTTATGTGCGCCATGTGTGCATGTCCATGCTGTCGCTGTTGTATTAAAACAGCCTGGAGCAGCATGTTGCCAGTAAGGGGATGGAAATTAAAAGCCTGTTCCTGTATCAGTCTTTGTTTTGTCCCTGCTGAGGTTTTCACCACTGCCACCATCTCCCATGATGCCTTACCAAAGGCATTCTGCTGACTCCTTGCACTTACTGGATAAACAGCAAATAATTACACATCACAGGAGGTAATTATTTCTGCAGTGAAAAAATTCAGCATCTCTTTTTGAACTAAACCCTAGTGGTCCAGCTTCTGACTCAGAACTACATAACCTGCAAATTAGCAAATCAATGTCTTTTTCTGTGTGTAACTAAATGCATGCAGTCTATATCACAAAAAGGTGCTCTTAGGCAGTAGCAATGTAGGCTTACATTTCAGTTTTTTTTAAATAAGACTTTAATTCTTTCCTTTTTTTCAAGCTGAAGCGCAACTATAATTTAAAGTCTAATTGCATATTTTCCATCAGTCACGTTCAGTAATATCACCTTGACATTGCTATAGCTGGAGGTAGTGCTTTGTTGGAATTTTTTCCACTGTAATGTTGGAAATTCATATATTTTTCCTTACTCTAAAGCAAGCACGACTAACTGTTGGCCCCAATCATTGGAAGATAAGTTTAAATCCTGGTTGATGCCACAGCCACCCATGGCCAGGAGACCAAAAAAAAAAAAACATTACAGTGCATATATTCTGCTATAACAGAATAGCCAAATTGCACAAGATGTCGCTTGTGACCCGTGCTAGCATTTACCCTCTTAATCTAACTGTAACTTTGAGATTACAGAATTGGGCAAAAAATGTGGTAAAATACCCATCCTCCCAAAAAAAATTCCTTCAAAATGTCCTAATGATAAATGATCAAAAACAAACAAAACCAGAAGCAATGATGAAAAGCTCCACCCTCTTCACTGTAATAGTTAGAAACAGGCTGCTCAAGGTGGCCAGTAATGCCCACTCCCCCAAAATGCTTTGCAAATAAGTAATTGCTGTAAAAAATGTGGTCAAGAAGTCTGTACCTGTATCTCTGAGCATGCACCATATTTACATTTTGCTTCAAAATGTTTTTTGGTGACTGGACCACGTTCAGGTGTAAACACATCTTGGACTGCTATCAAATCACTTGGAACACATGGTGATCAGAAATAGACCTTCACAACATTCAGCATAGATCCAGATTCAGCATATAAAAGACTCTATCCACATATAGCAGAAACGAATGCTGACTAGCAGGTGAGAAAATAAAAAAGGAAACACAAGGATATGCAAGACTGGATTTATCCCCACGAAGTGCCTTCTTGCTCTCTTTGCCGAGGAAAGCGTTGAAAGCTTGTGAGTTCATATAGAAACAGGGCAAAAAGTAAATGTAAGGAAAACAAATACAATGATGTGCTTTTTAGGCAGGAAAGTAAAATCAACTAGTCAGATTGCAGAGGCATATTTTACTGAAAAGTCTAAGTAAAATTCCTTCTAGTTTATCTAGCATTCAACCACTACTTTTTTCTGAATATTCAACCTCTCTATTAAACAGCTACTGGATAAATGCAACAGCTACTGAGTCAGTCAGAGTTATAACTGTATGGTAACCCTGTAGGTTAATCACATCAAGGCCCTCTTCATTTGTTGTTCCCACATGTCTTTGCCAGTGTTAATTTTGCTCTGCGCAGTCTCCATCTGCTTCATGCCACTGGTGGCTGTGTTGTTCTGAAGGCTCTCCCGGCCAACTGTTATGTGGATGGCTTCTCCCTCCTATGAATCATCGAACCAGTTTATATACTCCCAACTGACCTCAACAAGCTGCTTTGATTTTACCACCTTATCTTACAGCACCTGAATTAAAAAAATTGTGCATATATAAAAGAATCATCAGCTCCTTAATGTCCTGAAACTTTTGCACCCCAGCCTTAATTGTATATTCT
The DNA here is from genome assembly GCA_037974385.1 of Arnoldichthys spilopterus. Classification (NCBI taxonomy): domain Eukaryota; kingdom Metazoa; phylum Chordata; class Actinopteri; order Characiformes; family Lepidarchidae; genus Arnoldichthys; species Arnoldichthys spilopterus. The sequence goes on from JBBPDA010000041.1 coordinate 3,126,466, forward strand.
AATATATGTTTTGGAACAACTAAAAGCTAAAATATGCAAACCAGCATATTATTTAGCTGGAGGTGATGAAAATGGCAAGTACAAAAAACAAAATGAAAATTTGCATAAGAGTTTGTCTGTGTGCTCATTTGAACGGGATGAACTTTGCAGTTTAAAAAAGAAATGTGACAAATTCTAATAGAAATGAAAAATTTTGAACTTAAATAAGGTCCCATGACAGAGAGCAACAGGTACCAGTGGACTAAAGAAATTAGTGTACCTTTATCTTGTCAAAGGAAGAAAGATTATAGCTGCATGCAAATACAGGGGGTCTCAGGTGGCCCAAGACTCTTTGAGTGACACATAAGGCTTCATCCCAAGGCTCAAAAGCAAAATTTTGGTTCTTTTAAAAAAACTCTTTCTAACTTTAAGCGATGCAAAACAAGCCTTAACTTAAGTGAACCCACTGCACACAAACACACACCCAGCCTTAAAAAATTTGGGCCGGGGTATTCATCAAACCCCTGTCCCTCAGTACATAGGGAGAACCCCCAAATGCCACTGGATAATTCACACACTAACAATAACAGTGATTGTAAAGAGTAAACAGACACTGATAAACAGATACTTGCTGAACCAGTATGTTCATATGACCAGTATGAACATAAAACAAAAACACATCTACAGCTGTGATCTTGGTTTCTGTCTTTCTAATCATCTTCCTCACTGTGCATGGAGGCAAAATAAACGTGTTCTTTTTCAGGCAGGTGCAGTACAGCTCTGGTTGCTTTAAACCTGGGTGAATATGGGCATTTTCAGGCATTTAGCTGTTGTTTGTTTTTTAATACCCATTAAGTGATTTATGAAGGTAAGCACTGTCCAGAATAGGCTGCTGTCACTTTAGACATCGTTCAAAAACAGAAGAAGAGATTACAATCTTTGATCCTACCAAAGCAAAATACTGTACAGCACTTCATTATTGGATAATCTTATATGCTGGATATAAATATAGTGCAGGTCTGTGAGCTCATAGGTAGAGAGAGACTATTCTTCTCCTGTGGTTTGTTCCTTGCATCCTGTACCATCTGTCCCTCTCTCCCTCTCACTCTCCATCCCCCATACTCCAGGGTCTCTGCACTGTATGACAGAGAATCAAAGAAGGCCTGAGCCAAGAGCCATGAGTCATCCAGAACAATACACGCACACACACACATACACACACACACACATACACACACACAGTCCCAAGACTCAGGATCTAATATTACAGCACTACAGAGAGCAGATTACAGCATTGGGAGGAACACCAAACAACAAACGTCTGACAACAGCACTGCAGGACGGAGATCGGAGGAGTGGGGGTGAGGGTGGGGGAGCGTTTGAAGGGGGTTGACAGTGTTGGCGTTCATGATTTATGTCCTTTTGCTGTTTATTTGTGCCATTAGAATTATTTAAAGGGTTTGCATTGTTTGTAAACAAGTGGCAATTTCCGTGCATCACAACAGTCCAGTAACTTCTGAATAATGGCCTTATTTTGATCACAGCATCAGGATGGAACACTCATAAAACTGTGCAGAAGCAGACGAAAAAAAAAGAGATAAAAAGAAATCGTTTATTATGTGCAGTCAATGGTTATTTTATAGCTACGTTTTCGATTTTATGATTCATCCTAATGCGGAAGGCTCTGGGCCCTAGCTGATTTCCTGCAACAGTAAATCTGCGTGCGATGGTAAAGGGGTTTAAATCAACACGCTTTCATCTCTTTACCACCTTTCCTCCTGTTATTGTTTGCTTTAAGTTTCTTTTCCTTATTTTTGCCTTGGAATGTTCCCGTTTAGAGGCTTTGGAAACACTGCACACTTATGGATTACGATTACAAAAACAAATCTTCTTGGAAAGTTCGCATTTACATGTGTGTGCGCGCACACCTGTGTGTCAAAAGGTTAAGGACACCTTACTATTCAGAATGTTTTATAAAAGATATAAACATGCTTCCTCTCTCATTTGCCCTGTGTTGATATGTAGGACTTATCAGTATTCAGACCCAATGTTTTTTTAATGGATTAAAAAAGTTAAATATATATTTTTAGCAATGCAGTTGTGTGAAAAAATAAGTGCATACCATGGTTATACACATAAAAGATGATAACACAGAAAGGGAACATCATTTAGCCAACAAATAATATCAAAATAATTTAGAGGACTGAAAGGACTACATCACAGAAATGTTTTTTTTTTTTATAATTGCCCACTAGTCCATTTGACTTGTTGAAAAATTTAACCACTTGTAGATGATTCAGTGGAATGATTTATTTCACATAATTTAGATATCTTTTTATAATGCTCTCTTTTTTGTCAAGGTCTTAGAGAGTTCTTCAGATCTTTTCATGATGACACCACACACTTCAATAGCAAAGAACACCAGTCCCTAGATGTTCTGATCAATCGTATCTAACATGGAACATCTGATTCTAATTTCATGAACTTAAAGGTCTGATCAATGTGAGTGTTCTGTTTTATGTACATTATGAAAACTGTCAAAAATTTTTATTTTGTGTCATTTTTTGAAGTATAATCACTTTTATCTGTTTTAGGAAGGTTGAAATCATTGCTTGTTGAAATATTTCTTTTAAAAATAAGAAGAATTTCCATGGGATTGTACATGTATTTTTTCCTTCTAAAAATCTTACCCATGGTATGACAACATTCTGCTCGAAATGGCCTGAACCATGTAATTAAATCTCAAGTCTGAATTTAATAAAACCCGACATGCTTTGAACCACATTTTCATGTTTTATGTCCAAAATGTAAAAGAACGAACAAAATCCTTGAAACTGACCCAAACCATTCCAATACACCCAATGTGCAAATGTACAAAGTGTTTTGTAACATTTTAACAAAAATTTTTGGCCAAACTAATTAAATTCAAACATCCTGCACTCAATGTTCGTCCAAGCTGCTTATCCTAAGCAGGTTCATGAGGATATTAAAGCCTATCCCAGGGCTGACACACTAAAATACCACATTCCCACCTAGGGGCAATTCAGCATGTCTGATTTGCTTGACTTCCCAGTATGTCAGGAACTGGACTATTTTTGGTGGAAACACAAGGAGAACATGACCACCTGGCCTGGAATTGAAACCAGGAACTCCTTGCTGTGAAGTAACTGGCTAAACACTGAACCCCCATGCTGCCCTGCACTCTATGCAGCTATACTCTCCTCAATCGACTGGCTGTTTTTCCCCACTAATCTATTTTCTCACAAGCACAAGCTTTATGGACCCCAATGCTAACTATGTCAATAAGTAGATGTCTGTAGCATGCCCAATTACACACTGTCTTAAGGCACCAAGGTAGGGTGGAAATGCATGTAAAAGCTGTTAAAGATGAAAGATGGGCTGTAAGAACCCAAACAAGAAACTCAAATCTGACTGATTAAAAAAACAACTGAGCTTGATATGAGCAATCAGGTTACTTCACATACTTAAAGGTGTACTAGACCTAATGTAGAAAAATGTTTTTGCTTAATTGGAAAATAACTCAAACTGGAAAACAAGGTGTCTCCAAAGTTTTGAAAGGCAGTGTATGCCAGGTACGACAATAAGTCTGTCCAGATGAAGAAAGGTTCTCCTATCCATTATCCAGCCGACAGAAGGAAAACTGATCTGAGGAGGGAGGAATCGATTTCATTTAGGCTTCTCATCATCGAACCTCTCCAGCAGACAACAAGTGAGAAATTACAAGAGCACTACACCATCAAATGAGTGAGCTACAGAAAACTCTACTAATAAAGGAGGATTAGCTGCAGTTAGTCCTGGAGGGCCAGTATCTAGATTGGAGATTTCCCTGCAGGGGGTCTCTGCTGGAAACCAACCCACCAAGACCAGAGTCTGATTACTCCACCCATTCTGCCCTTTGGAGTGGTGGAATCCAGCCAACTCTCACAGCAACATCACCAGCAGTGTCTTAGATTTAGAGGTCACAAATTTGTGCTGTTCAAACTATTTCAAAGTGTTGAAAAGTAAAAATCTATTGGTTTACCTGTGTTTTCCAGTAGTGTGGCAGAAGCATCAACATGAGCCCACCATCAAGTAGCTTAGGCTAGCTAAAGTTTTAGACACCTGCTCGTATAATGTTTGTTTATGAAATTAAGTGGATTTATAGGGTGTTTTATTGACTTTGCTTCAGTAAGAACCTCTACATTTTATGAAGGCTGTACACTCGATATTGTAGCTAATAGTGTAACTTAGTGGTCTACATGAATATTAAATTAAGGCCTGTACCAGACACAGCTTTAAGACCCAACTTAACCAGACCTGACTGATGCTTCTAATTCTAAAGGCCAAACCCGGCCCAATTTGCTCACACACACACTAACAGATGGCTTATCATAGAATTAGCATTTTTCATGTCATTTGAAAATAACATGCAGCTGCCGTTTACACTATGTCAAAAATTCATGATAAATCGACCAGCAGTGCAAGAATATCTTTCTTCTTCTGTTCCTTTTTAAAAGTTCCTTTTATACATGGTATGAGGTTTGTTCCATCAGTAATAATTTATTACCAGAGCATTTTGGAGAACTGGTGATAATAGCATATACTCTACAATTGTTAAAAACGTGCTAAAGTTCCTCTTGCAAATGTTCCTTGCAAAAATGTGTGACACATTTTGGGTGAATGTAAAAAAAGAGGAATGAGCCATGGTAACCTTTTCACCACGCCAGCACTACCATCATCACCTGTTGCAAGTGCAGCCAATGGTTTAAGAGAAAAGGCATGAAAGTGTCCAAAATCTACTGCTTGAATATATCCATTTGTTAGAAAATAAATCTTGTGTTTGTTGTTAGAGAATAGAGAATCATCCAAAATCCAGTCCAAAACCCAATGTTTTGTTGACCCCTGGCTGGGCAGAAGACCTCTAGTGTATCTGTTAATGTTTTTCTGAACGGTTGCCTCAATGCAACAGAGCTATTTTTTGGTAGACTGGTCACTTAGCTCGCAACATACCTGGTTTCCTATGTCAGAATTCCATAGCGCTAGTGAGCAAAGCATGACAGCAAGTGAAATTTCTAAGAAGTGAGTGTTTTTACAAATATGGCTTATTAAGATTATTTTCTGTAACCTCTAATGTCCTGTATGTTAAAAAGGCAAAGAGGTTGCAGCCCATTGACTATAAAAAGACATCTGTTCCATATATTACATTACATTGTATTTAATGTTTCCCTAAGTAGATAGTTAAAATAGAATATAAATACATAGAATGAACAACATTATGCAATATATTACATTTTTCATTGAGTACATCATGCCCAGCTGCAAGAGCTTCATAGTTTCTGTTCACGTAGTGAGGCAGCAAAGGATCCAGGCTGTTATTAGCGTGATTTTGCCCTGCCCTCGCTAATTTAGGGGTGGAAAAGGACAAGCTTCCTCCTCCGACTGGAAGACACAGGCAATCAAGCTTTAATCTGAGAGACTGATTAACCTCTCATTACAATCAGGCTTACACACACACACGCTCAGAGAAAGAGACTCACAAACACCTACTCCAGATTGTATGCACAGGCACACACAAAACACCTACAGAGGAAAGAAAAACTGTAATTATGAATAAATATCACATATACAAGCATTTCACTAGAAGACTATTAAAAAGTCTAATAACATCACGACTGTGTTCTGAGTCATGGGCGGTGCTTTCTTTATGTTGCATCTCTCAGTTTATCATTACAGTTCAGCATGTTAAGGGTCAATATCCATGGAAATTACTGGCAAACAGTAAGTTTACTCTACAGTAAGTTTAACAAACAATTTTGGCACTAAAATTCTGTTAAAAATGTAGCAAATGTTCAGTGTATATACAGGATGAATGCATAATTTTGGAAACAGTACTATACTGTAAATTCTGAAATTCTCTAAATTTAATATACTGTAAATTAGAATTTTCAATAAATATAAACAAAACAATTTCCCTTTTAATTAGAAATATTTTCAAATTCATTCTCATTAAAGCATTTTCTTGCAAATACATTTTCATCACTCATGGTTTTCAAGACTTTATATTCTTAACAATAAATATTTAGCTGTGTATCTATCCAGGGAGTGTTGCTAATATTGTTATCATGATGTTGCATTATAATTCATGTTTAGCTTATTGTTAAAAGATGACAATTTCAGTAAAACTGTAGAATATGCTTAAAGTGTCACTGATGAGAAACCTTACTTGTGCAGCACCATAAGTTATTTGAGTGCTAAACCTCCCTCTTATGGAGAATCTTTACCCTGCTAAATGTGATCAACTGAGTGAGTGAAATGAGTGAGAGAAAGAAAAAGGATTTCAAAATACATGCTAGCATTGTTTTTTTTAAACTTAAAAGCTGGTAAGTATGGGGGGCATTTCTATGTAAAGGGTTAGCATCAGCTCGGGTAGAATCTTGGTTGACTAGCACCTCTTAATCCAAGTCTAGGTTTACTGGTGTAACAGGTTTTCTTTGTAGCCTAGAAAGCGCCCATGTACATCGCTCTGGGTAAGAGGGTCTGCCAAAGGCTGTAAATGTTAATGTACTTTTTTGTAAAAAAGTAAGTTGGCAAGGATTGCTTCACTTTTATGAAGTAAATTAACAAATTTATTTCCTGGAAACTTAAAACCTTTGAGTAAAATACTGAATTGTTCTAAAATGTGTTCCAAACTTTCTTTCAAATTCATTGTGCAGTAATCCATTACCATGTATAGTGTAGATGTCTAAATAAATACTTTATCTAATGAAAGTGAAGTAAAAGTGACTCTTTGTCATTGTGAACACACTCAAGCACCACAACGAAATGTGACCTCAGCATTTAACCCATCACACGTGCCGCAGCGGGCAGCTACCAACAGCACCCGGAGAGCAGTGTAGTACAGTACCTTGCTCAAGGGTACCTCAGTATTGCCCGGGCAGGGATTCAAACCTGCGACCTTCAGGTCCCAAAAGCAGCACCACTAGGCCACCACTCCCCACTTTCATGCTAATAATAATAATGCTATCATCTGAGGTATTATCACATTATTTGCAGGACTTCTGAATAAATGAATGAATGAATGAATGAATCTTAATTTCTTTTGATCTTATTTCCTGGCAACCCCTAAAGCCAGAGGCAACGGTTCAAAGACACGGCATGCAGTGTGTGCTTAGAAATGTGGGCAAATTACAGTGGAAAGTTAAAACGGAAAAAAGTTACAGAAACATTTTACAAAAGAATAGTTCATTAAAAATGATTTGTGCAGGTCAAGATTAATCTGCGGGAAAGCAGAAGTGGTACAGTTTCTACTAAAGGACACAGCCTTCATTTTCTTATTAAAATCAGTTCCCATGGACTTTTTATTTCGTAGCTTCTCTAAAATGCCCTCGAGGTTTTTCTTCATTTTTAATCTTTATTAAGCAAATCCTGTTCTTTGTATGAACCAGATGAAGCAATGCACAGAAAGTAGCTTTGCTGGAGTGCGTCCCAATTAATGGTTAGAAGATGGTCAGTTGAAATTAAGTCTTTGAGGAGAATGGATTGTTCCTACAAAAAGGTGCTATTTCATTTACTCCCACACTAAATGTTATTTTAAGTGAATTTATTGCAAGTAATTGGAGGTAAACACATAATGAATTTCGGTGGGACAGTTTATGTGCATTTTTAATGCATATCAGCTTTTTAATCACTTCAGCTGGCAAAATGAAACAGGTTGGTCTATTCTGGCACTTGTTTGATGATGTAATAGTATAAGATGAGTGGTTGATGCTGATGGCATACTGTTGTTTTGGCTGCTGCCTTAGAGCATTGCACAATTGCACACAACTGTCCTCCACCAGGATGACCTTACTGGGCTTTTCACCGGAGTCTGGAGCTCTCTGGTGATACGCCTGACAACCTTGAGATCCAGAAATCATTTCAGAAATGTCGGATCAGACGAAGCGTGTAAAGGCTTTTTCCTGACGTCTCATTTAAATGTGGAGCAGCTGACCTCTGAAGGACGGCGGGGAAAAACATGTGGATATGCAGTGTTTCACAGACTGCTTCCAACATAAATTACTGAAACAAAAGCTTTTAGGCTAGCAAACATCTATTCTGATCAGCAAACACCTTTTCTGATCAGCAAACACCCAGTTAATAATGATAACCAGTAGGTGATATGTAGGGGAATGAGGGGGTATGCCATCCCTTTTGTCAGCAAAATGACCAAAATGCAAACCCCCCCCATTATTAAACTACCGTCTCCTTATCTACTCTGTGGAGTTGGGTCAGTGATTATTGGGCCATCCTCCTGTTAAAAAATAAAACCTCTACTGATGATGACTTGATATTTTTTAATGTATGCATTTAAATATTTTGTTTTTGCCTTAAAAGTCTAACTAATGGCATATTGAAAGTCTGGTGGAACAGTGCTGTGATGCATGAGAGCAGATCCTTTCTTTGCCGAAAACCGTTCTGGTTTGACCAGTAAACGTGCCATTATAATAGCATTGCCCCATAGTTCATGCGCCCCTGCCTTTTAAAAGGTGAGCGGACATGCCATTATGATTGGTTGATTTCATGTTAATCCCAAAACATGCCTCTGAATAATTGAGAGGTAGAACAACCTTTTGGTGCCTTGCACTGACATGGAGTCTGGTTTTTCCACCATCAAAATACTAAAATGGATTTGTACACACACTTAAATGTTAATTGCACCTTGTGCTTTAAGTGTTGCATTTGATCATTAAAATAGACATTGTTAATATCCTTAAGTGTTCTGCAGTTTGGAGGCCTTTCTAAAACTTAAACTGGGAGCGTTAGGTCCCACTTCATTTGGATAGCCCTCCATTCATTATCTACAGATGTTGCCAGTACCAGAGTTTAGGGTCAAGGTCAGGGCACAGAAAAATTAACATGAGCACATGTTTATTTGAATGTGAGGTCAGTTAAGCTGTAGAACATGAGAGGTAGTGTTTACATGAATAAATGCTAGGGTCATGTCCCCACCACTTTTCGATTTCATCCCATCACTTTTTGAAAGGCTGGGAAAACGTTGACATGGAAGCAGAGATAGGCTTTTGATAAAGCGAGTTATTATTCAACAACCAGTGCTCAGTGTAATAGAAGTCATTATGAAAAAAATATTTACCAATAAAATTTGGCCATCTGAGTTAACTGTTCTATAATACTTCAAAACTGTGTGTGTGTGTGTGTGTGTGTACAACAGAAAGATTGGCAGAAAGAAAACTACCCCATATGTTTCTAAGAAAAAGTTTCATGCTCTTGTGTTGTCACAGGTTGGTGTCCAAAATCAATGAGGCCCCAGTAGAGCCAGTGGAAACAAAACTAGAACCAAAACTAGAACCAGAACCAGAACTGAAGAGAAAGCGGCGCAGCAAACATGGCAGTATGCGGAAACACCACAGCCGGCATCGGTCTCGCAGGTAAGCTACTGCAAAAGTTCTTCAAATTAATCAGGACAGTACATTATCATAGTACCAGGGTACTCTAGCATTGCTGTCTCTAGCAAAACTGGGTTAATTCCTTTA
>JBBPDA010000041.1:3136059-3147222 GCA_037974385.1 Arnoldichthys spilopterus
TATATTAGTCCCAACAATAACACCATCTGCCTAACACTGAGTAGGTCCCTCATGCTGCAGAAACAGCTCTGACTGTGGTGCATTGTTTGTTCTGACATCTTCCTATCATAGTCAGTATTACTATTTTGTGCAACAGGAGCAACTTCATTCCCCACATGTATTAATGACCCTTGGGTGCCCATGAGCCTTTCATTGATTCACCAATTGTCCTCTTTGGCCCTTGTCAAAGTAGCACACATCCAAATTTTTCATACTTCCAGCACATTAACTTCAAGAACTGATTATTCACTTGCTGCCAAACACATCCCACCCTCCCTGAAAGGTGCCAGTGCAATGAAATATCTTATAATAGGATTTAAAAGTGACATATATTGCCATCAAGGGGACGTTCCTTCCCAGGACGTCCATGCTTATTTCAGCAAGACAGTGCCAGACCATATTCTGCATGGGCTTCAATAGCATGCCTAGACAGTATGTGTGCTTCACTGGCCTGCTGCCAGTCTAGGTCTGTCTCCTGTTGAACATGCTATGTATGGTGATTCCAGAAGAGGAGAATGTGACAAGGAGGAATGAATATTTCTGGAAATGGAGTTTGTAGTATTTTTGTCACCAATGTATACAAATATGCTTGTGGTATTTAGCCCAGGATGTTGTTTCCAATGGCCAGCTAAAGTGTTATATATGTAGCCTGTAGGTAGGATGTTACTGTTGTTGAATGTGGCAGTGCTACCTATCTAAAAACTGCCTACATACAACATTTGTACAACTTATTGTATCATATGATCCAATATATCTTATAATATAGTATTAAAATATATTATATAGTATAGTAGCCCGGGACACGTGCATTATTTCGGGGCCTTTTAAAGTGGACCTTATGTTTAGTGTTTCTGTGCTGCTAATAAATCTGGTTGTATTATTGTGCATCACTGAAGTCTCAAATATAATGTTTGTAACTTTTGTAATCATCTGAAAATGGTAACATTCGCATTTTAGCACAAGGCACATTTTCACTTCCTATTTTGCAGCGAAACTGACTGAATCACACCACAACCATAACATATTGAAGCAGCTTATGGATTTTGTGAACACTCCTAATAACTATGCCATTTAGTTAGATTTTTCGCACAAAGGAACGCCTGCCCGAACACAATTCGCAACTCCATACTGCCTTCCTTACAGGTGCATCCTTCAATTTGCATCTCATTTTTACTGCATGTGATAAAAGAAATGGCAGTATGGAGGACCGAACCTGTTGCATCACCTAGAGGCTTCAATCCAACAATAAGAACATAAATGCAGGGAAGGTAAATCTTAAACACAGAAAAAGAAATGAACACAAACATTCTTATCAGGCCTCTACAGCATCAGCGCTCAGGTGTTGCTACGAATTTTAAGACGGAGTGCAACTCTTTCATGGGCACATCTCGGTACCTACTTCACACCAGCTGAAATTAAAACTCCACTGGGGTGAAAAAAAAATTAAATAAATAAATAAAATCGATTCAGCCTGAAATTCCTAAGGGTGTAATTCCTGTGATACCTTCAAAGTGTGCGGGAAAGCAAACATCAGGGGAACAGGGGAGGAGAAACCGGCTAGAGACTTATCTCAATCAGAAGGGGAATTTGCCACACGGCAGGTGAACTTATAAAAAGCACTCATGCTCGGTTTCGTCTGCCAGAGAGAAAAGAGCGAGTTTCAAATGGATCGTCAGGCTTTTCACAGGGAGGATTTTGCAGAGCATGCTGCCACAGCTTGAATCAAGAAGCATTTAAGCCACACATAGGGAAACATACCAGGAATGTGAGTCAAATATGTTGTAAGCATGAGTGAAATTTTTAGATTTATATAGATATATATATATATATATATAGATATATATTTTTTTTTTTTTTTTCTAGAGTCATTGTGTAGACATAGTGTTCAAGAGTATATTTCACTACTCGTTGTAGTAATAGTATAACTATGTGTCTATGTGACAAACATCTTACATTTTTAATCTTGAAACAATATCGGATTTTCTCTACACTATTATAATGGGCAAAAGACTTCACAATAATGGTACTATGGTGATATGTGTGTGCCACTGACTACTTCATACTGTAGCGTAGCGCCATCCCCATGTATGTCATTTGTAATGCAAAACTGTAAACATTCAAATGGGTACAAACTGTTTAAATAACAAAATAAGTTGAGATTCAATTATATGTATCTCTATTATATATGGGAGGTTTTTACACGTCTGTGTTTTTTTACGCTTGACACTGTCCATCATACAAAAACACAATGAACTACAGTCTCTACCTGTACGGCAGAAGAGTTTCCAATAAAGTGGCTTCTTTGTGATGCATTGCCAGTATAATACATGATAAACAATGATTACCTTTTCCATTGTCTTCTTTTTCATTGAACATTATACCATGAAAGGCCCTTTGAAAGCACATACCCAAGCCCATTAATAAATAAAGCATGTTGTTCTGCAGTTAAATTAAATTGACTTTATATTGTTTCACAAGAGGTCTTGTGTCAAACAGTGAAAGGATCAGCCACTTAACAGCCATCGCTCACTAACAGTTGGTTAAATCTCCCCCAGTAGATGTCCATTATTGGTCCTGACAGGCTTTTAGCTCTATAACCTTCATTATTCTCCGGAGCCGTTCCTCACCTGCATGCTCTCAAGGCCATAGTGCACAGTGGATGTGACAGGAGAAAGCCGGATTGTAAATACCATTTGAGAGCAGTGGCAACTGCATAATGTGTTTGCAGATGAACAGCCGCAGTGCTGCTATCTCAGCCTGGCCTGGGCTGCTGAATGAGTGCATAAAATTAGAATAAGTACAATGTATAAATAAATTTGTAATAGGTTTATTCGATTACTATGAACCATGCATGGTAGATAGAAAGACGAGGTGGTCATACAGTATCAACACTGCCGGAAGAAAAGTCTCTACAATGACAACTATTACCTTTCAAGCCATTTAAGCCTTTTTAACTTTAAGTCATGTTACAGAATTTTACTTTTTTTTGGTTCATTCAACATGAATGACTGACACACTGTTTTGGATAAATAATTGGATTAATCTGAAAAATGTTAATAATGACAAATATTAAAATAATAATAATTTTAAAAATTGGAATAATAAAACTAAATTAGTTCCAAATTGCATGATTGGAGTTTGTGAATAAATATAAAAAAAATATCCATCACCAGTAGTGTAATCTTTTGTGCCCTAGTGCAAAAATAATTTAATGGGCCCACCATACTTTAAGAAGTGTACTTTACATAGATATGTCCCAGTACCACTTTTTTTAATTCATATACTGATATTACAGCTTTGGCCATCACCTAATCACTGCTTTATTCTTGAACAAATTATTATTATTAATATTATGAAATTTATTCAAACACTTGGTATTCCATATTAGCCATCAGTAGCCCAGTACAACGTCTTGTTGAGTAAATGTGTGAATAGAGCAGGTCATTGTCTGGAGAATTCACAGCAAGCAAGTGGGCATGTTGACATTTCTTTGCTTCTGGTGTGAAACTGAAAAAAAACAATTTACACAAATTTGCCAATGAAAATGTCCAAATGGAGGAACGACAAGATTTGGGAACTTGTGTCAGATGCTAAATTCAGACAAATTCAAGGAACAGCAATAGACTTAGTTTTTTATGACTAAGAACCACCTACGTGACCCATTTAACTATGCGCATAGACAAATCATAGTATTCCCAGTAGGTCTGAACACATCTACCATAGAAACCCTCCTGCTGTGTGCTACATGTGTAAAAGTGCAACTCTTATGAATAAGAGGGAGATAGACATCAAGGTCTGCCTGTTTCAGAGTCATTCACGGACCATGGACCCAAGTGCAATTGCCCCCTTTGCCTAAGCATACACCAAGCATCACTCCCAATAACCCATTTTTAAAGTTTAATTTAGAATTCAAAAGAAAACCAAAATCATTTTGAAATCTAGATCTGCCAAGCCTAACTGTCACTGTCTCCAACTTTTCATGCAGGTTCATGCAAGTTCTTTGTGCCAATCCATCTCGTTTTGCAATCAGGACAAAATGCAAATGAACTTTCTTTGTCTATCAACTCTGACTATCTGCGTGTGTGGGTGTGTGCGCACCCCTGCGTAAAACACGTAATGAGTGACAAAGCTTTCTAATTAAGCAGAAAAGGCGCTTGCTTTGTCTCTAATCAGCTTCTAATGTGCTCCAGCTCCACTAATGTAGAGGAGGCAGCCGTATGCGCTTCTCTATATCAACCCAAACGGCCTTTCTCCAATCAGCCTCCCCCTCTAGCACATCAGATTCATTCTCACTGTCTGTTATGACCCCTCTAAGGGCCTGCTATCACTGTCGGTATGGAATCAATCATGGCCGTAGCTGAAGCTAAGCTTTAGCGCGCTGTAATTCATCGTCTGTCACGGGCAGCGTCCTCCCCCGAGTCCGGGAAACATTATCAGTCTGGCGAGCCATGATGGAAAACCAGCGTTTCTCCAGCGGGCTCAGTCTGCACTGTCTTAGGGCCTATGTCTACGTTGTCTATTTGTTACGGAGCAAATGTATTACACGCGCTGTAGCTTTTTCATGGCTGAAATTGTACTTGTTGGCTTTAAAAAAATTTGGACACCTGAAAATGTTGCTCTGTCTCTCAGTGGCACTTACCAAAGTGATGTTTATGTTGACACCGTGCATGTGAATTGATTAGCAGCCATGAATGACCTTCACATATAGATTTAAAGGAGACACAACAGATGAAACGATGCTTTCCCTGTCATTTCATGTGTACCTTACTCTTCACTGTATCTCTAGAAATGGTATGTGCTGTTTTCCCACATTTTTACAGAAACCACTATTATCACATAGAGAAAATATCCCACGCTTCTCTAATAATTGACACTCAGCCGACCTTAATAATGTCACTGTCATAGCTGCACAATTGTCTATGCTAGACCAGAGAGTGTTGTACAGCAATGTAACTTCTTCTTGTTTGTATTTAATTGGCTTTCTTTGCACATATTCTCTCCTCACAAGAGTGAAAGCTGATTACTTAAGGTTAATGTTGACTGAAGTTGCCCGTTCACACTCTTCTGTTGTGTTTACACATAATCCAAACTGGGAAACCTTTGTGCAGCATGGAGTGTTACCTGGGTAGAGCGTGTAGAAGGTTATTTATTTAGCATTAATGATTTTTATGAGCAAAAGTTGCCTCATCGTCTCGAGTTAGACATTTCTGTTACTGTTTTTAAGTTTAAGCTAGGAAGCTAAGCTGGCTAACAGGCACCACTAATATTCAAAAAGAGGCTTTTATAATATTACCCACTTCTACACCATTCTTATTGAAAGGGCAATCTTGAAACTTGACCTTTGTTCGTGATGGTAGATAAAGTAGTCATACAGGGTTAGAAACCACATAAGCATGTCTACAAGATAAGAAAGGGATGCACTCCGCCTTGTTATCAAAATTACCAAAAAGGTTCTTACTTGTTAACCGGCTGCATATTATGAGCGATGGTTGATGGTTTGCGAGCGAGGTTGTGCTCCCATTGAGCCCTGTTAAAAACAACAAATCACCTCCTGCTTATTACTAAAATTGCTTAACAACTTAACAACTTAAAACGAGTGTGTGATGAATTAGTCATGCAGTTTAGCTGCAGGCTAATTGGCTGGCCTCCATTACACTATGTTTAGTTTGCTTTGTAGCTTCAATGCAAACCCAAAAATGCACACTTAAGACATTAAATATGTCTTTGCTAATTGGCTATGTTTGAGGTAAAAGGAAAAATAGTGAACTACTCCATTAAAATGAATTGCAGCTTTTCATGGAACAAGCCAAAAAAAGGTAGCTCCTTTGATAAAAGCAGAGACCAGTCAGAAAACAGAGAATATGCCTTTGACGATTGTACTGTAGAGGTCGGTGTTTGCGTTCTGCTGCTGTTATCTGTGTGTAAGTGACAGAGACATGGGCACTGCGAAGCTTCTTTAAGGTTTAGAGGATTAAAAGGGGAAATGAAGGGGCTATTTGATGTGCCTAAATAAGAGGGGCCGGCATTCCCTTTCACACTCCTCCATTTTCACGGCACATATTTCTGCCTCTCTCAGTAGCTCGCCGATTTTAAACTCCTGAATTACTACAGAGGACCTTGTTAACTTCAGAGTTTGGGTTCATCTGGATGCTTTGTTTGATCCATCGCTGCCATTCATGACTTAAAAGTAATTGTTTGGCACAATTTCCCACTTACCCCAGATGTTGTCTATCAGCCTGGAGTGCAGATTTTTGCTTCTTTAGATTAGAAATGAAGCCAAGTCAATAGCCACCCAAATTCTTTCCATAATTACATCTCAAAAATCTCTCTCAAACTGCATCCAGCTTTTCATTAATGCTTGTAGATGTGATTTAGAACATAGTATGACTTACTGTGAGCTATAAGAAATTAACACTGTGTAGCCCAGCATCTGTTTTTACTAACTACCTCAAGAGCGGGAGTGCTGATCTAGAATTGGTTTGTGTCAAAGAACATCATAGATACAGAGGAATCTGATCTCAGATCAGTTCAAAAGCCCTGCTTCGGTCTAAACTGGCTGTGGTGGTGAGGTTTTGCAAATTTTTTATAGCTCACAGTAAGTCATACTGTGTCCTAAACCACATCCCCAAGTCTAGACCACCTTTATGAAGAGCTGGATGCAGTTAGCACAGGTCAAGAGGTGTTGTGGTGCTTTCTTTCAGAAATAATTTAGGTGGCTAATGGGCGTCCACTGTGAATACTGATAAACGTTATTGACTAGTGTTTGTCAGCTACATGAGCATTATAGCTGCTGAATTAAGCAACATTCCAAACTTGTCTTGGGTGATTGACTCCATCTAGGGCCATCTGGAAAACGGCATGTGTCTGATTCTATGGTTAAATAAAGATTTATTTTATAGAAAAAAGAAACATGAAAGCTAGACATGAAACACGGAAAACAGAACACGAAACATGACTCTCACAACGGGGTAGGAACAACAGTTGACTGACGAACACTGAACCAAACAAGGGGTTTAAATAGTGAACACAAATTACCACCACCTGGGACTACGAACAGAGACAGCTGACAGGGGCCTGGCTAGACGAACACGAGGATAATGAAAACACAAACACATGGACCACACGGGGGCATGTACGTCACATAGCCCTCTCCCTAAGCGCAACGTCTCTGTACGCTAAACCCCTTCCACAACCGAGGTGTTGACCCAGGAGGACAGCAACACAGAGGACAAAACCAGACAAAAACCAGACCAGGTCCTAATTGGGGAAACAAATGTCCTGGCTGGGGAAACAAATGTCCTGGCTGAAAAGCTCCCGTCCTGAACCCCTTGGGCGCAGAGACGGAGCCAGGAGACGCACGCGACGTCGGGGTGGACCCAAGAGACACACGCAATGGCGGGGCGGAGCCAGGAGATGCACACGACTTCGGGGCGGAGCCAGGAGACGCACGCGACGTCCGGGGGGAACGAGCCGGAGATAGTTGCTTGTATGCGACACATGGCGTAGGTAGTTACGTCAGGACCGAGCTGGGCCTAGACGGTGACGTCTGGGCGGAGCTGAGCGGTGACGGCGAAGACAGGGCAGAGCTGAGCGGTGACGCCGAAGACAGGGCGGAGCTGTGCGGTGACGACGAAGACAGGGCGGAGCTGTGCGGTGACGGCGAAGACAGGGCGGAGCTGTGCGGTGACGACGAAGACAGGGCGGAGCTGTGCGGTGACTGCGACGTTGACGCGATTCTCTCCGGGTTCAGGAACTCGAGGGCGGGACACAGCGGCTTCAGAGCTGTGAGGGTGGGACCAGGCTGTCCTCCTGCTACAGGAACAGATACTTGAATCGTCGGCTCCGACGTTTGGTTCGTCGACTCGGGAACTCGGCTTGTCGACTTGGGGACTTGACTCGTCAAATCAGGGACTCGGCTCATCGACTCAGGTACTTGGCTCGTCGAGAACTGCACCCTTGAGTGGCAGAGCAGCCGCAGGAGCTCCCTCGGCTGCTGGCTCTTCATAGCGCTTTCCCTTGCGCTTCTGCCGTTTCTTCGAAATGCCGGCAGCAGCCTCGGTTTCGTAGCCCCGGCTGCCCTGCCAGAGGTGCATTCCAACTCGCCTTCCCAGGTCTCTCAGCCACCCCTCACCTGTTTTCTCCACAATTAAATTAATTGTCTCAAGGAGAGCGTAGCCCTTCTCTCTGTCACAACCTTCCATTTTCCATTGCTTGAACGCCTGGTTCCACATCTCCTGGTCCGGCTTAGGATAAGCTGCTACTTCCATATCAATGGTCGGTCAATCTGTAAGGATCTGCGGTGAAGTTGGAAGTAAGCGCAAGCTTCTATGGTTAAATAAAGATTCATTTTATAGAAAAAAGCAACATGAAAGCGTGTGTACGTTACACAATTCCTTTAAGCCTGAGCGTTTAAAACATCAAGGCATTCTGAACTGTCATTGCTGTGTTGCTGCAATGCAGTACAGTGGAGTGGTTGCAGAAAGAGTTTTGCTAAATTGTCACAGGGGGATACCATTGTAGGCACATCTTAAGTAAGGGAACATTGCAATTATATTTAAGTTGCACTAGCTCCATGCGCCCTATACAGACTCTATATACAGATTTTTATGGTATTTCCTCAATTAAAAATGTTAGGTTATAAAAATGTGCCACTTTTTCCAGATTTTCCCTGGGAAAGTGAATGCTATCATAAAAAGTAAAAAAAAGTTTTTTTTAAAAAAAGCTTACAATTGGATGTTAAAGCCCAATTATGTGACATATGGTATTTTGTGCTACTGGGCTCCTGCATTGGCAGCAAGGCAGTGTACTATAATAATTTTCACTGTTTTACATTTAAAGGTACATTTACATTGAGTGTCAGCACATTGAAATGTATTTAACCCATCAAACGTGGAGCAGTGGGCAGCTATCAACAGCGCCCGGGGAGCAGTGTAGCGGGAGGGTACCTTGCTCAAGGGAACCCCAGTGGTGCACAGGCCGGGACTAAAACCTGCGACCTTCGGTTCCCAAGGGCAATGTCCTAATTACTAGGCCTCCACTGGCCACTAATAAGACACATACATGTTCCTTCCTGGTTTAGAACCAGGGACCTTTCACGTGTGAGGTGATCATGATAACCACTACACTACAGGAATATGTGTAAACAGCTAATCATCTGTTCCTGAGCGTACCCAGGACAAAGCATAAACTTAGAGTTTGTTTTGCTGTAGCTGCTCCTAAACTCTGGAATGATCTGCCATTAGAGATTAGACAGGCCCTTTTCTCTGCCCATTTCTAAATCTCTGCTAAAAACCCATCTTTTCACTGGCTTTTGACACCTTCTGAGATGTTGTTTTCAACTCATTGCTGTTATTTATCCTTTTAATTATTTATTTTCTTTATTTTTATCGTCTTTTATTCTTATTTATCCTTTGTACAGCACTTTGGTCCTATACTGGTTTGTAAAGTGCTTTATAAATAAAGTTGGATTGGATTGGATTGGTAAACATGTACAATGTTCATTTTCCTGACAAAATACACTAGTGGCCAAAAACACTGAACACTGAATATATATTCAGATTGCCTCTATGACCACTAATATACTGATACATGTTTGTACACCAGTACAAATGTACCCTCAAAGATATAACAATGTAAATGTACAATGGAGGAGGGGCACAGGGTCATTTGCACTTAGGCCTATGATGCAGGGATGCTTTGAGTGACCAATCCCCATAAAATGTACTAGATCTTTTGAATATTGATTCATGACTCATGTTTGTTTATATTTGTAACATCCCAGCTGGTTCCTAATGAATGCCAAGAGTATATAAAGCTGCATTTGTAGAATTTAAAACAGCATAAAGTCTAATCTAAAATGTGCAAAACAGCAAAAATATGCAGAAAAGCCTTATCAAGAGGTGTCTAATTGTTTGACTGGAATTGTATGTTCACATATGTGTTTGCACTAGTTCTTTATATAGCCAGTATAGGCTGTATCATGTGTAAATTTTTTTTTTTAATACTGCAGTCCAATAGACAGATTATACACACCGAATCACTGAATTTAATCATCATGGCCATGTTGCCTATGAGCAGATCAGTAACAATAAATATACACTCAGCCATGCTGAAGGGTTCTAAATAGCCAGGTTTAATGGGTCATTAGCCAGATTAGCCACAGTCCACTGGCTGTGTGAAACAGCATTTCCAGATGCAGTACCCAGTGATGATCCTAGAGTCTGGGGGACCCCAGGCAAAGATGCCCATCGAGCCCCACATGCTCCCATACTAATGCACTCAGTTTAGACAAAAATGCACACTTGATCAAACATCTGGTGACCAGAAAGGTGTAATCATATCCCTGCTCTGATGGTTACACCTAACATTGTGTGTTGTTGCGCCCTTTCAATCTGTATTTGGGTTTTACAATATTTATAAAATGATAAAAAGAGGCCTGAGACAAAGTCTGGCGTTTGCCATCTTGCCAATATTGTCTTCAACAATGTGTTGAACGTGTTTAATCTCTTTGGAGTTTATGGGCAAATGTGTTCAATGAAAGGAAAAACTGAGCACACACATTACTACAATAACCTTTAGATTAAGCCCTTACTCCTTTTTCAAGGTTTCTTGAAATCTTTTGTTCTTCTCAAATTTGTACTTGAGCTACAAGGCTAATGTAGCTAAGAAGTAATGGAAGCTTTTATTGCATCAATTAGTACATACCTAACCCAATCAGGCATCTGCTCTGACTGGCTGTTCTATATTTTGCCTCATTCAAAACATAGGCAACACCAAAACACTGCTTATAACTTAAGTATGAGTGGGTGTGGCTAAACCGTTGTAGGTTGTATAAAGTATATACACATCGTCACAGTAGATGGAGGTCACTGCTGGGTCACCTACTAAGTGGCAGTATAAGCGTTCAGCCTTTTGTGCTATTAACTGTACAAAGAGATTCAAGAAAAAATGGGAGCGTTCTCTTTTTACAAACTGGCCAAAGCTAAAAAAAAGATGCAAATATACTGCAATTTGCAGAAACAACTGCGTTTATTAGGGCAAACTGACTTACAGACTGCAGAATGAATGGCTCATTTAGAAACGTCAACACTGTTTTAATGTTTTGCTTTATGTTTACCTTATATA
>JBBPDA010000041.1:3152596-3170481 GCA_037974385.1 Arnoldichthys spilopterus
TGATGGGTTAAATGCAGAGGTCACATTTCGTTGTGGTGCTTGAGTGTGTTCATAATGACAAATAGTCACTTTCACTTGATGTAGCATACATTCCCCAGTCCATACGTTTCATACATTGAAACTGAGCTGCAAAAACCGGCCATTTTGAGTTCACTGTGTTTTTTGGTGATGTCACAAATATCAATGCATTAACATATAGCCACCTATTCAGCCTATAGCAATTTACCCTTATTCTTTTACAAAGCTCTAGTTGTTTTCCATACTGGGTGTGCACACATGGACAGGGCTACTACTTTTTCCATGGGGTGTACTCTGTAATACACAGGCTTATTTTAAGCTTTATTTCTCAGCATTACGCTGTAGTTTTTGGGCACAGGACATTAAGCTGTAGTTTTGTTAAGCTCTAGTTGAGATTCTAGAAGTAGCCCTTTGGGAACTACACTCAACTAACTCCCTCCAGTAGAATTGACATCTTAGGCTTATTTGGAAGCTCTATTCCGACATTAAGCTCTATTATTTGGGCATTTAGATCCAGTTCTTAAACTCTTGCTGTATGGTATTCTATTTTTGGTATGTACATATAGGTGGAACTACTTTCCACTTAAAGAAACAATGTGCTGCTGGATACAAGAGTGGCATAAAGCTCAATTTTTAGTCATTAAGCTCTAGTATTTGGACATTAATTAGCATTTTTTGCAAATTAATGCAATTGGCTATTTTCATGCTTTGTCAGGCTTTTAGCTCTATTCAAGTGTTAAGTTTAGAGAGTATTAGAAGGGGTTGTGCAACCCTGAGGCATGAGCAATCAAGGTATTAACATTGCCTTACCTAGTAGTAGCATTATGAACCTTTTTATGGAGGTTTTTATTTCAGCTTGGCCTGCTTTTTCACAGGATATGGGCCCTTAAAAAATGAATTAGCATAAACCTATAGATGCCTGACTTCAATTATCTAAATTAATCTGAGCTGAAGTGTTGATTATGTTCTGCAGATTCAGAAAAATTTTCTCGTCCAGATCAACATGCTTCACAAAAACCATTCGCATTCAGTGCCGCATTGTGTACATGAAAAAAAATCGACCCTGTTTACACATACAGGCATTCATTATGCTTAGAGACATTTTACACTAACTTTTTCATTCTTTTGATTCTCTTGCTGCCTGGGTATGAAGGGCTGAGCACATTTTGGATTCTCACTTTAAAGTGGCTTACTGACCCACCTTCTGTAACCCTGTGTCACTGCATGATAATTGCCCCACTGGCACCTTCAGACAGTCATTTTATCATCAATCATTTTAGCCCCAAAATAGGGACTCTGGAATCAGATTAAACTGATCTTAAGCCAGAGATGATTGCGTATAAATCCTCTCCTTAATCGCTACGTTATTTGCAATTTCAAAAGGGATGGTGAGAGGAAGAAATCATTATGGAAAAAGACAAAAATGGAGCCATGTGCGGTTTCTGTGTTTAAAAGGCCTAAAGCTAGAAGTCCAGGAAATAAAAAAGGTTCTCTGCCAAAACCCACCAGCGGTTCAATTTGCTCCTCATCCATTTACACAGATCTGCCAGAAGGGCTGCTGTTATTTCTAAATTTGTTTGTTACTTTGTCTTTTGGGTTTAGACTGAAATTTGCCCATCTACGTTTTCCCAAAGTATGTTCTAAACAAAAAAACTCTGTGAAAATGAACATTTTGGCTCACCAACTTGATTATATGGTGTAAATATTAAAACATTTGAAATATGATACCTTTAAAACACTCCAAATAAGAGTAAAATGTCCATAAAATATTCAAGTTACATGTTGAAACATTCCTCAATAAGCAGGTGAACTGGTAACAGGTGAGATATCATGACTGTGTATAAAAGGAGAATCCATGGCTTGTACCTTTGTGCAAAACTGCATGAGAGAATTGGCCATTAGTTCAAAAAGTACATTTATCACCAAATTATAAAGTACTGAAGTCTTTCATCATCTACAGTACATAATACTGTGAAAAAATTCAGGGAATATGTAGAAATCTCAGTCTGTGTTGGCCTAGTGAGGACACTGCCTTTGGAACCTGAAGGTCGCAGGTTCGAGTCCCGGCCCGGGCACTACTGAGGTACCCTTGAGCAAGGTACCGTCCCACTACCCTGCTCCACGGGCGCTGTTGGTAGCTGCCCGCTGCTCCTGCTGCACGTGTGATGGGTTAAATGGGCAGAGGTCACATTTCATTGTGATACTTGAGTGTGTTCACAATGACAAATAGTCACTCTCACTTCACTTTCAATGTCGGAAGGGCAAGGCAAGCCCTCAGAAGACGCCATGCTACTATGATAAATGTAGTCACATGGGCTCAGGAGAACTTAGGAATTGTGCAGTCACTTGACACAGTCCTAATCTGCATATTTTTTAAATTTTACATAAAAAAGGGTCATGAGGCACAAGACTTCTGCTTTGGTGTTTCCAGTTTGTTGAGTCTGCTATGAGTCTTTAATGCTGTATTTTAAGATGCTTTACCTTTGTCAAACTGTGTTATAGCTGTCTTTGATACCAAAACAATGGATAAATATATAAAAAAAGCAGGCATTAAAGGCCAGGCATACAGCCGATTATCTTCTTGGCTTACTGCACTTGTCGAGCACTTGATCTTAGCTTCTAGAGCTGTTTCTTTTCTTTAAGGAACAAAAAAGGGAAGTCTGCTGCAGTTCTGCTCTCCTGAGAGACACCAGCTCTATATAAACTCCCACAGGCCATGGCCTCAACCACACACATACACACACACACACACACAACAAGACCACTTTCCAGATTTAGCTGTAAGCTGGTGACATTTTCCCATACGCCAGAAAGGTCTAGCTTTTGGCCCACTGACCCCTCAGCAGAGCACACAGGCAGATCGAGCTGCCCAGCTCCTGTCTGGCTTCATGAGTTTTTTGTCCCTGTGAAATTTTAGATTCACGGCAATAAGTCAAGGGCATTTTAAGCAGTATTCTTACTTTTCAAAGGTTAAAGCCATAGTTTGCTCTAATTTATATTCATTCATAAAAGAGAGAAATGTAAGAGACTGAGCTCCAGAGTACAACTGTGAACAACTGTTGACCTGAAAGAGAAAGAGGAGACTAGACCAGACATCACATTTACATGTGTGGTAAATGTGCCAATGTGGAAGCGCTGATGTGGAAGTGTTGTTGATGTAATCTGTAGGCTCGGTTGGTGCTTATCTTTGTGGAATGGGTCAAAAGGACCTTAGATTATTGAGACTACTGAGAGAGTGAGTCAGGGATAAAATGACTATGAGTCAGAATATTATTATGTTAATCGATAATTAGACTTTTAGATTGATCAACCTTAAATGTTTGCGCACTTTATCTCTATTATCTAGCTATTAGACACTAGCAAAACTGAAATAATAAGATATAAAATTGCAATAAATGTGCATTTTCCTAAAAACACATGGGCTAGTTAGCTAACAGGTACTGGCAATAAAAATGGAAATTTTCTAGATATAGGCACAAATAAAAACATATTAAATAAAAATAAAACTATATAAAAATCAACAAAATTTGTTTACAATTCAGGTTTCAGGCTCTTTATTCTGTTTGTCATATGGTGTCAGAAACCAAACAATTTTTTTCTGATCAGCTACATTTTAGGTAAGAGGGTAACTTCAATTGTGCACTAAACATATCAGCTACGCAAAAGTGCACATTGCCCCCAACCGTACAAGGCCATGCCACTAGATGTCTTGGAGAAATCTTTATCAACAAATAATTGTCAGAAATCTGAAATCCAAAAACTAGGCCTTTGTACTTTTTTTTGAGTACAGAGTACAGTATTCCCAAAAAACATCTCCTGTCCTCATTAATACTAAATCAGGTCATGAGCTGAATCAGGGACAATGCAAAGATAAGTTGTGCACTGCTCTGAGAATCCTGTTCCAAGTATGTAAAACTAAAATGTGTTTGTTTTGTCCCTATAGGTCTGAAGATCAAGGCAAATCTGGGTTTGGAGATGGCACCTGTCCTTCGGTGGAACAAAGAAGTTTTGAATGGGGGTCAGCAGTCAAGCTAGCCAATAATATCCCCTCTAAGTGCTGCACTATGCTGCCCGAATGCTCAGTAAGTGTTTCTGATTGCTGCCCGCCGCGCTAATAGCGCTAGGCTGCCGCTCTGGTAAAGGCCGTGTAAAACCATTGATTTCTTTTTTGCCATTTAACGGAAAGCAGAGAGCGCCGATGCCATTCTGCACCCATCAGTGTGGCCCGAACACTTTAGAGTTCACTAATAAACATGATCAGCTTCCTGAGAGACATTTCATAAGAGATGGTAGATCAGGGGAAAGGCAGTTCTTGCCTTTTTATACTGATTTGAGGTTAGTTTTGTGATTCGTTATAGTCATAGTTCTGTGAAAAATCCAATTTACCCCATTGCCCAAATGCAGTCAATCAGCCAAGACATGTTTGATGTGAGAAAATTGTTTCACGCTGGAAATAAGGGACTTCTTTTGAAGGCAACTCTCAGTTAACACAGCCTAGCGTGTGGTGGTGACTTACGACTTACATAATTATTGATTACAATGGTTTTAGAAAGGTCATCTATCACGTCAGCACTTCTACATCAGCAATCTGGCACATTTTGCATATTTACATAAAACTGCATCAGAAATTTTCTACAAGCTCTTATTATTAGCTAGCTATATTACAGCACTAGTGCAAAACTGATGAGACATCAAGCCTCAAGCATGTCTTGGCAAATCTGCCCAAACAATGTCCAAATTTTATTTTCTGATCTTTAATCTGGGTTCAGTTGCTTTAATCTGGGTTCAGGTTGGGAAAGCTGGTCTTTGGTCAGTCTGAAAGGGCAACACTCACCCAAACCATAACCCCCCCCCACCTCGTTTTTTCCATATTTTTTAATTTTTGGCATCCCCAAATGTTAGGGACACTGATAAACATTTCATTAAGCACTTTGGTGTGGATTCTTTAGTGAAGATAAGAGAGGGGCCAGGATTGGATCTGCATGTTGCGCATACGCTTGACACGCTGCTTAGATTTGCATTAATTAACTTTTAAATGAGAGTGGTTTTTAAGTGTTTTCCAGCTTGAATAATTATACGTGGCCTAACCTTTCTCAGCACTTATCCTTGAAAAAAAACACACCCATTACTCTAAATCCAGTTTATATAACAACTTTGCTTTTGGATAAAATGCTTTAAGAATACTGGGGGCTTATTAAGGATGTTGTAGAGAGCACCTGTTGAAAACATTTGTGTCTTAGCATCAATAGTATATTACAGTACAGTAATGATGAACTTCTGTCCCATGAAACAGTGCTTGCTTGCCTTGCAAATGTTAGAAGCACTATAAACAGCCCTCAAGATGCACAGCAACACTCCTACTGAAGCAATAAATACCTGGCCAATATTTAATTCTGGCAATTCAAATCTGGTAACAAAGTTGAAATGTTATAAATATGTATATTGTATATGTAAAAAACAATTGATTGGGCAATCAGTATATAATACTGAAAAACTTGAAATTCCACTAACTTTTCTAAGCTTTCTGCATGATTAATTGGTAACATAAACAATTTCAGAGAAACTTAATTAGTCAAATTTACTACTTATAAGAGCGATGGCAACCAGCCGTCTGAAGAGCTTAATGCCTCTAAAAGCTCCCTTAGACAATGTTATTAGATGGAACGGTTACTAATGAACTTTCTGATGTGTGAGACATTGTTTTATGTTCGTTTTACTAAGGTTTTGGCCTAAAATGTGCAAACGGTAAATTTACAAATTTATAAATATGTATAAAGCTCAAGACAAGTTTAGTAAAATTGTCATGCTTGTGTTGTAGACATCACAACCCCTGGTTCCTAAGCCATTTCACATTAAACCAAAGTCTGAATGACTTTGTCAGTAGAATTCTTCATTTTAATTTGCTTGAAAAAATACTATCAGCATTGGATTTAGATTTGAACAATATTTTAAAAGGATTTATTGTGGTCAGGAATGTTTAGTAAAATGTTTAGGTCATGCTTTGATGGTAAAAATGAGTCATTTCAAAATGATCAATAAACTAAGGAGACAATGGCATTCCGTCATAGCTTACTTGTTAAAGTTTTAACTGCTAATGGCCTCAAAGCATTTGTAAACATTGGTACAAAAAGTCATAGGGCCTAAATTTAGTCTTGCTCAATTTCAATGTTCACACAAAAGGTTTTGCACTGAGCAAGAGGTGGGTATACATCTTGAGTTGACACTGTTAATGTGATGCTTTCCCATGCTTTTCCCATTTATTTCTTCATGTTACATTAATGCAAGGACAAGGACAGTGCAGCACATAACTTTACTCCCAACATCCCATCCCCCAAGCCAAATGCTGATGTTCACTTTGCCCTTAATTTTGATACTAGATTGGTTAAGAGGAGATTGATGCAGTAATAATTGGCATTAGTTCTCGCAACATCTTTGAAAAACAAGGGACCTATATTAACCCTGTGAAGTGTTAACCACAGCAATATTGTGATTAAAAAATGCACTATATCAAAACAGAATAGAAGAAAGAATAAATAAAATTGTGGTTAAATATGAAAGTAAAGGTTTGATGCAAAGTCTAAAAACTGCTTTTCCGCCCTACAAAAAATGGTATTTGTCACTGTAAAATAGCCAAAATCGTTTATGACTTGCAGCACTTTTGGACTCTTTTCATTTCTAACTTTGGAGTTTAAGGCTAGGTTCATTATGCAATCAGCTCATAAACACAAGCATAAAAAGGCAAAGGAAGCATAAAAATAAACACATGACATAAGAGAGTGTGGCAGAGTGGTTTTGGGTTTGAAGAAGAGAGGGTTATTGTCTTTTTCTTGCATTTTACCACTCTAATGATTCACTTACGTTACCCGCTCTTCCCTTTTTCTTACACCTTACCTACTTAAGGAGGAAGTCTTGATTGGTAAGTCGATGCTATCCGCAGACTTAGGGACTTAATATAGGTCGCTGGTGGACTTTTAAACCTCTTCCTTCAGGGGACCTAATCACAAAAGAAATGTTCTTTTTTTTCCTCAAGGATTTAACTTAGTTAGAGTGATGGAAGTATTGATTTGTCTGCAATCCTTTGTTTTTTTAAATATACATATATATAAATATACATATATATGTTCAATGTTATTTAATAGAGCAAACTTTCAAACTTGGTTTTCTGTTCTTTTTTTGTTTATAATAAAGCAGTTAATTATTTATTATTATTTTTCTTCCTCTCTCTTTTCTAATCCTTTCTTTTGTATGATTATAATACTGAGGACAGCATTTTTTTAAAATCCTCTTTTTAGTGCATTTCATTAATTTCCTTTATTTTATGATTTTTGTTTTTCTTTTAGAATTTCTCGCATGTGACAAATTTGCATGATGTTTTTTATCTCTTATGGTTATCTGTCCTGAAACCTCCTCTTAATTTCTCTCTGTGTTTTATAGGAAAAATAACATGACTTTTTGTAGAGTACTCTCACTATATCCTTACAGGTAGAAGGATAGGAGTGCTGTGCTTTTGTTTTTGTTTTTGTTTTTTTTGTTCTTTTTTTCCCTTGTAGAAAAACAGCGTTGCTTTGTCTGCTTGCAGGTAGAAAACTCACGTCCTGGGCTTGAAGCTTTAAGCAAAGACACTATCGTCCAGGACTCACTGTCCAATCTGGGCAAAGGACATGCAGATTACGATTCAGGAAATGACACATGCTCTCCGCTGTCCACCAAAATTGGCATCTCGAGGGTGAAGGTCGTGGGAGGCGGGAAGGTTGTGTCTCCAGAGAAGCTCAGGTTTATGGACAGAGACAATGCCTCTGATTCTGGGAACTCTCTGACCAGCTATGAATCTCTTGGTAAAGCTGCACACAATGAGAGTAACCTGTCTAGCTCTATTTTCAACAAGGTCAAAAGGTGAGAACAGAAACACCATGTGAGGTTTTAGCATATTTAGACATTAAGAGAGTTCTGTTCGAATTACAAAAATGTAATTGACCTAAATACTGTATATGTTTAAAAGCTACTTAAAGGTGAACTTATTGTTAAAACAGTTGACACATACGTTGCATAATACATATATACATATATATATTGTCTCTCTCTGTCTCTCTCTCCTTTACTGTGGTTGTGCCAGTTTTTATGCTGCTGGTGCACCTCTTTAAACAATCTGTCCATAATCAGGGGAGGAGCTCCCATGCCATGCTGATGTAAAAAATGAGCATAACACCATATAATACTTTTAGGATTCAATTGATCTTATTGTGTCACAGATTCTCAGTCACTTCATTGCTTTCATTGCAGTGATGAACTGAGCGCTAGGACGCAGCCTGTGGAAAGTCGAGCCACTAGGTGTTTTACTCCATCTCATAATAGATACCGATCTGAAATGAGATCCCGCAGCCGGAGTAGATCTTCCCGAAGTTCTCAACACTGGGGACGCTATTCAAGGAGCAGGTCCCTGTCCTCCAGCCGCAGGTAGGTAGATCATACTTTGAGGTATGACTTACTTACATTTGTCATAGTTTCAGACAGGATAAAAAGATAAATATAAACATATACCTAAAAAAAAATCTGCTGGTCCGGAAGATAGATAGATCTGTTTTTTGTGAAGCCTCCTTATGCCTGATTGACATCCCATTGCTTAAAAAAACACCATACTAATTCCACCTTCAGATTTACTGCTACACATAGAAATTCAGATACTTTTACTACTAACTGATCTATAAAATTGGATAGTTTTATTAAATAAATAAATTAAATAGAAAATTGTTTTGGTCTCATTTGTTTAATTTGGTTCTTTTGATCTACTTTTAGGATTTGTGTAAAAATTGCAGAAAAATAAAAAAATCTAAAGGGTTCACAAACTTTCAAGCGCTGCTGTATATAATGTGTAGATTTTTTAAGTGAAATGTGGTTTGCACATTTTATAATGTTCATATAATGTTTATAGTGTTTCATGTTATTTACAACATGTTAAACCTAATAACCAAGATACAAAGGGTGCACTTAAATGATAAAATAAAAATGCTGCATCTATATTTGCAGAGAATATATTTTTTTTATATCGAAAAATAACAAAATGTGTATTTTGGGGTGTTTTCATGTTTGCATATGGCAGCCTGAGAGTTTTTCTTTGGGGGGAAATTAGGGAATATTTTATTAACTATTATAAGTCACTTATAATCTGTTTTGCAACATTCTACAATTGATGTTTCTGAATCACTACATTTAGAAAAATATTTACATCCCAAAGTCTATACATTAATCAGCCACAACATGAAAACTTACTAACAGTAAATAACACTGATTAATTGCAGTAACACCTGTCGAGGGGTGGGATATATTAGGCAGCAAGTGAACAATCAGTTCATGAAGTTGCTTTGCTGGAAACAGGAAAAATATGCAAGCGTAAGGATCTGAGGGCCAAATTGTGATGGCAGAGCATCTCCAAAACAGCAGTTGTTTTGGTGTGTTCTTGGTATGCAGTACCTACCAAAAGTGAGCCAATTAAGACAAATGGTGAACAGGTGTTGGGTTCAAATCCATCTAAGGTTCACTAATAATGGGGGAATGACATGTGTCCTTTTTGTTCCAATCCCACAGAAAAGCTGCTGTGGCTATGATACTGGCTATGATAGAAAGGGGGCAGAACACACAGTGCGCCACATTCAAATTGTTTTGATGGAATGAGGGGTACCTATTAAGCCAGTGGTTTTAATGTTTTGGCTGATAAGCGTATAAAAAAAAGCTGAATGGTCACTTATTGCACTTATGAATATCACAATGACATCGCAAACTGCTGCAATATATGCAAGTTGATATGTAGGTGCAATTAATGTTTACGCACTTCTTCGAAGGTCATACTCCCGTTCAACCAGTTATTCATTGGATTCAAGAAGGGGGAGTGTGTGTAGCGTCAGCAGTCGACGGAGCACCAAACACTCGAGATACACAACAGACAGGTACTGAGCTATTCGCTATTCAAGTTCTGATTCTTTCACCATGTGTTATTAGAGGTGATTATGAAACGCAGCCTTACAGGAGACATGTATGGCATTCATGTGTTTCTGAAAGGGCCCGAGAGAGAAAAAGAGGCTACAGCTCCTGCGAGAAGCAATCAAAGCGAGGCAGGAAGCGTAGCAGAAGAAGAGCCTGTTCGCCCATGAGAAAAAGGAGAAGAGATTCGCCTAGCCATCTCGAAGCCCGCAGAATTACAAGGTCTTTCTACAACTGCATTGCAGCATCAGCTTCACACATCTATTGAAACAACAGTAGTTTGAATGCGCAGATGCAGATCTGGTGTAACTCATAAATAAGACCATGAAGAATGTCTCTTTTATGATGACTGCCTTTGTGAATCAGGGAAAGATTCAGTTAGACATGGCTCACTTTTGTGTATTTTTAGATATGTATATATAGAAGCAAGCAGTTAATCCTTTACAGTATTTAATTTCTTCCACATTGCTAAAGTTCCACACCTCATAGAGGTGAGATCTGTTTGGAGTTGCAATAAATAACAAGGACAAATGTTAAGAATTTATTCAGTTATTTAGACAGCATTGAAATACTTTCATATGAATTAAATAAAGTTTCTTATATAAATTCTTGTTATGATTTATAGGGTGTAATTTGTTTTCAAGTAAGGGCCTGTAAAACCTACAACTTAGCTAATAAAACATTGTTCAGTGCTGCCCTCTCAGTTCAGTGCCGCCCCTGTCAGACATAAAAAGCATTTCACACCTGCATTTTTAGTCATACGCCTGACAGAATAGATTTGCTTTCATTTTAATCAGTGTTTCAGTCGACACTGGGTGGGCTTTAAAAGCAAACCCTTGCAACCTGTTTTATTCCTGCGTTGAGTCTATTTTTTTCCACTTGCGCTTGTGAGTGAAGCATAAACTCCATAGAGATCCAGTCAAATCACGCACTCTCTATAGCATTCTAAACTATATTTAGTGGTGGTGTAACAGTTAAGGAGTTCCCCCTGTGACCTGAAGGTTTAAATCCTAGACTGGTACAAGAACCACTGAGGCACCCATAAGCAAGGTATCCCAAGCACTGCTCCCCAGGCACTGCCCACATCAGCTGTCCACTGCTACTACACAGATGGGTTAAATGCAGAGGTCACATTTCGTTGTTGTGCACTGTGTGCTGTGGTGTCTTCACAATTACAAATAATCACTGTCACACCTTAAAATTGCAGTTTTTTAAGATGTGTTGATCTTGATAGCATAATAGTGGCAGAGCAGCTTCTGTGCTGTAATAATGATATGTGGAAGCTTTTATCATAGGCTTTCATTTCATAGCAACTGAGGCAAAACCTTGTGATTTTTCTTACATGCAGTGCAAGGAAGAGGCCGATTCCTTACTACCGCCCCAGTCCCTCATCCACCTCCTGCAGTAGCCTGTCCTCCTGGAGTCTGTTTTCGCTGAACCGCAGTCGAACGCGCAGCTTGAGCCGCAGCCACAGTAGGAGTCCCAGCCGCAGCCGTTCTTCATACCGCAGTTACAGCCGCAGCTCCTCCTGGAACTCTCTCTACAGCAGCCGGAGTCGGAGCCGGAGCCGGAGCCGCAGTCGGAGCAGGAGCTACGACTCACTAGCAAGCTATAGCCGAGCTCGTCGCTGATTCTGAGACTATATTTCGTGGGAGGTTGCAAGCAGGACTGGGTTTTAGTCGATAAACAATAAAAGATAGCAAGCAGCCTTTGTGGTTGGATTTGGGCCTCCGGTTGGCAGGATTGTCTCACATATGTCAGAAAAACAAAGGCTTTCCATGTTCTCATGCATCAAACTTCTCTCATCGTTTTGTTCAGGGGCTAGAAATGCTTCAGAAAGCAAAAGAAACGCTTTAGTGTCAAAATGGATAATATTCAAAGAAAGCCATGTAGGACAGGACAGCTATTCATCGTCAAGCGTATGACAAGCGGCCATTGGGTGTTGATTCTTTTGCCTTGCTTTGGAGAGTGATGCAGTGTCACTTCAAGTTAGCAACCTTGAGTATAGCGCATCACTTACGAACTCGTTTTGTCCTTCCATGCACCACTTTTCCTTTTCTTGCTTTTTTTTGAGGAGCAAAAATGTCAAAAATGTTCAAGGAGAGAGAAATATGGCCTCCATAACAGATTTTACTGCACGCAGGGTTTCTTTGACACCTGCATCACACTCATGCTCGCTTTGAAAAATGTGCCAAACATCCGTCCTGTCAGCCCAAATGCCAGCCGTATTTATCTTCTCCCCAAGTGGAAAACAATTCAAATGTCAGTGGCTGTTACAGCAGCGATGGTTATGATGGCAATGATGATGGGCGATCAGGATGAGGCACATTCTTCATCAGTGGAATCCCATTGTAGGTCCGTCAGTCCAAGCTTAAATGCATGTCTTATTTTAAGAGAACATAAATTAATGTTCAGGGTGCGTAACTACCAGAGGGAGCCCTCAGAGCTCATAAATTCAGTGATTCATCATGTAATGGGCAATTGGTCGGAAAATCGGTCATTTGATCATGAAATAGCTAACTGATCATAGATTATTTAATGTGAAATGGATAATTGGTTGTGAATGTGTGAGTGGGTAATTCTTTTATTTTCGTTTCATTATTTATTTATTTATTTTCCTTTTTTTGATGTTCACGTCAGTATCTCAGATTGTGGCTTGTCAGAATAAGATTTTTCAGGCTTTGAATATTTGCTGGTATTTTTAGTAATCAAACACTCCTTACAATCATCCCTAACCATACTGTAATATTTGCCATAATTTAAAGTATTTATTACTGTGGTTAAAAATACATCCAAGTACACCGCAACTATTTCCCAGCCTGCTGTGTGCTTTATGTTACTATATAAGCTGTCGGTGTAGCCTCTTGTTCAAGTGAGAATGATCATTTTGTTTATCTGCATTTTTTTTACACCACCTATAGTTTATTCATGTGCAAAAGTTGACCAAAAATAGACTTGAATACAAAGTCTAATAATTGCTCAGCCCTGTCTTACATGAAGATCTAGTGATCAGCACCACCAAAATTTTACAATCCATAATTAATGCACTATTCAAACTTTTTCCCCTGATGTTCTCCCCAACTTTAATCATCTCCAATCATCACACGCTAAGATTCCCCCATCACAAAATACCACCAGCACTGGGAGGGTGAAGGCAAGCACTGATTCATGTGAAGTGCCATCACATCTTGCTGCTAACGCGACATCATTGGACAGAAAGGTTAGAGAAGAAAGCTGCTTGCCAATTGCTGGCTAGTGTCATGCTTTAAATGATGGGTGAGAAGGAGCGCAATCCTTACGGAACACATTGTGCTCTTAGACTTTTGGCCACAGATGGCTGACGTCACACTCGCAGTCTCCACACGATGGGGCCAATGATTAGACAGCTGCGCCACTAAATGTATTTTAATCTATGTGTTTTTAACGTATAATTAATTTAATTTTTTCTTACTGTATTTATTTTGCTAATTTATCTCAGGTCAACTCTCATTGTACTATATATATTATTCAATATTTAACAGCAGACTCAGTGCTTCATGCACACATCTCTATTTATTTATTTTTTTTATTTATTGTTTATTTATTTATTTATTTATCTCTCAACAGATGCACACCTCACGCTGGTTAAGCAAATGAATTTGTGCTTGAGATCATGCATAATGTTAATTGACGTAATCTGGTATGTATGAGTAATACATAATGAGATCATTTGAGTGTTGTGTACAAAGGACTTTGCTGGGATTGCTGGTGAACCAGGAGAGCTAAGCTAGTATTTGGGGACCAGAGATGAGGTGTTAGATATAGACAGTTTGATGAAATAAACTAAATAAACTTTTCACCATGAGAACAATTGTAGTGTTGCTAATATTGCTGGCTATTTGCTTCCATCCATTGTGTGCCACATCGGTGTAGGCCAAACTGCTTTTATCTTCTACTTTCTTTCTTTTTTAAAAGAATTCTCTCGCTCTATGCATTGTAAATAGTTAAATATTGCTCTGCTCCATGTTCTTCTCGCTCTTATATGGAGGTTAATGGGGAAGAGGACATACTGAAGGAATGTGACCATGAACACAGTTTCCCTGCTCTCTCCTGCTGTACCTTTAGCACATGTGTCATGTAAATCAGTGTAAATATGTGACCTGTGTAGGAATGTTTGTCATTTGCTAAACTCGGGTGGAGGCAGGGATGAATTTGCTGGCTGTTTGCTGATTCTGGCTCTGTCGTGTACATAGCTATGGTGCAATGATATATTTTTTGATGTCAGTTCAGTCATGTAAAAAATGCAGAAAACACTAGAATCTCACAATGACGTTGTTGCTCTGTTACACCAGCGTAGTCTGTAAAGCTTGTTTCTCAGTCAATGTTCTCAGGAGGCACATCGAGAACGTACTTTGTCAGGCTTCTTTGAATGCCATGGAGAACTGTGTACTATAATGTACAGTAAATAAGCTTATTCTTGGTCCCTGTGCTTTAGCAAAGCAGCCCAATGAAAACTGGAACAATTGTAATCAGGGGAGCCACCAGAAATGTTGGGCTCCCTGTCAGTGCAGAGCCCTTCAGCATAACTGTCTAGTAGTGCTGGGCAGTATATTTACAGGGCCTCTGTATCATGATATTGACATATTGGAATGTTCCTTTTCAGTTTTAGTGACATATTTGTAGCTAAACCATGATATAATTCTCATTTTAAAAATGTTCTGGATATACAGTGGCCTATTGTGTCAGGCAGGGATGCCCAAATTTGGTCCCGGAGGGCCAGCTTCCAGCACAGTTTGGTGATTTTCCTGATTCAAACACACCTGCTTTGACTCAACCATTAACTGCCAGGTTTAGCAGGTGTGTTTGAGAAGGGGAGCTACCAAATTGGGTTGGACACTGGCCCTCCAGGAAAGGCATCAGGCCCGTAGTGTAAGGTATCATTTAATGAGAATAAAAGAGAAGTCAAGCTATATTGGGTTCTCTTTGACATCTCTTTAGCATGTACTGGCAGCACTAACCAGGAAGAATGGTCTCAAATGAAAAATAATCTGTGTTATATTTGGAAAATAACCTGTATAATCCTGTTGAATTTAATTAATACTGCAAAAACCCGCTGTCCTCTTAAACAAAAAGTGAAGAAAAGCAGGTCATTAGGTAAAAGTTCAGTCACAGTTTCCCATTAGTGAGAATTCCTCAATTGCAAAGGTGCCAGAATGGCTTCCTTATCAGCATCTTTAAAATTACACCTCGCATCATGAAAGATGTTTTCTAGGTTCAGATGTACTTTGGATAATAAAAAGTAGACAAATCACATCACTACTAAAGCGAATACCCCAGCTCTGCTTTCCCCTTCTTCTGTAATGTACTGTACTATATGCAAAATACTGTGTGTCTTAGAATAATGACTGTGTCCCTTTTGATCCTCAAATGAGTAGTCTTCCTCTGTTGTCTGAGTCTGTAATTAAAATTATGAGTACATAAATTAATAAATAAATAAATGATACACTGATTTGAACCATACTACCTTTATTCCTTCATTATCTGAGCCACTTTTCCTAACCAGGGTCACTGGAGCCTATCCCAGCACTCACAGGCCAAAAGGTGGGGAAGGTGGGAGAAAAGTTTGTCAGCACATCACAGGGCAAAGACATACATGTTCACACCTCTGGAGGCAATTTAGCATCCCCATTTTTCCTGGCACACACATGTCTATGGATTGTGGTAGAAAACTGGAGCTCCCAGTGGAAGCGTATGCACAGAGAAGAACATGGAACTCCACACAGCAGGAAGCAAGGGCACCCTGGCCAGGAACTAAACCCAGCTGTGAGGTGACAGCGCTAACTACTAAACACTAATCCGGTCCTGGATGGATCTTGTTCTCTCCTCAAACACACCCCTAAACCTGGCAATGAACAGGTGAGTTGAACCAACTGTGTTTGAGCAGGGAAATCACTTCACTGTACTGGAGACTGGCCCTGCAGGACTGGATTTGGGCACCCCTGCCTTAGAGAAACCAATTACACATGCTTTGAGGAATGGGTTACAGGTGCAGTTTGCAACCTACCAATCCTCAACCCATGTGTAAAGCCAGAGAAAAAATTAATTCTAACAGCAAGCTTTAAAAATGGAGCAAGCAGACCAGAGACAACATCAACAGCCTGCTATTACCAGAGCAAAAGGAGTGCAGATGCTGTAGTGGGGTGGTAAGAGGATCGGAGGTCATTGAGGACGAGGAAGAGTCAGAGGGAGACAAAAGCACAACATTTTCTCAAATGAGATAAAGGCTAGAATTGTAGAGCATGTAATCAGCTGTGGCCTAACTGCCATTCAGCCTAATGTGAGTCAGGCCACCATGTTCTCAGTAACACAGCCATTCAGGTTTCAGAATTCATTTGCTTACTGCAGCTGGCCATCCCTTCTACATGCTAGTATGTACTTACTATATTTTGTAGGGCTGAAAGACTGCCACGTGTTGGTGAAAAAAAGAGTGGATTTCTGTACTTGCCAAGAAGAGGAGGTCTGCAATATGGCGACATAAACATGTTTTCACACTTTGTATAGCCAAGCAGAACATTAGACATGTAGTGGGCGAAATGCTTTGGCCAGACTGGCATATATGGTAAGATGAAGCGTAAAATAAATGCTTTGCTTTAATTTCCATTTATTTGAAAATCCTGTAATTTTTACATGCATTTTTGTATCATTTAGAGAATATTCATTGATAATCAAAACGGTCTTGGCACTAATAACTGAGAATTTTTCTTTGATGGTTAATTTACTTCATTTTGAAGCAGACTTCACTTACAAATAGAGTGTGTTAGGACGATTTTCAAGAGAAACATCCAGTAGTGCTGCTTGATGGTGGTGTAGAATATACATTGATGTCCCAAATTTGGTACACTGTGTTGTCTTTTTGGCCCTAGCTGAGAGAGGTCAGGATTACTGAGGGTTATTATGCTTTGATAAGACAAATAATCCAGAAAAGTAAACAAGCAGTTAGGTGGATGGGTGGGTAGACAGATGCACAGACACAATAATTCCTAATCTATCTATCTATCTATCTATTAGAATCAAGGTTTTGATCTGATCTAGGCCCAATTGAAAACATGTGATGTTAAAGCTAAGGAGAAGACTCCAAAAGATAGAACCTATGATCCTAATGAATCTGAAGACATTCTGTACTGATGAGTGGTCTCAGACTCCTTGCTCTGTGTGCTCATCAAGCACTATACGGGAAGACTTGTTGCTGTAAAATTGGTAATTAGAAGTTACTCAGCATATTATATGCAGGGGTGCCAATTATTGTGAAAGGTGATTTAGTTGTTTTTTTAATTGATGTTTATGACTTTAATTTAAGATTATATCAATTATAGTTTAGATGTTTTGTCTTTAAGTCAATGGAAAATGTTAAATGACATTTTAAAACATATCCTTTACCAAGGGTGCCAGAAGTTATGGAGCTAATTGTAGAAAGACAAATAGATAAATAGATAGAGAGTAAGTCAAGAAGACCAATGCAGTCATGGGACCACCAGGTGTGAGGTAGCAGGATGTGCAAAAATACAACACTGTGAATTTTAAACAATAACACAGGGGGCAGGAAGAATGTAGCAGGAAAGTTCAGTATACTGTAAGTAATAAATATAAGTTTTTATTGGATGTTATTATTATTATTGGTATTAGGCAGCAAGTGAACAGTCAGTTCGTGAAGTCAATGTGCTGGAAGCAGGAACAATGGGCAACCATAAGGATTTCAGGGCCACTTTGTCACAGCATCTCCAGAACAGCAGGTTTGTACATAATATAGATGTTATTCCTTCCCCTGTCAGTGGTTGTATCTTTCTTTCTATCTATCTATCTATCTATCTATCTATCTATCTATCTATCTATCTATCTATCTATCTATCTATCTA
>JBBPDA010000041.1:3176481-3200025 GCA_037974385.1 Arnoldichthys spilopterus
GTTGTGTCTTTTCTCTTTGTGTGTGTGTGTGTGTGTGTGTGTGTGTGTGTGTGTGTGTGTGTGTGTGTGTGTGTGTGTGTGTGTCGGGGGGCGTTGTGGGGGAGTCACTCCACTTGTGTGTCTTTATCACAGTGAAAGACCAAATAGAAAAAGACCTTTTCAGGTTGAGTCAGTCTATTAGTACTTCATCTGCTCTCTCTCTCTCTCTCTCTCTCTTACTCTCACTCTCTCTCCCTCTCTTCCCTCTTTTTCTGTCTATTTTGTTCTCTTCTTCTCTCTTTTCGTCTCTTATTCTATCTCTGTCTTGTTCTTTTTTTTCTCTCACTCTTTCCTTCTCTCCCCCTGTTCACCATTTCTCCTCTTGCCGCTCCCCCCACCATTTTTTCTTTTTTTCTCTTTCCGTCATTCCTTCTTCTATTTTGTTCTTTGTCTCTCTCTCTCTCTCTCTCTCTCTCTCTCTCTCTCTCGCTCTCTCTCTCTTGTTCTTTTCCTCTATCTCTCACCTTTCTTTCCCTATCTCTGTTTCTCCTCGCTCAGTCTCCCGTTCTTTCTCTCTATATATTTCGCTATCTCTGTTTCTCTCTCTCTCTCTCTCTCTCTTTCTCTCTCTCCCCCTGTCCAACAGAATCATTTCAGATGGCTGCTGGCAGTCTTACAGAATCAATGTAGGAGATGAAATGATAATAAAAAAAAGAAAAAAAAACTCTTTGCCAGAAGTAAACAGAATTGCGTGCGGCTCTGAGCCATAAGCTGCCCGAATGATTTGACTTTGTCACACGGTGAAGCGACTTTGCCGTGCTGTGCTAGGCCTCTGACTGAGAGACACAAAGAGATAGAGAGAGATGAGCTTTCGTATAGCTACACGCACACACGCACAGGCAGGCAGGCAGACAGGCATGCTGTGATTTTAAACATGGCGGATCTAACAGATGTTTTAAGCTAGGGGACAGCCACCCCGGTCTTGGCAGGATGCTCTTTTGGTTAATCTCTTCTGCTTTGATCTGAGGGCCAAATCCCACTTTACTGAAATGTCTCTGTATTCACTGGCAATGCTCGTTCATTGGTTAGATAATATTAAAGTCATCATGCTGGCTAACATTTCTATAGTGACTCCTACTTCAAGCTAAAGTCTTCCTGGGTCTTAACTTCACAGTTAACATGTTGTTCCTTGTATCTGGAAAATATAACCTTACTGGCAAAGCAAGCTTAGATATATTGCACATTATCATACATAGGGGTCTTTCAGTGTGATTTACAGAGTTTAAAATAAGCAGAAATTGTAAGGAAAAAAGTAACAAAAGCAAGCAATATACTTAATCTAGAATAAATATAAGATATAAGTTAAAAGTAAATAAAATGATACATAAAAATTCAGATGAAAGTGCAAGAATGTCTTACTGCTTAACTGAATGCAGTGCAAAGCAATAAAATGCCATTTCACCCTGTTCAGTTTCAGATATTGGCAACATTAGCTGACTAGCTCCTGCTGATCTAAGAGGCCTTCCAAGGTCATCAAACATTTCTGAGATATATTTAGGGCCAAAACCAGTGGCTTATAAATAATGAGTAAGACTTTAGACTCATTTCTGTATCTAAATGGAAAGCAGTGTAAGCTGAACCTGAGGACTGGAGTAACAGGCATTTAAAATAGCTGTCTGACAAGAGCCTTACTCAGTGTTTTATTACCCGCATGTCTTGTAAGTCACTACAGAAGATCAGAATATTCAGGCAATGCTGGGTTACGGCACTAAAATATCTGTATATTATTTATTATTATTCTGTATATATATTTTCTGTCTTTTATCTCTGTGTTATATAAATTTAGCAAAATGTTGTCTTAGTTTTGTAACAGGATTTTCAGATGAGGCCCAATTACCCCATGCTTACATCTACCGGGATTCGCTAACTACACATTAGCAAACAAACCGCTCACCAGCAGTAGTGCTGGCACATCACAAGTTTCTACATTTTGTAAATGTTTATGCATCTGCGTTTGCAGATATATGTGGAAATATCGGATTCCCATTCTGTGCATTCCCATTTTCCAACCTCATTTTTTGCCTTAAAATAAAACAGGTTAGTTTTTTCATTGTACCTTTTAGACTGATGTTTTAAGAATTACTCTTAGACAAAACTTGTAAAAGCCAATTTTACACTGTTTGGTTAAATGGAAGTGCATGTTAAAATAAAACTTAAATTAATGTGCATAGAGGTGTTTCTACTGGTCCATTCATCATGTAATATTTAAACCATGTAAAGAGCAGCAAGAATTTCTAGTGGTGTGAAAAACACCTGCTCTGTTTCTTCTTGTGACAGTGATGAAATGATCTGTGAGTCATCAGTTTCCCCACATGCTCTACAGGTCTTGGAGGAATTCTGGGTTAGCCCTCGCACATCAGCCCACACAGTCGTGTAAATGGATTTTAGCAGCTTAATTCTAATTGAATGGAGAGAGGCCACCGGAGTCAGCCTTGAGCTAGCACTGGGGGTTTATATTAGAGTCTGTACGCTTGGCAGCCTACACGGAAACTCCACCGCCACCTTATTTGGTCAGAGTGCTGAACAAAGCCCTGGGTCTCTTCTTGTCTAGGTCTGTCTCTGTCTGTCTCGCATAGACAGTGTGTTAGGGTGGAATGTAGTGCAGCTGGGTAACTGCACTACCCTGTGTGGCCCAAAGGAGGTTGGGTCTCATCCTCATGCTCTTAGGGAGGTTTTTCTTTTGAGTCATGGTTCCTCTCAGTGATTCTTCCTCATGATCTTAGAGAGTTTTTCCCTTTGGTTCTTCTTAGATGTTCTTCAAATGTAGGTGTGTTGGTATTCTACAGCCACAGAAAAGGGTACAGTCAGTCCTTGAATGAAGTTGACATGTGTGTTTGGATGGCTGTGGGGTGATTCTGAAATGTGAGATCTGTTTGAATCGATGCTCTGCCATAATGATGGAGTCATTTGTCTTTGTTCACTGAGTTCATATTTTGGCTGAACATTCTGTGCATCACATGGGTGGTTACAAGCTAATCATTTTTTAAACATTGTTTGAACACTTTCCCTGGAGGTCCTAGAATGTTCTCCACTTCCTTTCATTGTTAAAGAATGTTCCCTACCTTCTCTTTCCTTTGTAGAATCTTCTAAACTATACATTACCTTTCCATACTGTTTTATACCTATCATTAGGTTGTTTGTTTTTTCAATACCTTGCATTCCTTTTCTATAATATTCTATACATATCATTCCATTTTTATAAAATTCCATACTTAGTCTGTCCTTCTAAACATAGCATTCCTACTTCTAAAATGTTCTATATCTAGTGTTCACCTTATCAGAATTTTCTAGACCTTGCAAAACCTTCTAGAATGTTCCATACATGTTATTCTCCTTCTAGAATGTTCTATATCTAGCATTTCTGTAATGGTCTATACATAGTATCTCCATTATTGAATGTTCTATACATAATACTACCCTTCTAGATCATTTTATACATAGCATTATCTTTCTAGAATGTTCTATACCTTGTGTTTACCTTATCAGAATGTTCTAGACGTAGTACACCCTTCTAGAATGTTTTGTACATAGCATCCCCATTCTATAATGCT
The DNA here is from genome assembly GCA_037974385.1 of Arnoldichthys spilopterus. NCBI lineage: Eukaryota > Metazoa > Chordata > Actinopteri > Characiformes > Lepidarchidae > Arnoldichthys > Arnoldichthys spilopterus. The sequence continues at coordinate 3,180,072 of JBBPDA010000041.1, forward strand.
CTATACCTAGCATCCCCCTTCCAGAATGTTGTAGACCTATTTCTTTTCTAGAATGTTCCATACATCATATTCTTGTTCTAGCATTTCTAAGCGAGTATGTTGCAATAGGAGACCAGCAGGGATAAGCTGTGTATGACATCACCTTTCATTCACGCCTCAAGCATGTTCCTCCCTCTCCCTGTGGAGTCGGTATGAGTTTATGGTAATCCAGGCTCATAGGCATTGGTTTCAATTCCCCACCCTCTCTCTCTCTCTCTCTCTCGCTCTCTCTCTCTCTTTCTCTGTGTCTCTTTTTCTTTCTTATTAAAATGGCTGGTTTCATTGATTAGGAAAGTGTGCAGATGGAAATTTTAGGTGATAAACTCTGCATCAGGTGACGATTTGTAGTAATTGGAAACTCTATTACTGAATACAACACCTGCACCTACCACCCCCCTCCACCCCCCTCTGTCTCACTCAAGAGCAAAATTTAAATAAAAATCCCAAGTGATCCCAGAAGGCTGCTTTTAAGACTTGACTGTAAACTTCTATTTTTTATAAAATTGTGCAACTAGTCTGCTGCAGGACTTTTTCAATACACAGTTTACATCGCCATATTTCACTTTTCTGAGGCCTGATAAGTTGGAAAAGTTGGTAATTACTCAAAAACATTATTTTGTATAAAATATATATTATAAAATATATATTTTCATTTAAATGAGTAAATAAATTAATTTAATTAAATTGCATAAATATTTTATTAAAATATATATATATATATAGTACACCCACACCAGCAGACCTTGAAATTTCAATCTATATGATTACTTGATTTATCATCAAAGTATTAAGGTAATATCTGAAATGCTACAGTGCTTTTTTGGTTGAGTGGGCCAAATACATATTGTGGCTCACCAATATTGTTTTCATACTGTGATTTAGTTCAAGCATGGTCCATTTAACCATCATGACAAGACCAAATTATCTTTAATCATAACCTGAAACCCATTCTTCTGTCCTATAGGATCCCAATGGAAGTGGACCCCCTCACAGTCTTTGCCTCTCTGTCTCCCGAGGGTGTGTTGATCATTGAGTCACGACAGACCCCTCCATACTACCTCTACAGCAATGAAACTCCCGCAGAGCCCACAGAAGAGTCTGAGGCCAAACTACAGGAGTCCACCATGGCCTAGAACGTGACCCAGCAGTCCTCAGTACAGCCGGTCTGGTCAGTGAAGAACATATGGACAAGAAATTTGCTCCAAGGAAATTCCTGCAACTTCTAACGTGAAATATCTTGCGTTCAGCATTAAACACAATAGTCATGTCAATAGGGATTGTGCTGCCTGAAAGAAGTCTTCCTTCCTGCAGAGCTTGATGACCAACTAAAAATCTCTCACTATTTAAGGATTTCTCAGTGTGTTGCAGATAAGGGTTGGAAGTCAGTTCAAGGCTGGTCATCAATTAGCAGGGTATTCATAAAGTATTGTTGCAAGTGGTCGAATCAAATACACAAACATGTGGTCTTCAATGACATTGTTGAGTGTTCCAAGGGCAGAGTCAATTTGGTCTGAACCTTGTGTTTGTTTGACTGATGTGTTTGTAAGGTATTGTACAAGCTTGAGAATCTTCACACAGGTGCAGCTTCCAGAGCAATTTGCCTTAAAGCAGATCAGGTCTATAAACACAGACAGTGCCTTTAGTAAATTAAATGTTGAGTGGTGGAAAAGGTCACCAGTAAGAAATGGGCCTGTGTTTTGTCAACACTTCTTCAATTTCCTATTGCGGTCATATAGTTATTGTGCAAAGTTCTTTGCGCAGAGTTGGCGAAAGTGTGTGTGACTTAAAGTGAAGGATTACCAATACAGTGCAATTCCAGAATGAATTGTGATCTGTAGTCAGAAAACATCCCTTTGTAACTTCAAATGGTGCCCAAAGTGTGTTTTCTGAGTATGTTTCCTGATTGACTGTTTGAAGCTCTTATGCATGGTCCTGACTGTTGGGGGTTCACTTGGTTTTACATTTTTCCCCTTTTGTTGCATTTTTTTGTTGTTGTTGAAAATTCAGATTTCATGTAAGGATGGGATGTGTTTTGTAATTAAATTTATTTACAATTTCATTTATTTTCAGATTCTTTTATTAATCTACAAAAGACTGTGGAGAAACATTGTTTTGTGGAAAATGGTTCAGTTTTGCAAGAGAATGTTTTATCATTTGATGTTTTCTTGATGCTCAGACCACTGTAAATATACAGTTTGTAGATCATCCTGAGAAATGATATAAAATAAAATGTCTTACTAAACCTGCCTCATTATCTCTTCTCTGGGTTCTGAACTCCTTTTGCTACACAGAGTGTCAGCTGTAGCCTATTTTCTCACTATTAGGAAGTAAATTTGTGTCAGCTGCATTCTGATTGGTGCTTGAAAATGTGCTGCATGATTCCATGGAAATGAAAGTAGCTAGAGAGAAATGGGATGTTTCACAATGCATTCAGGGGCTTTCAGAACCTTTTTTAACTTACAAAATTACAAAGAAAAGATTCAAAGATTTGAGTCATTTTACTGACCAGCATAATTGTATTCTATAAATATATGCAAATTTAGAATTTGATGGCTGCAACACACTCAACAAAAGCTGGGACAGAGGCATGTTGTAAAATCTTGGGCCTCTTGATGCTCTATACATTTTCAATAGGAGATAGATCTAGAGTGGTAGCAGGCCAGTCAAGAACCCACACTCTGTATGCAAAGTTACGCTGTTGTAGCACAAGCAGAATGTGGTCTGGCATTGTCCTGATAAAATAAGAATGGATGTCCCAGGAGGAGACGTCGCCTTGATTGTAACATATACACCTCAGAGTCAATGGTACCTTTACCTACATGCAACCCATGGGTGGGCACTGATGCATATCCATACCTTGACAGAAGCTTGGCACCTTTGGCTGATAACACTCTGAATGGTTGTTTTCATCGCACAGAGAACTGGTTTCCGTGCTTGCCCTTTTTGCACTAAGATGTGGTTCAAATATATCTTTCAGTGGAACCATGCCTCTAAAGTTTAGTGCACTTTATCACGTCTTCAAACATGAACTCACTTTGCGACTCTCTGCTGTCTCTCTCTCTGCTACTGTCCTCTCCCACATCTGTGCCTTTTGTTGGCTATGTTTCGGAGTGAGTGGGCCGCGTTTTGGGAGCCTGTCCAGGGGAGTTGTCTCCGCACGGCAGCAGTAATTGGGTGACGGATTAGTGTGGAGCTTATTCAGAGCGCCTTGGCTCGCACACAATCCTGTCGACGTGACGGTGGTGGGAAAGCACTGGAGGAAAGTCTTCTCCCTCTGCCTAACTGACCGATTCGCCCACTGCATGTTCCCCTTGCCAGCTTAATCAAAGCTCTTCCTGGCAATGTTGTTAGATCTCCTGTGATGGGAGTAGGCCTGTGGGGCCTGGGGCTTCTTTATTGCTTAGTAAGTGAAATAGGGCCAGAGTCTGAACATGCATTTAGGAGATAGAGTGTTGCATGTACAGTGGCCTAAAGAGTCATAGCACAACAGCAAATGGAAGCCCAACAAAAGCTGACAACACTATGGCATTACATTGGAATATAACTGTACAGCCAGAAACAACAATTTGGAAATCTTGCTCTATGCTACTAGGGGCATTTCTCAAGAAATATCATGAAATCATCATATGCACTTCAAAAGCTATTTGCTGGTAATGTGCTTGCGCTTGCCTAGTTAACATATTCATGTTGTTCAATGGGTAAGAGGGGATTTATCTCCTTTACTTAAAAAACAATCAAATGTACCTTTCAGTGCAGATGTTCACTAGTAATGCGAGCATGTACATGGTTAACTGAGAACAAGCTTATGATGTATTTACAGATAGTCAGGGTTGCCAGATGGGAAATTTTGAAGTATCATGGCAGCTGTTGGGCGGGGCTGCCATCATATGGCCCTAGAACCGTGTAGACTTGTCGCTGAACATGAAACAGGTGGACATATTTAAGGGAAGAGGCAGACCAGTCAGGAGCTCTCCCATCAGTTGGGAACACTTATAGGAGGGAGAAGACAGGCAAAAAAGTAAACAGGGGTTTAGTTTCAGTTTGTTTGAGTTGGGGTTTGAATGAGAACTTCTGCCCTATTTTATGTTTTGACACATTAAAAAAAAAGCTCTGATTATGCCCTAATGTCTGTCTGTGTGTGTCACTGGGTGTTTGGGAGGTTTCCAGCCTGGCTGATGTGCCACATTATTGAACCAGAGGCTTAGAATTATCTTATTTTAAGAGAAATGATCGTAGATGAGTCATAAGCAAGATAGCAAATAGGCATAAATGTGTAATTTTAGAAAACAAGTATTTATCAAGAGTAACAACCTCCTACAAATCAAACCAAGTAGTTTAAAAAAAGAAACAAGAAAAATGCATATGATGTTATATGGTAGGTGGAAGGGTGTTAGGCCTAGTCCTTGGGGTCTCACTTAAATGAAAATGAGCTAACAGTGACAACAAAAGCTTTTCAATAAACTGTCCATCTGTCCACAAAGGCCATTGTGCTAAATTATAGCAACATGAAGCCTGTTGGAAATGAAAATTGCCTTATCTCAAGTTCTAGCCTAAAATTGAGCAAGAATTAAATAGGCTACTCTGGACTGGTTGGAAAGAAGTCACATGGGAAAAAACCGATGAACACACCTAGGTTTAAGGCTGCATAATCTGGGCAAAATATCTAACTGTGATTTTTTAAATACATTTAGTTTTCTTCCCAACCAAGACTCTTTTTTAGCCAAAAAATTGCCGTAATTGATTTTTTTAGATTTGAGGCTTGAGCTCTATATGTAATGTGTCAGAACTCTCAAGAATTGAGAATTCTCAAGCTTGGTATGACTAGATTTAATTATTATTAAATTCCCTTATTAAAACTTCTCAATAAATTGCACTCTATCAAACTGCGATTTCATTGTTCTGCCCTACCTAGCATCCAGTTTTTTACTAGGTGTAAAAGCACCCTTAGACACCCAGATTGTTTCCTTAATTAAGGTTGTGCAGGCTTGTGAATGGGGTTTGTAATTATATTTCACAAATATAATTGCATGGTTGAATGTATTCCTTTCACAGAGAAAAATTGAGCCTGCTGCAGAAAGTATAAATGTTGCTTTTTCACACATGAATGTTATCTTTGATTGTGAAAATGGATAGTCATTCCAAAATATTGTTGAGCAAAAAAACATCCAAAAATCACGCGGTGTGTAAAAAGACCTTTACTGTGAAAGAGCAGAACACCATTGCCGCTGGCAGCTTTTTCAGACAACATTAACACTACCTGCCTAATATTGAGTAGGTCTCCCTCATGCTGCTGAAACAGCTGTGACTGTGGTGCAGTAAAACCTTTCTATCAGAGTCAGCACTCATTTTTTAACCACAGCAGCTTTTCTGTGGAATCGCAGGAGCCGAATGTTGAGTAGGAAGGGCAATATCAAATTGGAGGGCTTACAGACTCCAGTAACAGGAAGTCCTCTCCTGACTCCAGCAGCTCCTATCATATGATTATATCTCTTTGACTCATTGAATGAAAATGACTCTTACTCTAATAACCCCTTTAGCAAAACAAATTTTAAACATAAAAATCCTGTTTATATCTTATTTGAATAAAATTCCATTTATTACTTAAAAGATCCCAAAATACTGGATAATTTGTTTAGGGGTAAACTTGGTCTGACTCTGGTCTGGTCTGGTCATTTGATCAAACAAACAAAATATGTTTTTACAATGCTAATTAACAGTTATATACCATATAAACACTGAGAGGGTTATATAGCTTTAAATGGTGCTTTGATACAAATTTATGTAAATCCTTAACTAAAAAGATGCAATAACGTGAACCTCACAATCCTGTTGGCTAGGATTGACTTTACTGTCCAATTTAATTGGAAATATCCAAGCTAGCCTCTCTAAAATTCAGTCTAGAAGGGAATTAAAGGTCTTGGTGGATGTTGGCTTAACATGGCTCTTGCCATGTATCTTGTCAGTTCTGTTAAACTTATATGTGTAAAGAGACCTTTTGATAACCCCTCTTAATTGACATTTCCTCTACTACAAGACATTCTTCTCCTGGCTGCACAGATATATATCGGGGCCAGATGGACTAGACTTCACTCCTAACTTGCATCAATGAGCCTTTGGTGTCCATGACCCTGTCACTGATTCCCCAGTTGTCCTTTCATGGATCACCCTTGGTAGTTACTAACTGCTAAATTCCTGGAACACTCTACAAGAACTGTCATTTTAGAGATCCTTTGACTTCTTAGCCATCACAATACGGTCCTTGTCAAAGTTACTTAGATCCTTGCACTCACCCATTTTTCTTGCTTCCAGCACATCAAGCACTGACTGTTCACTTGCTACTAAATATATCCCACCCACTGCCATTTAATGAAATAACTAGATAGTCAGTTGTTCACTTTACCTGTCAGTAGTACAGCTGATATGGCTGTGTATTTATAATGGTCATTGTCCCAAAATCTAATTTTAGATCAGCACTTCTACTCGTGAAGTCGTTTGTGAAAACAGACTCTCTTTTTTAGCTCGCTGTAAGTCATACTGTGTCCTAAACCACATTCACAAGCCAGAAAGATCTTAATAAAGAGCTGGATGTGATTTCAGGACGTTAGGGTTTATTTTCAGATTTGGGTGACTTAAAGAAGCAAAATTTGGGCTCCAAACATGTCTTGACTGATCATCTACATTTGGCGTAAGTGGATAATTCTTTACATTTGAAAATTCATTTACTTAATGGCCACAGCTTGCAAACTATTATATAAAAAGATCTGTATGTGTTGCTAATCTTGCAACTTTGCATTTGCTACAGTATCGTTAGCAACCAAATTGCGTGACTAGTTAATTAGCCTTCTTTCATGCTAATAAAGTAGTAAAATTTGAAGTTCACATGAATATTCAATGGATATACACTTTTGATGTGCTTGGTATTGTTATAAATGTTATATTTTGGTTTATGTTGTAAACTGTAAGCATGGGTAAACTGATGCCCGTGCATAGCTTTTGGTTGAATTTGCAATACATTTTGACTAATGAATAGGTAGCAAGTTACCATCAGTGACTGTATAGTCCCAATAAAGGTGAAACCAGTCTGCCCCAAGTGCCTGTAGAGTTCTTCTTGTTTTTCTATTTTACCTTCACTAAAGGCTTATTATTTAGCAGATGATTTGACTTAGATGTAGCAGTGGAAACAAAATGCATGGAAACACAGGAAACAGTATTCTGGTCCACGGAATACAGTAACCATCCTAGTTTCATGTGCTGTTGCTTTATTAGTGCTTCAAGGTTGCGTGTTACAACAATATCTCATGAACAGTTGTCTGATGAGTGGACTGCTGGAATCAAAGGTGAGCGGGGGTTCATTCTCACTCTGTGGGCATCTACTTGGCCAGCAACTTTTCCTCCAGCACCACCTGTGCTTGGACGTCCAGCTGAGTAGGGATCTCCTCTTGAGTTTGCCCAGTGGCTGATTGCTCATGTTGCTCCCCTTCTCCCACCACCTCTTGACCCCCTTCTCCATCTGCCACTGCTTCAGCCGTCTCCTCCAGAAGGGGCATCACAGTGTCTGCAGTCTGAGCACCTTCCAGTTGCCCCTCCTCTGAGGCTTCCCTTGCATCCTCAATCTTTTCTTCAGTGACATCCTCCTGTTTTGCCTCTTGTTGCTCCTCTTCCTCCTGCCTCAGCTCTATCTGCTCATCAGACTTTTCTTCTTGCTGGCCCTCAGCAGCACTGCTTGGAATAGGTTCCTCTTCTCCCTCCATTTTTGGAGCTGTGAGAAAAATTGGGAGGAAACACTCTCAGCTCTGTAAGATAATCAGTTTATGACTCTAGAATGTATTAATCAGTTTATGGGTGCAAGGTACCGAGTTAAACCCACACTGCAAAATAAAAGACACTTTATTGTAGCTTGATTGGAAAAGTTTGGTTTATATCACATTGCAGACAAGATGTTTATTGTTATATTAAAGCAGGTGGGTCACCTGTGGGATAAAGCCTATCTTCATAATCAGTCTGCTGGGCTACCGATTCATCCTCAGGCTTCTCTTCGGGACCTGGAAGGACAGATGGCTGAGAAGCATCTCTCTCTGCCTGTGGGACCCTGTCCCCTTCAGCACTCTCCTCACGCTGCAGGCCACTTTCTTGTTTGTCTTCGATGGTTGGTGCCTCCACCTGTGGCATAGAAGGGAAACGTTGTTGAGATGGAGACAAGAAGCTTAAAATGCCACTTCGAGACCCATTAAATGCCATAGGCAGCACGCCTCAAAATGATTAATTTTCCAGGGTTGTGGGGAAAGGCCAGCGATCCCTTCAAGGGTAAAACACAGTTCCTTTTAATCACTTTGTTGGTTATTAGAACAATTATGAGACCGGTAATTGGAAAAAAGGAGGGCGTTTAATTTATAAAAACCCCTATACAGTTTTAGACATCTCACTTTTACAGCAGGCTTTAGGATTGCACATGTCTAATTATTTCCAAAATCCCTTCGGCTCTACTAGAAAAGCATATTTTGTCTCTGCAGCCAATTAACTGGCATGGCTTGGCGGTGCTGCAAATTGACTCAAGTGAAAAAAGTCTTGCATTGAGTAAATAATTGCAACACACTTGCATTGTCTGGGCTCTGTGAAGGCCTTACGTGGTTGTGCATGTGATTTTTCCAAACACCTGGACTCTTTCTCTTGGATGCTTACATTACAAAAAACCCAAACAGCGAAAATAATACTTTTTAATAAAAAAATGCCATAGAGTGAAAAGATTGACTGTACCTCAACTGGAATAGTGACATCGGCCGGCAGGGGAATGCTGGTTAATTTGGCTTCAACAGTAAGAATTCCATCTCCAGTAAGGCAAGAACGAATAGTCTCTGCATCTGCTCCCAAAGGAAGCCTAGTAAAATGTCAGATTAAAATCAACATTATGTTTTGATCAAATGTACAAAATTAAATTAGATACTTGTCCAATGTGTTGAACTACAAGCAGAAACTCACTTGTACTTTCTCATAAAACATCTAGAAATGTAGCCATGTTCGTCTTGTCTCTCCTCATGCTTTCCTATGGGTTAGGTACATTGCTGGATTTAGTAGAGAGTATTGTACACTGAGATACATTCAGAACTCACATCCAAACACCAGATCTGCACATTGATTTATCCATTCATTCCGAAAACTGAAAACCTTATCATTCACACACAATGCCCTGCTGTACCTTCACACTAGCATCCACAGCCCTCTTCACAGCCTTCAAAAACCCAGTTCTAAACATGTGTAGAGGTGGTTTTAGGTGCTCAATCAACTGCCCCTTTGGCAGTAATGCCCTTATTGAGGTTAGTGCTCCACATGCACAAAAACCTGGTTTAATTTCATTCCACTCCCTTATCCCACCATCAACAACACTTAGATCACGAATTCCCCCAAACTTCTTAATTTTTCAATCGCCGCCCCCCTCAACCTCAATCATTTGAGTACCTGGACTCTAAAGACCCCATGCATGGCCCTGTCCAGCTCAGAAAATTGGTGTTCTACTCTGTGTTGTTTTCTGTTTTCCTCTTTGTCTCCTTTTATCATATGACTATATTTCATTGATTGCTTCTGGTGATTATATAAGGCCTTTTCAAATGAGCTATATAAATAATGCAAATTGAATTATTATGACTTACCTTCAATTACTAGGAAGCCACTTTGAGTCCTGACCGTGAGTTCTGTGGGTGCAAAGTGGTTGACATCCAGACTGACTGTCCACTTGCACTGCTCGGTGTAAACCTCAGACACCCCTTCACTGAACTCCCTGAGAACCTTCACGGTCATGAGTCTGGAAGCCCTGGTGTAGCCAGGCCAGGAGGAACTTCCTAGCTTTCGGAAGAGACTTTCTACCCAGCTGAGGTCTCTGGAGTCCAACAGTGGAGGAAGGCCAAAGTGCTGGTTGTAGAGCATGCTGGGCTGCCATCCATAGCTTGGGGGAGTGCAGGTGGCATCACAGAAGTACTGTGGCCTGGTACTCATAGGCTTGAGATCATCTGCCATGTTAAACGGAAAGCCAAGGGATTACACGTGGGTCAACTTTGGGTGGAACGGGTGTCCTCTTTAAGCCACCTCTTATCTGGTGTGACTCTGTGGTGCTGGAAGACATCCTCACAAGTCTTTATATACCCTGCCTCAGCCTTTTAGCACTTACAAAGCAGTCCTGCTGATGCTAGAAGAGGAGAATGTAGGGATTAGGTGACGGAGGGTTAGAGGTAACTGTTGCCCAGCTCTAGCTTGGGCCACTCTATGTGGGATGGTAATTAGAGATATTTATGGATGTGAAGGGATAATGGCAAATAGCTGGTGGATGAGGTAGGCCATCGAGGGGGAATTCTGCCTAAGAGTCTGATGGCCAAAAGGAGATTCATCACTTTTTAGTGGTCATTAGTGTGCTATAGAGACTTCTCAACTGGGAAGCCAGCAAAAGAGATATACCTATAACTTAGCAGAATTGAATGGACACATTTTCAGCTAATTTTTGTTTACTGGAGTCAAAGATATTGGAGCCTTGGCATGGAGGTGATAGTCCTAAGTATGCAAAGACCTGCAGAGTGGATAATGGCAGATGAGCACAGATTCCCCAAAACAGCATTCAGAGGCATACTGATATACTGTTAGTATAAATAAATGGCCAAACGTATGATACATAGATAAGAATAGTAGAATCAACCACCTTTAACCCTTAATTCTGTCAGTTTCATTAATGTGGCAGAAAGTGGTAGAAACAGGCTACAATTATGTTTATTACTAAGGTTTTAAGTTTCTTAAAAAGCATTAATAAGCATTTATAACCCATATAACCCATATAACCATAAATTAAAGGCACCTGTGCTGTCTTTTACTAAGTTAAACCAAAAACACAGTCCCTAGAATTTACAAGCTCTTTGAATATAACAACACTGTTGGGATGTCCAAAGCATAATCCCCACCTACCTCAACCAAAGTCATCACTAGTTTCCTTTTATTTGTGTTATAACTGCTTATTATTCACATTCTACATGCTCCCACTGGGAGCAGCTATTCGCAAACACAGAATTATTTTTCACTGCTATGCAGATGACACCCAGTTGTATGTATCAGCACATCCAGACAAAAAATTAAAGCTAAGCAAGATAGAGGATTTGTGAAATTTAAGTCATGTCACACACTTTTCTTCGGCTTAACACTGAAACAACAGAAGTCCTTCTAGGACCAAAAGCTGCTAGTATGACAGGCCTAATGCTAAACCTTGGATGTTCTCCAGTCACTCTCGTTACAACTGAAAAAAAAAATCTTGGTGTCACTATAGACCCAGATCTGTCTTTGAACTTACATATAGGTAATGTTGCTCAAATAGACTTTCTGCATCTTCGAAATGTTGCGAAAAGCAAAATCACCATGCGTTGCTGAAAAATTTGTTCCTGCTTTTATAACCTCAAGACTTGATTACTGCAATGTCCCAAGGATGTTCCACTCCGATCATAAACATGCTACAATTAGTCCAAAATGCACCAGCTAGGGTCCTTACCAGAACTAGGAAATTTGATCAGCCCAATACTAGCTAAATTACATTGGCTTCCAGTTAAATCCTTCCAAGATTTCTTCTTCCAGCTCAACATTTTTTTCAGTGCCTCTGACACATGGATTTTCTTAAGCTCATTTATGACAGCGTCAGTTGTCAAAAGCACTATAGAAATAAAACTGAATTGAATTGAAATATTATTGTTTAAAGCTGTCTATAACCTAATATTTAACCAATAATACATTTTACATTCATGTATCATTTAAAACTTTTTATAAGTGGGAAGGGTTGCACCATATGAAAGAATGTTATACAGAATGGTTAATAATTTGCAAAAATATATGCATAAATGGGGCAGATATATTGCATTTAAAAATATTTAGTAAACAGAAATGGGGTGGAAATACATTATGTTTTATGTAAAAATTTCAGTATCTTGGTTACAAAGCCAATAGTGTAGTAAACCTCATGTAGATGTAGGTGTGTGTGTGTATGGGGGGACAAGTATACTTGTTTACTGAAAAATGAAAAAAAATCAAAAAGTAAAACAAAAAACTCTTAATGAGAATAGTCTTTTTGTAAAATGTTTGTTTGTGTGTGTTTTTTAATCAATGCTTAATATGACTGGGACAGGAACTTGAACAGAGAATGGAGTACTCTGTAAAGGAGCAGAGAAACAATGGAATGTGCAGTGCAGGGGGTCTATTAGAGCATGAGTGGAAAACACTCCCATAATGCACATTAGTTGAAGAATCCCTAGCACTTTGATCCCTGGACAGGTTAAACAGTTCCTTCTTGTCCGACGAGTTTAGTTGCTATAGGAAACCAGGGCACAAGACAGCATTACAACAGTGCACAAGGCTGCTTTTGTGCAGCACAGGCCACAGGACTCGGTCTTCAGTGTATTATTATATAGACATTTTCTAGAATTTACAGATACCAAATGCACTTCTAAGAACTAGGATACTGGATAAACCACCAACTGTAGCATGCCAACAACAACAACAAGAGCAAGACCCTATACTGGATCTGCTAAAGTTCATGATCGTGTATTTCAGAACAAGGAAAGCTGGGAGCGGGTCTACTGGGAGAGTCGGGGCCGTAGTCAAAGGGAGTTAAGCCAGCTGGGCTACAGGGCTAATGAGGTGGGAACTATTTAACTTTAAAGTGTAAAATACTTCTGGCATCTCTGAAGCAGCTACACAAGATTTAGACTGTTTTTAAAAATAAATATATATATATGTAAATAAATATATGTGGAAGATTTTTAAAAAACTCACTGTATTAGGACTAGTAACAGTACACATATCACTTCCACTTGGGGGTTATTTTAGGCTACATGATTCCAACCCTAGTCCTGGAGTGCCCTTTCCCCTGTACATTGTGCTTTCTCAGTTTAACATATACACCTAAACTCAGTTTAGCTTACTAAACTGTTTGGTTTAGTTTCATACAAAGTACTTCTTGGCCAGGATTATTTTTCATTTTAGTAATTTAGTCCTGTTCATATTTGGGATTTTTACCTGTGTACAGTTGATTTTAAACCATGTTTTCTTTGTCCATTTGTAATCATTTAACACGTTTTCAAAAAATTAATAATGATTATATTATCATAGGTGTTCTTTAAAAAAAATCGTTACCTGTTCATGGCTTCCATTTACAAGCACTTTTTAATAATCTTAAAAAGCTATTATGCTTTGCTTTTAATATTTTGCTAATATTTTGAGACTAAACTGAATCTTATTACTAAGATTTGGACACCAGGCACAAACAAGAATGTTTCTTGTACGGTCTTTGTAACTGTTTCCTGTGTCATCTTGGTTTCAATATCTTTTAATATCGTGCTTCTTTCTAGTGGTGTACGCTTTATTAAAAATGAATTAAGAGGGTCCCACCAGGAGGCACCACAAGAACGCTCCTTAAAGTTGGATGACAAAGCCAGGGTATATATGTCAAAGATTTATGCATGCGTCGTTCATCATTTTTGCTCTTTTCTGCACTGTCATCTCCTTTCTCTCGCTCACTGAAGAGTCTGGGTTTTGCCGTCATAGCAGTGTGCCCATCCTTTGTCACTTCCACCCACAGTCTCTGCATAGGCCACACAAATCTGTCTCCATTACTGGTTTAATGCTGTGGTTGGACTAAATGAACGTTGATCTTTGGTACGGAACAGATTAACAGTACAACGAATCTCTTTCTTTCTCTCTCTCTCTCTCTCTGCCTCTCTCTCAGAGCAGCCCAAGGACACATCTTCGATAAAGCCCTCCCCATTTGTCCCTTGTTTTCCTCTCTCCAGTGATGCGGTTGCATTAGGCCTTGTAGTGAATGATGCCCCCCATCACACCTGATAATTCAGTAGCATCTCACCCAGGCCCCAACTCATGCTGCCGAAATAAGACACAGTGGCTGCCATTAGTAATGCAATTTACTCCCTCATTGTGGGCTACGAAGCTGCAATCACAACCCATGCCATGATATCTGGAGTGTCCAAATGCATTGGAGGATAGAAAATGTCAAGTGGAGGGGGGATGGATGTTGTCCTGAGGACTTTGCATTCATCATTGTTATTGCCTGTGTTTGGTTGCTGATCTAGGCAGATTCTCTTATATATAGTGCCTGGGTGTGCATTATTGAAAGTGACTTGGACAGAGTGGAGGACTCTTGCATTGGTAAATGTTTAAGGCTGTGCAGGAGAGACCACTTTAATGGGTTTTTTTCTCTTTTTCTCTGACAGCCTGCTGTTCAGACAAACCTACAGAATTTTAAACAGTACGTGGTGTAACAAACAGGCGTGTCGTTTCCCAATGATTTCCAGGAACCGACCCTGTGAATCAAAACGCATCGCATAAGCAGTTGTCATACAGCCCCTTACAAATCACTGGGGACTGTCTAAACAAATGTTATTAGCAACTATTGTGTCCTGTAAACACATGGAGTCAGGTCGTCTATTCTGTTTTATAGCTGGGCAGCAGCTCTGTCCAGAAGGCAGGATAATGTAACACTGCTACTGCAACACTGACCTTGGTAATTCTGCTCCCTCTTCAGCACATTTCTGTGTAATTCATTGTAAAATTGGTCAACAAAAGCAACAAAGGTTAGGAGTCAAAGTTCTTCCTTTATTTTGGCGTTGGTCTATGCAGCTGAGTTCATAGCATTGCATTGTTATTGAACTCCACCTAAATCTGGAGCAGAGCTGTTGTTTAAAAACGCTGTATACGGTTGTTTGTCATCAGCAGGGAAAAAAACGCAGAGTGTGTTTTAAGCGGCGAGAGAGCACAGCGGTGTGTCCGTCTTGAACACGAACAGATTTACTGCAAATGAGATCATCTATCAGCAGGGGAGCAAGGGATGAAGGAGTGGAGCGAGAGGGCAGCCGGAGGAGACTCCTCAGTCTGAAAGAAGCCACATTTATCAGCCAGAAGCTCTTGGCACACAAAGTCTGATGTTATTTCACAACTATGAGACTTTTGATGATAGCAACTATTACACTGTTCTGGGAAGGAAAAACAAACAGTTGTGGCAAATTCAATGTTTGAACTGGTGAAATAACCTTCTGAGCATTCCTTCATTCTCCATGTTCTAAAACATACTCCCTCATTTGCACTCCCCATCAGTTCTTTGTCTTAAAGCCAAATGGCAATTAGAGTTATGCTGTAAGAATGAGAATGTTGCTGTTCAAATAGAGAATGATGGTCTTTGATGGAGATTGATGTGGTTCTGATAAACATTATTGGTATTTTGGTGGACAATATTGGTGTTTGATTAAAACTGATGTTTGATGGAGAATGTTGGGGTTTGGTGATGATGGTGTCTGATGGAGTGACGGGATTCTGATGAACATTGTGGGTATTTTGCTGGACAATATTAGTGTTTGATGAAGACTGATGTTTGATGGAGAATGTTGGGGTTTGGTGAAGAATGATAGTGCTTGGTGGAGCATGGAAGTGATGGAGAATATTGGTGTCTAGTTGACATGATGGTGTTTGATAAATAATGCTGGTATTTGGTGGGAAATGATGGTGTCTAATAGAGAATACTGTTTTTGTTGGAGAAAGTTGGTGCTACATAGAGAATGCTGTTATTGAATGTAAAATATCAGTACTTAATGGACAATGATAGTACATGATGGAGAATGAGGGTGTTTTATGAAGAATGTCAGTATTTGGTGAAAAACATTGATGGTATAGGAGATTGTTGTGCTTTTTGGAGAATGTTGGTGTTTAATGGAGAATGTTGGTAACTGGTGAAGAATGTTTTTGCTTTATGAAAAAGGTTGGTATTTAATTTACTTTAATAGAAAATGATGTTTTTTGGTGGAGAATATTGGGTCTTACATAAATGGGGAAAAAATGGGACAAAACGAAACGGTTGTGGCATACCCAGCATATGCTGATCTAGTTTATAGCTGTAAATGTGTTAAGAGTGGTCTCTATCTAACAGACATATTTGTAATGGTATGCTTTGAGAATATTTTTTAATTTTTTCAAACTATTTAAAGGTGTTTTACAGTAAAACTTGAAAGCAATACTTTAAGATTGTAAAAAAGCCAATAATCAGAAGAAAGATATTCTTATTCATATATAGTTTTAGCTGAAGTAGGGTAGCATCTAGGCTTAGAATTGGATATTTTATATATTACCATTCAAAGGCAATTTCAGAGTGATGTGTGATTTCACTGTAACTTTTTAATTACCTTAGAAAAATACCTGCAAATTCCTATTCTGGTGGAATCTTACCAATCAACCAGTGTGTTTGCCGATTCAAAGCATACTATATGTTTAATGGGCGATAACACTTGCAGATCAAACTTGCAGGGTGATGGTCTTAGTCATTACACCATCACTATATCTCTACTCTGTCATTAATACCAGCAGTGTGAGTTATGACCCCAGTGTCAAGTGACATCTAACCAGGCCTTCTTTTAAGCTTATTATTATGACTTCGGTCCATGATGATTTACAAAATGTCTGCAACACTCCTACCAAATCCCACTTGAGAGCTCTGACTTCTGAATAAATATTTGATGCTTTACATAAACAAGTTGCACTAACCACAGTGCTGCTAGGGTGGTATTTATATTCCTTTATTTGACAAAATGACTCTAAATAGCTGTTCATTTATTATTCTAAATGCCACTTCTAGAGTGGTGGTGTCCAGCACAGTTTGGTAGTTCCTCCTCAGACACACTCACTAAACCTGGCTGTAAAGGTGAGTTGAACCAAGTGTGTTTGAGCAGGAAAAGTGTCAAAATGGGTTGGACCTCAAGCCTCCAGAACAGAAATGGGCACCTTTGTGTAAAACCGTCAGCCCAGACCTCAGGGTCTTCAAGATGCATTTTTGGCTTGATCCCAAATCTCCACATAAAAGGTGAAGGGGAAATTGTGGCCCATTTCAGGGGGCCCTGAGGTGCTACACTAACAGCAAAAAGAGTTGGAAAATGCTCATGTACATGTAACACTATGTTACATAAAACCATAATCATAAATATCATTACTTGGAAAGAAAAGTGTGGAATATGGGAAAGGTAGATGCCTGAAAATGTTTGACGTTAGTGTATTTAGTTGAGCTTAGGATGAGCATTCTGATTTTTAAAATAATGTCAGTTCAAGCTGTGGTTTTATAATCCCTTAGGTTGTGTTCTTCTGGGGGAAGGACAATGTGTGCGTGTGTGGCCTCCTGACTAAGCAGAACATGATTATAGCAAGCCAGCACAAACTGACTTGGCACTGTATTTTTTTTTTTTTTTTTTGTCTTTTTTTTACATAGGCACCCAAGGCAGAGATCAGCAAGGATGATGACGATGGTCTGTGTCACAAGAGCCCCGCAGATTCTTCACAAGAAAATAAGGTATTAGTCAGCGGTGGGTCTTATGAGAGCACGAAGATGTGCGAGAAGGCGAGACGCAGAGATGTGAAAGTTTTTCTAATTAAACCCGGCCGCTTCATTGACTGATGGACTACCTATCGGAATGTCACACTTTGGGACTGTTGGTGGCTCAGAGCCAGTAACTTTACCACAACTTCAGGGGGAGGTGGGGGAGTATCATTTGAAGATATAATTTTTTTTTTATTATGCACATACAAGGAACATTTATATATAATATTCTAATAATATTGAAAATGTCTCCACCATATATAGATTATCCCTTACTGTTTTTGTCTCCACCACCTAAAATTTTTCACCCTAGGTTTTTTAAACACACAACCTTTTCAACGTAATAAATAAACATATACAGTCCTGAGAAAAAACAAGTACACCCTATGGAAACTGTCATGGTTTTAGGGTGTTTGGAAGCATGTGCATGCGAGAGCTGAATTCAAATGGGTTTATGAATAAGAACAGAGAGCTTACATATGACGACAACAATAAGGGGATACTGACAATCGACAATGTGAGAACGACAAATAACTAACAAGGGACTGAGGGAAACACACGAGACTAAACAGGGACATGAAACAAGGAACAGCTGAAGCAGGAAGAAGACAGGAAAGGAGAGACAGGTGACGAGGCGGGACTAGGGTGTGGCTAACATAGACATGAGACAGGGTGCACAAAACAAAACAAGGACAGGGCACATGACTAAGGAAAACATAACCAGGCGAGACAAGATGAACCCTTACACAAACATTTCTCCCTATTTGACACAGCGCCTACAGATAAAGATAATTTTACAATTGACAGACAAAATAACATTTTGCATTTTCACAATTTAAATAAACAAAATTAAGTCGATCATTCATATGGACGAAGTAATTACGCCTTACATTATTAAACACTCAAGTCCATAAAATAAGAATCAGATTAGGTGCCATTGGTTAAACACTCCTGCAGATGGAGCCTGTCTTATTTACACCAGACATCTAGGGTGTAGTGTTCTCTTTGCTACTGATGAGTTGTCATCATGCCAAGTTCCAAAGTACTTTCTAAGGCCTTCAGTAAAAAATAGGTTGATTTATCAGTCTGTCATACATTCCATTTCAAGGAAAATTATCTACATGTGGTGTAGATTTATTAGTACTCTCAATTTGTCCAGGTCTGGCCGCTCTAGTAAATTCAGCCCAAGAGCAGTTCATCTGATGCAAAACAAATCTCCAAGAACCCCAAAATTTAATCACAGAATCGACAGGTAACTCTTACAACTGTTGGTGTGAAAGTGCATATGTCTATAGTCAGGGAGATATACAGCTCACAAGTGTTCTTTTGGTCCAATTGTCTAAATTTAATATAGTATTTAAGGTAGCATTTTTTCAAATTATGCCAAGTGACAAAAATTAATATATTTAAGACTTTGTTTCAAAAATGGCCATAAATAATTTAAGTGTACAGCCCTTTTCTGCAAGCCTGCTAGTGGCCAGCAAAATGGAAACTGACCCATAATGGATATAATCAAAAACAAATGATACAATAAAACATTGTAATTCAAATAATAAATAAAACTGAAATAAAACATTAAAAAAAAAAAGGAATTTATTGAGAAATCTCAAAACTCAAGGCTGTATTGAAAGACCTTATGGCTAATGTGAAAAGAGGAGAGTATAAAATAAAGTAAAGACATTGTTTTATTCAGATGCATGTGGCCTTTTGATGATATGGTCTTTTTTTCCTTCAGCATTTGTCACTAAAGCGCCTGAAGACTCCAAGAAGAGTGGACAGTGACAGCCTCTGGAAGCACATTTTGCACTCAAGGTTAGTTTTCCCATTATGATGTAATTGTGCTCTGCTGCTGTGTCAATATGCTGGCATGATTTAGCTGAAATTAGTGGCCACCCCAGATGCCCGAGGATTACTAAATCAGCGGTCTGTTTACAACAGATTTTCGACAGGAAACGTATTGTTTGTTTGCAGCATGTGGGTTATAGAGATTTGTCTATATTAACAATTATTTCCTATATTCGGCTAAAAATAGTTTTTCTGCAATTGTGCAATCAGCTCACTAGCTTAACCTAACCTGCCTGCCCGACTAGCCTTGTAGAAGGTGATCCACGCAATGAAAGCACAGGCACTAGGCAGGTAGGTAGGTCATTTATTCCTCCTGACTGAAATGATTGGATGGGCTTTTTACAACCTTGCAGCTGCCACAGATGACAGATTTTTTTTCTTTTTTATTGTCAGAACATTTAATGTATTCATTGCTAGCTGGGCATAAAGAGAATTTCAAGGATTTGAATTTGAAAAAAAAAGCTTTTGAAATAAATCTACTTGCAATTAGTAATGATGAGTTAAATAAATAAATAGATAGATAAATAAATAAAATCAGTAAAATATTTGTTTTGATGAACTTAACATTTAGCCAACCAAGATGTTGCAAACATGCAGCTTTTTCAATCCTGTGGGCAGTGGTGGCCTAGTGGTTAGGACACTGCCTTTGGGACCAGAAGGTCGCAGGTTCGAGTCCTAGCCTGGGCA
>JBBPDA010000041.1:3208145-3223375 GCA_037974385.1 Arnoldichthys spilopterus
ACCATGGTCCTGGAGGAACGTTGTTTCGTTTCACTGTGTACTGTGTGAACTGTATATGGTTGAAATGACAATAAAAGACTTAACTTGACTTGTTAGTACTACATGAAATTTCACACCTTGCATCTCTACCACATTCTTTGAAAGCACACCAAATTTTGTGAAATTTCATCAATGCGGCGCATGTATATGCTTATTGAATATGTTTTTTCTTTTCCCTATCAGTGTCTAGTAATCAGGATATGTCTAGAATGTGTTTACAGTGTGTTTAACATACAATTCACACAATGCAAACCACAAGCTTACAACTTACATATACCATATAAGGACAAGTATTCACACTGCAACTTTGAGGAAAATAAATTCTTTTTTTTTTAAATAATGCTTTTGTTTTATTAGGCTGTTTACTTCTTGTGGTGTTACCGATATAGTGTAATCCATGTTGTCCATGTGTTCGTGTAGAACTGGTGTACTGGCCATCCCTAAGCTGACCTTTAGTGTGACATTTTCATGGTGAATTACCCAAAAAAAAAGGAAAAAATTGCTTTAACGTACATTACATTATGTCCTTTCTTTTTTAAAGTCACCATTTGAGAGCTACAGTTTTTTCTTATGACAGCAAAAGGACTCCTGTTTTCTCCTTTTCTGCTTTTACAGAGAACACATATATCGTCAGTTGTGCTGCTTGTATTGGCTACTGGAGTCTCTAACCTTGGAAAATTCTGAAAGAGCTGGGCCTGTGACTTCTTGTTGGGATGCAAAGTGAGTAGAAATGAAAATGCACCATAGTCCTATACCTGGTGACCTACAGCACACTTTACAGTTGAGTCTCAACACATCTGATCAAGCTCATCAACTGACTATAGAGCCCTTCATCAGCTGGTTCAGATGTGCTGGAGGCAGACAATCCCTGAAACTGTCCAAGGCGGTGGGTTCCCAAGAAATGGGATTGAAAACCAAAGGTTTAGGCCAGTACACTAACCTCTGGTTGCCAGATGCACCGTTAAGAATAATAATTCTGGACCCTGAACTTAGATAGACATGTTTGGTTTCTTTCATACTGGCGTTATGAGACTAATGTAGCCAACAAGCCTCACACTGTGTGAAGATGTCAATGAATCTCAAATTGATTTGCATTTGTGGTTCTGACATTGTATGAAACACTGTATTACAGGGGTGCCCAAATAGAGGTCTTGGAGATCTACCACACTGCAGAGTTGCACATCCCTCCCAATATTACAATATGCTCAATATATCTCCCTCTACCAAAATTCTGAAAAACTGCTTTTATGGTATTGTTATGCTACAACAACCACACTGTCAGACCATGCACCTGGCAAAACCATGACAAAAATGTTTATATCTGCCACATTACCAACATTAGCCCCCAACAACCAATTTGTTTTGAACAAGAACAATTTTTTGTCTCCACCTCCTCCACATCTCATGAATGCTTTAGTCCCCTTTAAATGTTGACTTCATGGCTACGGTCTTGCTAAGAATTAATGGAACCTAGTGGTCACCAATTTGCATGATTGTTAGACTATATAAGTGCATTCAATGTTAGCAGCATTAGCATTACTGACTTTTCTTTAAGGTCTCAGTGAATGTAGGTCTGCTACCCGACCCAGGTGTTTGGCTGGGTTTGGGTTTTCACAGGCATCATTCAGGGCAGGCCAGGTTTTGTGTACACTCTCTCTATCTTTCTCTCTCTGTCCTTTACTCTCTCATAACTTTAACAGCATGTGGAGTATCTCTTCAGTTTAAGATGTGGCTGAAGCCATGGATGATGAGGGGGTGTGTTGGGTTTCTGAAAAGGTCACAGTGCATCTTTAACCTTCTTTGTTATACATTTCTGCAAGTAGTAGCAGCAGGCATGGGAAGGTATAAAAGGGTGGCACAGGGTAGCACCAGCCCCCTATGAAAAATTATTGTACTAAGAAAAAAGATACCTAATTTCTTTTTAAAAAATTATATTTCTTCATCACAATGTAAGTTAGCTCCTTCAATGACTATTCTTTAGTCATCTTCCTACACTTTGTCACTTAGTGGGTTGTAAAATGCAAATTCCTTCCTTTTGAGACAAATATTATAAGGTAAATATGCTGCATTAAGGTCTTACAACTGTAATTATAACACTGCTACATTGGCCATTGCTGTGGGGGCTTTATACCCCTCTGGTCCAAGCTGACATTGGATATTATAGCCTTAGGCTCATGTTTGGCTGCTCCAGAGCATCCCATTCTATTCAATGCCTTTCAATGGAGATAAAACAAGCTGTGTGTATGTGATTGAATGGCTCTGCTGCTTAAAGTAGCTTAGCTTATTAGAAACCCTGTCTGGATACTTTTTGACACATAATGTATGAAAGAAATAAGGACTTTCAGAATGTGTTGGGATTTTGAGCTCACCCATTGCAATGCCCTTTTCCTACAGGAGAGGAGTATCGAAAATGAAACTTAACCCCTTCTTTACATAAAACCTTACTGAATATTGTAGAAAAAATGCAAACGCTAATGATTTGTAACTGAATTTGAATTTTGGTTCTCAGTTTATACACAGAAATAAAATATAAACACTGAGCATTTAAATTAGACTAAAGTCAGAGAAACACGGCTCCAGGCAGTAATTTCTAATGAGTTCTACATCCTCAGTTTATAATGTTTTAGAGACACAGTTCATCAGTATGCAGGGCAAATGATAGGCAATCTTCAGAGCCATGTCAGTGCACTGTGGGCAGTGTGTTAGTAGCCAGTGCACGGGTCACACTCAGACTACACTGGGCTTCCTCCCTCAGGCTCAACATCGACCTAAATAACCCTCTGACTGTTTGACCTTGTGTGATATGAAGTTAATGAAATGAGGGCAGAAGCTACACTTGCTATGTGTGTGAGTGGGGTGGGGGGGTGGGGTGGGGGGGTCATGGGAATTATGTATGAGCCTGAGGAGGCAAAATCACAGGTCAGAGTTGTGGGCGCACACATTGTGTGTGTGTGTGTGTGTAGAACAAATGCGCCTCCGGCAGTAGGTTGTGTAATGTGTGAGTATGAGGTCTAGGACACGAAAACTGTGTGTGTGTGTGGGGGGGGGGGGAGGCCAAAGAGAGAGATCCAGACAAATGGAAAGAGGAGAAATGGCCAAAGAGAGAATTTAGAAAGAGTGATCAGTGTAGAGAGGTAGAGAGCAAGAAAGAGAAAGAGAGAGAAAAAAAAGGTGTAGACACAAAAAGGGATTTACAGAAAGAGAGAGTGGGATGTGAGTTAAAGAAATAGAAGAAAGAGAAAAGAGATGGACAGACTGTAGTAAAAGACAACTGCACAGGTATGAAATTGAAGCCCAAACTCGACCTGTACTTTCCACTTTAAGACCCTTAACTACTATTTTAATCCCAGACCAGACCCGTTTTTTTACAGATGTGCATCGGCACACAGCTGGCATGTCATTAATTGGATGCTGCCTTTGTGACCTGAAGGTCGCAGGTTTGAATCCCAGCCCGGGCACTACTGAGGTACCCTTGAGCAAGGTACTGTCCGACTACACTGCTCCCTGGGCTCTGTTGGTAGCTGCCTGCTGCTCCACGTGTGCACGTGTGATGGGCTAAAAGCAGAGGTCACATTTCGTTGTGGTGCTTGAGTGTGTTCACAATGACAAATAGTCACTTTTAAATAATTAGCCAAATTATCCTCATAGCTTGGTCAAAACCTTAGTAAGCAAACTTCAGATGCCAGTCCCATCTTGTCTGATGTGTTATACTTGAGGTCAGGTCAAGAACTTGTCATTTTTACTAAATTAGCACTTTAATACAGAGAAAGGATATCCTGTGGTTAGAGCATCTGTCTGGTAGGGAGGAGAGAATGTACAGTGTTATGTTATTAGACAGACAACAGTGGAGCAGCCCATATATTCGAAAAAGACATGGAGTGAGAGAGGGAAAAAGAGTATATCATATCTCCTAGAGCTATGGGCTAGTATTAATGATAAACTGAGGCAAGGGACTCCGAGAAGGAAACGGAAAGAGAGAGAGAGCGCTAAAGAGGTGCAACAGAGAAAAAGAAAGTGAGAAAAAAAGAGAGGGAAAGATGGGCAGTAGCTCCCATTTTAGCCTGCAGGGCATCAGCCTTCCACAATCCAATTTCCAATAAGGTGAAGCTTTATGGAGAAGTGCTACAGTGCTGCACATAGCAGATATTACACACAATGATGAAACTATATCAGTAAGAAGGGAAGCTAACTCATAAGAACAGACTCATCTTTCTTTCTTCATTTTACACGTCTCTTCAAAGTGCTGTGGACATAGCACAGCTAAAAACAGTGGCGGCAATCAGTCTGGTAATAAAGTCGGATTTTTAACTGTTATTCCTCCATGTTTCTGCATGTTTTATCTGTCTTTTCCTCCACAGAAAAGTCTACAGCAGGGGTTCCCAACTCCAATCCTGGAGGGCCTGTGACATTTTCCATGCTCAAACACTCTGGTCTCAGCTCACCTTGTCAGGTTTTGTGAGTGTGCTTGAGTAGTGGAGCTACCAATCTGTACTGGACACCAGTTTTCCAGGACAAGAGCTGTGGACCCTTGTCCATTGACCCTTGTTGTTTACAGTGTAGTAAACTATATATAATGGTTGTCAGACCAATACTTTGTATGTCCATTTTTGTAATTTTTCCTTTTTTACAGAATTTGAAAACAACTGCCAACATGGACACTACTGGTCAAAACTTTTAGAACACGCTTTTTTTTCAGTTTTTACTGGTAATTAAAGTTCAGTTACAGTGAATAACCTTAAATTGTACAAAGGTAAGTGGATGCAATAAATAAATACATCATAAATAAAAAGTTTAGGTCCAAAATCTGAAAATTCATGTAGATCTTATAGACAACAGGCTTTTCCCCAAGCATTAAGGACCTGGTGAACTTACAGCTTTCCTGCAGCAATGGAAGTCAATGAAGCCTTGAAGGTGAATGCAAACAATTCCCACAGGAGCCACTGCTGATGAACTACAAACCCCTCTGTCTGAACAAAAGTTGAGAAAAGAGAGAACATATTGTTATTACACCCTCATTATTAGAAGAGTACTGTAGTGCAGGAAGTAGTACTTTATATCGCTATCAGAATGGGGAGGAAAAAGCAAGAATCAAAGACACAGAGTAAGATAGTAAGCCACAACATTAGAATAAAAGAATTCCGCAGTAGATTCAGTTAATGGAAGTGCAGCCCAGTCTCCAGACTTCAGCTTCTAGAAGCTGATTTGGGATGAAGTCTTCATTAACTTTCAGGGCACTTGCACAGCTTAAATTACCAGTAAAAACTGGAAAAACAGGATATTCTAATAACTCTTATTCTAATTTGACCGGTAGTATACATTATATAAAAAATGACAATGATGGACGCAAAGGAAACATTTCTAAATTAAATTTAAAAGTACATTTTACATTTTACATAACCTCCATTTTTAGTTAAGAAGGTTATGTGCTTGTCTTGTCAAGTTTTTGGAGATACAAGGTTTTTGTCTGAAATCAACAATATGCACATCTTTTAGGTGATGCTGCATTGCAATGCAAGAGAGGTTCAGCTGATGGTGTCAGAAATGTAGGATGACCATCTCACAGTGTGACTGCTGCTATGACCAACATCTGTTAACCACACAATAGGAACAATGCACTGAATCTTGTTTTGCCTCATTGTTTACCACTATAGTGCTGCAGATGACACACACTGATGACATTTTATTCTTGTGTCCTCACTTGCATCATAGCCTATTAGTGCTTTCACACCTGTAGCCTGTAGTCAGTTTGAATCAGACCATAGTGCACTTGACCCCTTGGTTCAGGTAGTTTTGGCAAGAATCGTAATTAAGTGCAACCACACTGAGGTCCTTTATAATAGGTGGTCCTAAATTATCTTTGGAGTAGTTTGTTTGTGGTTTGAACATGATCTGACCCCAGTCAGACCCAACTACTAGGTGTACTCCGCAGGTTTGAGCTAAACAGAACAGATGTCCGGTTTAACATGATGGTAACCATGTCACTGTACATGCTCAATATTAGCTCCTATGTTCTGCTCACTCGTCTGAAGGCAGCACATCCTTATAAACGTCTTTTTAAGATGTTTCCTCAAAGTGCATTGGACGTTCTGCTGGTATGATTGTGCTGGTATATCACCCAGTGAATCCCCATGCTTAGCATAACGATACAGAAATATGGGCTGTGTTTTAATAAAATTCCTCTCCACTTTCTTGGATTTGACTTATCTGGTAGTGAAGTGGAACCACATGCTGATCAGCTCTACCACTATGTTTAGCAAGGCAGAGGCTACAGATTAAGCAAATTCAGGGCAGGCAGATATGACAGGAAGCTTCATTCAGCTATTCGGGCATAGCTATGTCCAGAACACAGAAATTTATTTCCAGAACAATGAGTGGAAAGAATGTTCTCACATGGTTTGTAGTGATGCGTTTTTGTTCAAATGGCTTTTTCTCTGTGTGAGAAGAAACCAAGCCAAGATTTCAAACTTATTGACTCATCTGGACCAGGGAAAACAAACTACAAGTGTGAAGTTCACTATCTTCAGTATATTAAGTACATGTTGCAGTGTGGTTTGCAATAACCTTATAAGATTGGTGAAATCTATCTGTAGACACCTTAAGGCATGCAATCTAGCACCGCACTAGATGGTGGGCTCTACGCTTCCATTACTTGTTGGCTACACTTGTCTTGTAGCTTCAGCGCAAAACTAAAGAAGCAAACTTCAAGTCCATGTTACAGTGTGGCTCGCAATAAGCTTATAAGATGGCTGGAATCTATCTGTAGACACCTTAAGGCATGCAGCCTAGCACAGCGCTTATTGGCAGGCTCTAAGCTTCCGTTACTTGTTGGCTACACTAATCCCCAGCGCAAAATGAAAGAAGCAAACTTCAGACACCAAACATGTCTTTGCTAATCAACTACATGTTGGCTTAAGGATGAATTGATTATCAAGCAAAAGTCTTATTGGCTGTTCATTTATAGCTGATACCAACCTGTGTGTTCATGTGCTCTCTCCCCCTCTCTTACTCTGTCTTTCTCTCTCTCTTTCTCTCCCTTTCCCCTTTACAGGGACCCTGGCAGGAGCAGAAACACACTGAAGACTCTGAATAAAGAGAAAGCAATACAGGCCAAGTGGGAACAGTTTGTGTCCCCACCAAAGGTCTTTCCCTCTCTTAAATCAGCTCTGTTAACATCATAGCCATCTGCTTTACAATCTCCAAAGACTCAGTACTCAATTAAAGAAATGTTAAACTGAATCGCACAGGAAAAAAAAAACATGGTATAAACGACAGGCATGGCTACTCGATTTATGCACTGCCTTCACTCTCAAAAAGAGTAGAAAGCAGCCAAAGCTTTTAATTGAGCTGGAACCAAACCATCTACATTGCTGGTTTAAGTACATGCAGGGTGTCATTAGTTTGAGAATCTACATCGAACAGTCAAATCACAATAAAAAATCTGCTTTTTTTTCTGTCATTTTGCATGTTTAAATATTTGTTGTATTTCTTCTTCATTTAAACCATGGATAGCACCAAGAAATCACTAATGACTGTCATATTTATCAAAATTTCCACTGAATTTATCATATTTTTTTGTGATGTCATTTTACACTGTATTAATATAAGATGTGGTTCTTTGGACAGCCTGCCTCATAGCAGGGGAAAAAATAAAAATAAAATCCTTGCTCATGTGGGAGCATGGATGCCAGAAAAAAGTCAGATTTGACTTTGAATTTGATGTGAGATTTATCATAAAATCCCTGTGAAAGGCCCGCAAAATAACATTACACCACTTCACCAATGCATGATTTTGTCAATGAATGACCTTGATTCCTTACAGGCCACAGCTTTGCAGAGAGCTTTCCCTTCTTTTACATGAACTCACGAATGCCTTGCGAAGGGAATTAAATCAAAATGTGCTTCTCCCTTTCTTACTCAGTCTCTGCATCCTGCGCTTAGAGTGTCCCGTGTGTGTTCTGCACGACCTTTGACCCGCAATGCAAGTGTGGCTTCATCTGTGGTAGGGACCTCCTCACCGGGCAGCAGCCTCTTATTGTTAGTGCCAGATGCCAAAGACCCCAGCGATGCCAATGTGTCCAGCGAAGACATCGAGCCTCTAAGCACAGTGGGGTCTGAGGCGGATCCACCAGTTTCTGAATGTAGGTCACAGAAGTCACATTTTGGACCCACTGGAATAGAGGTGTGTTGTTTTACTCCATGTTTTTAGGCCGTTACAAGTTTCTCAACATTGTGGCCAATCAGAACAACACGTCACGTGGTCCTATAAAAGGAAGTCATTTGAAGCAATAGATTTTACCAGATAAATGGAGATAATACAATATATACACTGATCAGCCATAAAAATATGACCACTGAGAGGTGAATAACACTGACATCTAGTTATTTCATTAAACTGACACCTGTTAGGGTGGTGGCAAATAGTAGGCATCAGTTCTTAGAACTGATGTGCTGGGAGCAGGAAAAATGAGTGAGGGTAAGGACTCGAGCCACTTTCAGAGCATCACCAAATGGGGAGATTTTGTGGAGCGTTCTATGCAATAGTTAGTACCCAGCAAAAACAATCCTAGGAAGGACAACCGGTGAATCGGTGACAGGGTCATGGGCACCTAAGGCTCACTGATTCTTGTGTTAGATGAAGGCTAGCCTGTCTGGTCTGATCCCAAAGGGGAGCCCCTGTTGCACAAAATATGAAGGCTGGCTATGGCTACAGTGCACCACATTCAGAGCTGTTTCGGCAGTATGTGGGACCTAATCAATATTAGAAAAGCAGTTTTAATGTTATGGTTGATCAGTGTAAATGTGTGTATATATGTTATGTTCTATATTATCCTTATGTCCTGTGTTATTCTGCCAATGACATGTAGAATTAAACACCATCAAGGAGATGTCTATGGCTAATATACTTAAAGGGCCCAATTACACTGATAAGTACACTCCACCCCCAACACCCCACCCCACCCCCCATTGTAATGCAACCATACTACCGCCATTGTGTTCCAGAATGTCTAAGAGGCAGAATCAAACCCTGAACCTTAAGTTCACTCAGGCCTGCACTGCTCTGTCCCTCGTCCATCTACATGTTCGACCAGTCTGTATGCAGAAAGCCAGCAGCACCCCCTACAGAGTGTGGTGTAGAATGATGTTGGTCTTAGATCAAAGCTGTATGCACTGGGAGACTGGCCTTTTTTTCCTACAGCATTTGCCAGTTATTTAATACCCAAAGAAAGACACTTTGCAATCAAAAAAGTGATTAAAGCCTCTTTCAGTTTAGCCAGTTAATTGAGGAAGCTTCTAATCCTTCAGATTTACGCATGAAATCCGAGTGCTGGCCTATAAAGATTTTTCTCCTCATTTTACTTTGATTGTTGCCTCTTAAATAGGTTGAGGATACAACTTTTGTTTTTTTGTGTGTTAAAAGGAACTGGAGGTTTTAAAGGGACAAGAAAAGAATATTTGACGAGAAAAGAATCAGCATGGGCATTCATTATTTTTCATAGAGCTTGATGTAAAAGTGATTAAGTCCCCAATCGACAAACATTGTCCTCATTCTTAATAGATATTAAATCCACAGCGTTCAAAATGAGATCATGAGGGAGTTTTCTGAAGCATAATGCAAGCCAATTCATTTACTAAGTTATCGGCTTTTAATTTGTGTCCCCACATCAACCCATTTTTGTTTTTCATGAGTACTCCCAATTTTTTCCCCCAGAATATTCATGCATTGTCTTCACATTAATAAGGTTTCCTGGTGTAGACAAGGAAGATCATTGTAGTTATTCGCATGTGTGATTGTGATTGATCTGAATATGGATAAAATTTTGTTTGTTTTCTTGCTGAATGAGACCTGTTCAGAAATATCAGTTACAGTGTATTAAATGTTTTCACCAGCAGAGGGCAGTGTAAGATTCATTTTGTGTTGATGGGGATTTTCTTTTCATCCCCGAACTGTGAGATGGCTAAATACATTTAAAGGGGAACTACACCATTGTTTTAGTTTTGTGTCAAATAATGCATTGAGATATAAACATAGTCATTCAGAGAGGTCTGTTGTAAAATATTTTATTATAGAGAAATGTATTGTAGAAAAATGTACCAACTTTTGATTTTTATACAGTGGTGGTGATGGGAACCAGGCGTTAAGATACTTGAAACACAAATAATTTCATTTACTTTACTATCCATCAACAGCAATGAACCTACAGGGGTCTTTTGAATGTTGTGTAATGTTGATGATGGTGAAATAGTGATAAATCTGAAAAAGAAGGTTCCTTTGGGTAATATTTTTCTTGCTACCACCTGTATGTAATCCTAAACCATGAATGATAAAAAAATGTATTTTAGTAAAACAATAGTAAAACAATGCCTTATGCATTAGGCAGTGTATTCATAACCATGACATGTAATAGCTTTCTATGAGGGAGCTTTTAGAGGGCCCACTACTTCATCTGGTTCCTATCACTATAAGCATAATTTGACATGAATGGGTGGGACTAAATATGTAGGCATATGTAAAAGTGATGACATTTTGTGACCTCACAAAAATGAGCTGTTTTTGCAGCTTAGTTTTCACTGAATAACTTTAACAACAAAGCATTGTGTTCATGTGTTTGGGTTGCAGACTTACAGAAGCTACTGGATGAGGTGCACAAGAGTGTAACTAAAGAACTGTATGGCTCCAAGATGGAGTGCAGCTTTGAACGTGAATGGTATGAAGTGAATGTTAACTGCACACATCTACAAAACTGTCCCACAGGGCAAAGCCCAAATACCTGTGTTATGTAGCCTAATAAGACCTAGTATTTGGTGATATTACATACTGCAGTGCTTAATGGCTCAGGAGAGATGTTGCACAACAACAGAACAGCCAACGTTGACAAGAGCCAAATTGTAAAAGTCTGAGCATCTCTGGGTCTTATGGGGTTGTCTCCATATGCAGTGGTTAGTATCTACGTGAACTGGCATCGGGGTCATGGGCTTTCAGTGCTCACTAACGTGTGGGGAGCAAGAACTTACATGTCTGATCTGACTCCACAGAAGAGCTAAAAGTTAATGCTGGCTGTGAAAGAAATGTGAGAAAGACCAGTCAGAGGGCCCATGCTGACTCCTGTCCATCACAAAAAGTGCCCAGAATGTGCACCTAAGCATAAAAATTAGACCATGGAGCAATGGAAGAAGCTGGCCCGGTCTGATGAATGACATGTTCTTTTATATCATGTGGATGGTCAAGGGAGTGGGCCTAACTGGGGAAGAGATGGCACCAGGATTCACTATGACATCACAGTGTGATGCTTTGGGCACTGATCTGCTGGAAAACCTTGGGTCTTGACGTTCATGTAGATGTTACCTAGACTGTTGTAGACCAAGTAAATCCCTTCATGGAAACAGTATTTGGTATGTGAAATGATCAGTCAATCAAGGCTCATTTGGTTCATTTTATGACAAATTATATGAAATGAACTAACTCATTAATTGTTATGGTGAGTGGAGACAGAGCAGATGATCACTACAGCTGTTATGTGTTCCATTCAGATGATCTATGTGTGCAAGAGTATGTGTGTGTTTTCTTCCAGTGCAGCTGAGTCTTTGAGATGTTTGTCCTCCACACTGAATGACATGTCCACTGATAGAGTGGATGCCCAAAGACCAAAGAGGTTGGTTCAGTTTTCACCAAAATCACAAGTGGATAAGAAATGGTACTGTCATGTCAAGCCTGACTACAGTATATAGCTGTGTGTTTTTTGAAAAATGTGTTTAAAGAATTCTGTATTGTATCAAAAGAAATATTTATGAATTTCACTTTTTAGTTCTGAGTGTAAATATGTAAACAAGTAAATCCAACATATCTAACACAATGAACAATATTATGCAGTAATTATAGAGTCACATTGCCTAGAATAGGCTCTATTAAAGGGCCCCTATTTTGGAAAAAGAATTTCTATCACTTTTTGGACAATGGCTTGCTGACATGTTTAAACACTCCTCCATGCAAAATTGTGATAATTATCCTACTAAAAGATTGACCTCCAGCTTCAACTTTTAGACAGGCGTCCTCGGGTTATATTTAAGCACACTTTGATTTGATGCAGAATTCATAGTTCAGTCAATGACTGTAAGCTTCCCAGTTCCTGAGGCAGCAAGGCAACCCCAAACTATAAGATTTCCACCACCATGCTTCACAGTTGGTACGAGGTTCTTCTCCTGAAAAGTCTTTGTTCAACACCTCATTTGTATGTTGTTAATGTGCCCAAAACCTCAATCTTTGATTGTCTGTCTAGAGCCCATTATTTCATGTATGTTCTTTGCAAACTGTAGTCTTAAATTAGTATTACACTTATAAGCAGCACATTTCACTATTTATGCTAAAATGTATGTTACATTGCTAATATCCTTAGCTATAAAAACCTCTAATATGTATATCTATGCTTTAACATGTGGTCCTGTGTTAGGACATTGCCCTTGGGATCTGAAGGTTGCAGGTTCAAGTCCTGGCCTGGGCACTGCTGAGGTACCCCTGAGCAAGGTACCGTCCCACTACACTGCTCACTGGGCGCTGTTGATAGCTGCCTGCTGCTCCATGTGATGGGTTAAATACAGAGGTCACATTTTGTCGTGGTGCTTGACAAAGCCTGGCTGCATGAATTCATGTCATGCACTGTTTGACAGGACTGTTGCTCATACATTACAAAAGATACCAAATGTCTTCCCCAATTTATTCATTCTCTTCCTCTTTTCTCGGCCAGTTCCACTGCCAGACGGCCCTCCACCTCCACCACCACCGCATTTAGCCACAGGAAGGCAGCCATGCTGGATGAGATAAGGCTGGCGTTTAAAGACAGAACAGAGGAGCTGGCACTGAGTTTAACTGACACTCTAGACCGCAATGCCAAGTATGTTCCTCAAATGAGAGAATTTGATCTTTGTAAAGCATGGCTAACTCAAAAGGCTTTGAACATAATAACAATAATGTTTTATCTTGAAGGACCCCTGTAGCTGGTAGACAATTTGAGGGAGGGGTAAGGGGTGATCCCATTCCCTTTGTTAGCAAAATGACCAAAATACATCAGTCAGTTTGGTGAAGAAACAGACGGGTTAAGTTTATTGCTAGGGTTTAGGGTAGGTGTTGGGAAGAGATTAGGATTAGGTCTAGCTCTTGTTTTGAGTGGAAGTTTGGCTACATTGCCATTACAAAACTCATTAGTCCAGTTTTGTCTATTAGTCCATTAGTTTTTGTTCAGATCCGAACAAACTGAATGTCATGTAACGGCTGCATCCCAAATGGCACCCCACTCCCTAGTGCACTATAGACTCTGCATCCAAATGATGTGTGTCCAGTAGGAAGACTGAATCTCAAATAGCTCTATGCTACAAATAGAGTGCAATGCTTGTGTCCATAAGCCCTTATTTTTGTGACCTATGTTGTGCACTATGTAGGGAGCAGAGAGCCATTTGATTAGTTTCAGCCTATTCAACCATACTCCCTCCTTTGTTTCTCTGTAGGAGAAGATGGACCAGTGCAATTCAGAGATATCAGTTCCTCTCCAAAGTGTCTTCTTACAGATCTTTCACTTCTGGGTGTCATGTCACCATTACACCAAGTGTGCAGCAGTCAGAGCATGCGGATGCACCAGACAGACCCTACAGCACCAAGTGGTGTGTAAAAATGTCTTTTTTTTACATGTACATATTATGATCTGCAGCAATTTGTCAGACTTTTGCTGTTGTCCTTCTCACCGATGAAAACTGTATAAACATTTTTACATTTATTAACTTGTACTGTTAAAACCTTTCACCAACAAACAAAACCTGAAGAAAAATATAGACTTCTGAGTGAGAAATTAAAATAATTAAAGGGTTAAAGGGCCCATATCATGGAGAAAAAAATATCTTGTTTTTATTTATCTATTTTCAGTGGAAGAGGTTGATGTGCATAAACAAGGTTAAACATTTCAAACATATAATTTCCTCCCCTTTCCATGAACTAATTATATGCAAATTTGGCAGCAAGAGAAAGAGAATTCTGTTTTTTGTGATGCCACAAAGCCAGCACATTTACATATATCTGCCTATTCAGCAGTTTAGGTCCACCTATCCTAAGTTATAAGGAGTGTTTCAGTCCAGACTGCTATTTGAATGAGGCACAGTACAGGGCAGCCAATCAGAACACAGCTTATTTACATATATCAGTCTAAAGTGCACAATAAAAAAAGAAACTTGATAAAAAAAAAGTAATGGATAAACAGAATATGAAAAATGGAAATTGTGTGTGTGTGTGTGTGTGTGTGTGTTGTGCTTCCAGGCTCTCAGCATTGCTCGACAGCCTCCCACCTCACACAAACTTGGACAGGAAGGCGGTGTGTGTGCTGGAAAAGCTGAAGCGTTTCACAGCAGAGCAGGTGCTGAGGGTCCCCCCTCATGTCTTTCTTGGGGTCTTAAACTCCCTTCAGCCTTGGGAGCTCTGTTGCCCTGATTTGTGTGTGGCTATAGAGGTAACACACATTCATATTACACAATACACTAGGTCCACCAGTATCCAGACAGTATCTGTGATCAGCAGTATGCAGACAACCCTTCAAATGCATAAAGTCAGTAACACATAAGTCTGAGATCATCATGTCCAATGCTGAATGATGGCTGGAGGCGTATAAAAGCCTTCAGCACTGGGCTCTGACGCAGTGGGACTGCATTCTCTGCAGTGATAAAATTCCATCCAGTACCTTTGGTATGAGTTGGAGTGATGTTTGTGATTTAGAACTAATTAATTAACCAACATCCAGTACCTGACCTCACTTAAGCTCTTGTGGCTGAATTCAAGCTCCAGATATAATGCAAAATTCATTACTGACCATATAGGACTCTTCTCTTTGAACCATCCTGGGCAAGAGCTATGATTATGTTTTCTGGCCAAAGTGTCAGGTCAAAGGTTGGAATGGCAGTGTTAGTTGGGATTACCACTTCATCCTGAGTGACTGCTGTGAGTGCGGAGGAGCAACTTTGTTCCCTTGGTTTTTGAGATATTGGGCTTCAAAGTTTTTCTGTATAACAAAACTGATACAATATTTTTGTTTGCAACATAAAATTAGTAAGGTTAAATTGCCACAGGTAACATAATGTTAATAACCTGTCATAGAATAAGAGTAAGATAAGATGAGATAAGATAAACCTTTCTTAGTCCCACAAGTGGGAAAATTGCA